>CM065922.1:25066319-25256319 GCA_033439105.1 Magallana nippona | reverse complement strand
TTTCATTGATGTATGCGTTTTAACATATATTTAATTTTAGTTCAAATTCTTATTAGAAATAGCCATCGTTTGAAAAGTCTTTTAGTTTTAAGGGTATTTTCACGAATTTCATTTCTTGCCTCGTCCATCTCCATACGGACATATCGACATCGCCATTTTATAGCCATGTCTAGCGGTCAGAAACGGCGGACTGAAGATGGTCGTCTTTCTCCCTAACTTTGCCTCCTCCATTTTGTATTCCCATTTCTCGATTTTCCAAACCAGCTGACATCCATACAGCTTTTCCAGAGTACTGACCTTCCTTTCCATGATCTTGTTAAAAAGATAAGTACATCTTGAATATTATCGGTCGGAAAATCATGGTTTTACTTTTAAGGTGTGTCATCCATATGTACTCTCCTTTATCAACATTTTGTTTTTGTTACATGTTCAATGTAATATATATTTTTTTTATATCTGATGAAATAAATGTACTCATAGTTTTAACAAATGTTATTCCAGTAGAAGTTATCTCTCTTACCAAGCAGGGATTGTACTTAATAAATTTTATTTTTAATTTGCCATACATGTACATATATAATTTTAAAATATTAATATACAATTGTTCTCTTTGATGGGGGTTAACCCTGTAATTTGATAATATACTCGTATGTAACCAGGGTTCTGAATGCAATGAAATGGTGTTTTTGCACTAGTTAGACGTTTGCATACCGCACCTGAATGCTGTCTGAGTGTTTGGTAAGGAGCTTATCGTTGTCATCAAGGACCTTTTTGTGTTTAATGATGACGTCACACGCCATGGCCAAGTGCTGAATAGGATCGTCTTTGATGTGTTTGTGAAGATGCTTTCTCTTGCTCTGCAATGTTATAAAATAGTTTTAATCAGGATTTTTTTCCATAACAAAAATCCTTGATATAATAATATTTTCTTATCCATATTCGGATTTTATGAGAAGTAATTAAATGGAACATATTTTGAATTTCTTTTCTATACATAATCGGAAAAGAAATCTTACCATAAATTCACAGCCGGCGTCATGGAACGGGCAGGGCACCTGCTGCTGGGGACATTTATTTTCCAGGTGATCTTGCATCTAAAGAAATAACCAAGCCTACATTGCGCTTCTAGACTGAACATGTTACGAAATGTTGAAATTCGTACAAATTTAAAGTTCATTTGGTCGTGCAACTGATTAAATTTGAATACTATAGTACTTCAACACGTCAATTTTAAAATAGTTTTCATGTGCATGTATTTGTTAACAATGAAGGTATGGCCTACTTCTTCTCGTGGAATTTCCCCTTTCTTGCAATCATTGGGACACGGAATCATAAACTTGCCACAGACCGTCAGATGCGATTCTTCTTGTTCCACAGTGATAGGAATATTACAGAAATCGCATTTGACCTCTCTCTTAGGACACTCTTCTTGTAAATGAGCCCTCAACATGGATTTTTCCAATTCCTTTCCACAACGCTTTGGACACATTACGGGGACGAATTTGCAGTCGTCCAAATGGGCCTGTAAAATATCGCACAAAGTCACCATACAAAGTCTTTGGAAGTATATAATATTAATTTATATGTATTTAATGTATATTATTGTAAGTTGTATAATTCTAAAACACAATAAACCTTAATTTTACCACATATAAATGAAATTTCTTGATGTAAGACAGTAAATAGTAGACCAAAGAAAACTTTATAATGGTTCCTGTGGTTGCGAGTTTTGGCTTACATAAGAGATATATCATCTAAGTATATGACATGTTTAAACTTTGTATTTATGGGCCCACCTTAATGTCTTTCATAGTTCCATACCAAGAACACCCTCTATCCACAAAGGAACATTTCAGTTGCAGGAGGTCGATTTCTTGCTGGAAAACGTTGTCGGGCATAACCTACATTGAAAAAAAAATAACAAAATGTTAAACGTATTTACCCATGCACAGAGAGAGAGAGAGAGAGAGAGAGAGAGAGAGAGAGAGAGAGAGAGAGAGAGAGAGAGAGAGAGAGAGAGAGAGAGAGAGATTATGAATTACATCTCTATCCCTGTCGATGGCTGTTTGGTCTATAGGACATTTGCCTCCACCTCTACAAATAAATTTCAAAATAGTTAAAGTGCACGTGGATACTTTTCTATTTGCAAAGCCTTTAATCAGTATAAAGGATTTATATACACGTGTAAATTTACAATGAAATATATCCTTGTGACATACAGCTCACCTCATGACCTCGCCCAAACAATTGGCGCAGCATCGATGGCCGCACTTTTCGAACAACACTGGATGGTTGAGCACCTCGCAGCACACGGGGCATTCATAGGCCTTATCCAACGGCTCCAGGAAGTTATACTGGGTATCCTTATGATCACTGGTTAAAAGATACAAACCAAATAAAGAGTGTGATTGCACAATATTGAATATAGTTACATATAACCTACTGGCTAGGCATGGCTTCATAAAATTTATAGACTTCCAATATCGTTCTAACTTACATGTATATTCCTATTCAACAAGTGAGACAGTCATATTTCTTTAAAACAAATAGTTTTAATTATTCATTTATTTTCATGATTTTGATCTACAAATAACAAAGCTCTGTAAGTGTTGTTACACGTATAGATATTGACTACATCAAGACAAGTCGCTTTTACATCTATTAACATCATTCCCTAAAAGGTTACTTCTTTTACTAATTCAATTCATATATAATAAACATCCATTGAAGGTCAGGCTTAATTTATTCACTCAAACATGTATTATGTTTATCGGTTTGGTATTTGAGGTACACACACAAAATTACAAATGCATACTGGTATTTTTATGAGATAAAGTACGGATTTTGATGTGTATACGAGGCATGGCTTTACAACTATGGTCCTGAAGAAAGACAAAAATAAAGCGTTTGGAAAACAGCGTGAACGCCTTTAAGGTGGTATGTCCCTCTTCTATTAGTTTTACCATATTTTTTTTTTAAATTCTTCACATTGATTTTCATCAAAGTCAATGTCGATTGATTCATATTGAACAAAGAAATGAAATGATAAAGCGCTGCTAGATTTTGATAATATGTAGACCTAATCATGATGATTATTAAGAAAATTAGACATAGTGAATAGAAACTACCGCAGCATAAAATTATAAAATATTAAATGTATATTAAAAAAATCAATAGTTATATACATTGTCAATTCATATTGTAAAACATAATGAAGCGGTGCATTAAAGTTCTGCGGCATTTCATTGTATAGGTTAGTAACAAAATCACCAGGAGTCATCTTTCTTTATCATAAAATATCAAAGGTATTGCATGCAGTACAAATTAAATTGCCATAGTTTTTTAATTTTCTAAGGAAAATAGTTTTTAGTTTTAAATTAGATTAGATCCATTTGTTTTAGAAATGCTAAAAATGTAAATCAAAAGGAAATTCGGATCGAACCAAAATGATTTTTTTGTCAGAACTTGAACGTTATGAGCTAACTAATTTACAAAACCAATTAAAACTCTGCATGCGAGATATCAATTGTGCGCAACACAATGATTAATTCTAAAGTAAATTACAGTCACATAAAGTCTCTATCCAAGGCTTCTATCATACGCGGACCCAGAAAAATTCCAAGAGGGAAGGGAGGGGGTCTGAGGGATAATTTTGTTAGCTGGGGGGGGGGGGTGATATGTGTCCAACGCCTACTATTTTCGATATTTTTACTATGTGTATTTTATTCCCAACCCCTACCCTTAGATCCGCCCATGTCTATGTCTTGTCACATTTTTTACACACATTGTACGATATTTAATAAGTAACTTAATAAATGATCGAAAAATTAATTTTTTAATTTATATTACTTTATTATACCCAGTTACCGGGCCAAACCAAGTAATGAATGGCTAACTGCGTTTAAAACATGTTGTACGATCGAGTCTTATTTTCACAGATTCGTCGACGCCTAAAATTTTCTCAATTTTCTAATAGCCTTAAATACACTGTATGTAGATTTATACTGACGCCACCATTTCAACAAATCAATTATGATATGACAGTGAAAGGGACAATTCAATTATCTTAAATACATCATTAACCTCAGCTACCCCCCCCCCCCCCGCCCTTTCGCCGCCACGTAGATGGGGACCAATGCAAACCCTGCCGGATCGTAACGCTTTTGATACATACAATGTATACCGGGTTTTCTGCCCCCCCCCCCCTCCCCACTACCTCTCCTGTTACTTACTTGACCAGTCCCCCGTCCATGCCGGAGGGGGACCGCATCGAAATGGAGGTATGCTCCCGCCCGCTCAAATACAAGTCGTCCTCCATTTTCGGTCCGAATCTTCTGGACGAAATAAAATAATTTGAACGCAGGTCTTACTTTATTTCCGTCGATAATAAGTTAGTTAAAAAAAAGTTTTTCGTAAGAATACGATCGAAGTTGTTCTTTGTTCATCGCTGTTCTTTAATTATTGACAGCAGTTTTAATTTGATCAACTGTCTTGTGTAAACGGTTTAAAGAAAGTATATCGATGAAGTGAACTGTACGCTGTTCTAGTTAACTCAAGTAATTATTTAATTTCGTGACCACGCTATTGATCAGACACTAAACATTATCGGTATTTCTTTCCACGTGAAGAATACTGATACATGTATTCCCAAATAATAATGGCATTTTTAAAAAAAAGTAAGTTGCATTTTTACTGCTCATACATTTTGTAAGGCTTAAAAAAGAACTCTTTAAAGCAATTGCTTAATTCATTAAAAGAAGTTTTAGCTTAGGGGTAAATATAAAAGGTTTAAGTCGGTCTTTGTATATATGCTGAAGCGATAACAGCTGCAATGATAATGCATTAGATCTCTTTTTCCATTATTTTAAATCTATTTTGTTTTTCGGTACCCCCCCCCCCCCCCCCCCCCCCCCAACTTTCAACATTAAAAAAAAGCGATCAGAAAATTGTTAATTCCGATCGAGCAAATATCGGATAAAGGAAGTATTTAATACTCTAAAATCAGTTGATGATAAAATTAGCTTAAAGACACTTAGGTAAGTACTAAGAATAATAGTACAAACATTAATTAGCTTAATATTTTTTATTTGCAATTTTTAAAGTTTACTTAATTTATATAAAAAAAAATGATCCGTGACAAAACATTGTGTGTTAAGGGGGTGGGGGGGGGGGTTATAGTTTTGATATCCTGCATAGTTTGTGACATAGTCTAGTCTGGACACCCTCTCCCCTCTTCCCCTTGAAAGTGAAAACATATAACCATTTTTATGGATACATAAATAAACCAAAAATAATTTAAGTCTCAGTTTTTTCTAGCTTAAACCGATAGAGAAAAAAAAATAGACGTTGAGCGAATTCATTGGTCACGAGAGGCGCGATAAATGAAACAGGAAACAAGGCAGCTCGTGAGGAGAGTAGGGGTGTAGCGGAGTAACGGATCAGAAATCCGTGACTAGAGAAGATGTGCATGATGATGAGGAAGATATGGAAATCTATGCCCCCCCCCCCCTGAGAAAAATCATATTTCCTGAGAGTATCACTATAGGGGCATATTGTTTTTCAGGGGGGAATAATTCCTCATATCTCCCAAACATTCATGCAATAGATTGTTTATTATTATACATGCATCGAACGAAATACAATTATACAGAATTCAATAGTTTTTTCAACTGTAATAAAGTTCAAGTTCAAGTTCATTTAATATCTAATAAGAGAACCCCAGAGGTGCGTTCAAGGCCCTGTTGAACACACTGAATGATCGTGAATTAATGTTGTCATTGCTATCGTTCATGATAATAGCGGCTACGTAGAGCTAGGTAGCTGGTACGATCTTGAACGCAGCCCTGGGAGACTCGGCATTTTATTTGTATTCTATCACATGACTGTCAAGACCAATCGATGCAGTGTTGCAAAGATTTATAATAAAAAGGTATATAAATGAACTTATTTTTTACTGTTTTGCTAAGAATTACAAGTGATTTATACAAGTTGGAATTATCTCCTTCAGTTGAAGACAGACTTTGCTAGAGCATAGATTAAGGTTTTGACAATAAATTAAATGTGTCTATTAATGGTGGTGTGAATATTTGCTGTATAATTGACTTTCAATTGTTCTGAATGACTAAATATTGAGTCTCTCAATTTCAATTTTTCGTTTTTAATGCAAGGTGTTACACAAATCAAGGAAGTAACTGTTGTATGTTGAAAAATAAATGATTATACATCAATATTTTACAAAGAATTAAATTGATACAACATATATGCATGTTATATGTGTACACATATAAAAGTCCCTGATTTGATCCCTTTGCATCTATAGATAGTATTCAAAATGTTTTGTTTTGTTTTTTATTTATAAAAATTACTTCAGAACCTGTGTTTCTCATGCTTGATTTTTACAGGTGGTAAATTAAAACCATGTTTATTTGTCACATTGCATCCAAGACACACTTTTATGGCGCACTTGCAATTCTAATTAATTATTTCCATTCAAAGTTTATCAAGTTTAAACATTATAATTACCTAAATAGAAAAAAACTTGTTTTGGTTGTTTCTTTGTTTGAATTGTAAAATCTCAATAGATTAAATCATTTATCGTCATTATTTTGATGCATTTTTCACAAAAGCATAAACATTATTTCCCACTTTTGTTTAGAGTTTCCTTAAATAGAATGAATCATTGACTGGTTTCTCAAGGACGTGGCTAACTATTTGTGAAAGAAAGAACTTTGATACATAATCAGAGATTTCACAGAATATGAGCTTTCCCATGAGAACGAAGAGGCACAGAGCAATGAAACTTTAGACATGTCATATTCAATGGTCGTTTCCTGTAATTAGAAACATTTTAGGATACACAATTAACATCATTTAAAATTGTTTATTTCTACTCGTAATCAATACGTGCATAAACTGTGATATAACTGGCTGGGATGATGTTATACTTCGTGAAACTTACTTTATTTTATCACCTTTTTGACCTCAAAGGTAATCAATATAACATGTTTAAAACAAATATGATGTATATACGCCATTTTAATTCATTTGAAAAGTACAATTAAAACCCTGTACGGTTTATTATTACTATACCTTACTTTAGTTCAGAATTCACACATTTATTTAAACGTATTGTTGACAATTAGAATTGTTTTTTTTTAGAAAGTTTTTTAACATGATTATTTTACATACCGGTAAAGTTATCAAAATACTGTTGTAAAATGCATTCATTTACATGTAATAACTTAATTGAATCTAATCGATGATTTCTGATGAAATTTGGTGTTAACAACATCTATATCATATATATAAACAGACAATTTGATTAATTTTGTTTTCAAAGTAACTGCTAATGTACACCGATCCCCCTGTTTGGAAACACAAAATTGGAAACCATTCAAACTTCTTTGTGGAGAAAATCATACAATATATGTTAAACACCTTCACATAAGGAATGTCATCAAGAATCCAAACTTAACGAGAGGCTGTGATGGACAGTGTATTGGTTCCCGTGGAGTTACTTTGCCACTGAACAAAGAAATAACATACTATTCATCACCGTTTGCAAAAACTGTTAACAACTGTAACAACAGGAGAGAATGTACATTACAGAGATCATACTTTGAGAACACGGAAGAAACCTCGCCCAGTTCCTCAATTACCGATAATATACGCTCATTATGTCACAGTGTCGAATATGAATGCATACCGGGTAATTTTACTAAAATTACTTTAAAAGTAAATAAAGAAAGAGAAATATTTAAATCTTGTTTATCGATGAAAATTGTTTCATTGTTGATTTGTGACTTTGAAATGCCTTTTCATCTTTGTAGATTCTGAAGTGGTGCAAAACTGCAGCAATGAGGTGGGCACAGATTATGAATTTTTTTATTTAAAGTTGTTTGGAGTCAAAGGCACTTTTTCTTGTCAAATAATGGGTAGAATATTAGGAATGGGGATATTGCAGACATACAAGACAGGAATACGCATATCATCCAACGACATTTTGCTTTATGGTTAGTATAGCCTTTGCAGTAAACGCTTAAAATGCACGCTTCATTTAAAAGTTTTCACGAACCGACCACTTTAGCGCGACACACGATGCACGGATATCAATTCCATTGAAATTTTGATTTAGAAATTGCAATTAATGTACCAGTGTTAGTTCAATGGCAAGCTTAATTTTCAAGTTATATTGCAGAACATCAAAAAATCAATACTGGGGTGTATGGGGAAAGTTTCTCGCTGCTAACCAACCAGTTGATTGTTGAGGTAGAAAATGCTGCAATAAACAGCTACGTTCTGCTGAAAGTACAATGTGCGTTATATAACTTTCATTTTTTTTTTCGTCTCCCTCCTCCTTTTCCAATAGGAGATGTGAAAATTATTTTTTCCATTCAACTCTGATAAATAAAAACATTTGTTACATAATTAAATCCTTCACTTTGATATATCTTGATGTATAGTAGGAACTGCTGACAATCATGTTCTGATCAGGCGATACAGTCACGATATGACGACAGAAATCACGAAAAACAAAGACAGAGGTATACAAGAAGATTTATACACTGTGTAAAACGCGTCACAGAACCAACACTTATAAATGTTATTAAAATTATCGAATTGTTTTTCATTCCAGACAGATCCTACTTTACTCCTTTGACATGGGTCAGTACGGTCATCACTATCATGGTGTCCCTTCTGATGATATTATCAATTGTTCAACAACAGAGGTATACATTTGTATTTAATTATCACATAGTAGATTGTCTTAGTTTTATACTGTTTGTTGGCGTCGGTAAATATGATTATATCTTTAGGTAGAAACTATAACGAATCAATGTAGTTTTTTTTTATTATAACTCATAATTATATATAACACGTTATCTTATTGCAGTTGGTTCTAGACCATCACGTGTCAGGGCAATAAAACTTGATATTCTCCCCTTCACGACATATTTTTCATCATATCCCACCCTTCAATATCAACGTAAATGTTCATCATTCCTTGCCCATGAAAAATTACGAGGATGAGCATACGATGTAATCAAATGATTAATTTAAAAAAAATCGTTTTAAATCCTTTTTATATCAGAAAACTCACATAGAAAAAACCAGGGATACAGGGATAAAAACCGATTAGAAACCGATGTATTATAAATTATCAACTGTCGATCGGTATAATATATAATTTATAGCATGATTGTGAGGGAGATATGAAGATTTATTCCCCCAGACAAGTCATATTTCCCAAAGGCGTTGCCTTCGGGAAATATGATTTTTCCTGGGGGGTTAAATCTTCATATTTCCCTCATAATCATGCAATAAATATATAACGTTACGTGGGATGATAATTTGAGCAGAATGAAATTAATTTTTGTAAAAATGAGATGTCACTTGAAATCTGAATCAAAATACAGACAATTGGAATTTTAATTTTACAGATTATTGAAGAGCAAGTCAACCGATATTCATGTAAAAACTTCAGACAAAACCTTTGTACTCAGGAGTTGTCCATCAAACGGTGGTGAATTGAAGATAGAAATACACAAAGCAGAATGTATGTGTGTACGTGACAAGCCGAGTAAACTAGAGACTGAAAAACAGCCACTCTACGAAAATAGTGTTTTATATTTAACGGAATCCCAAGATCAACAGTGTTCATCGTCTGCCAAATGTGAGCCACCTCGAGAAGAAGAGGAATTTTACATAGATATGTTGCCAAGTGCTTAAAACAGTTCTTTTAACGAATATGGAACATCAAACGTGTGCAAAACTCAGATTGTTTTTGACAGCATCGATATCACATAAAAGTAACTTATCGAACCATGATATTTATATCTGGCTGTTTTCTTATATCATTAATCATAAAACATATTTTTTAACTCAACGTAAACGACATTTTCATTTGAAATGTACAAAAAAGCACACAAATGTAGTTTATTACAATAATTTTGTTCAAATTATACATGCTAGTAATATTTTCTCAAATATCTGTCTAAAACAGTTTGAATAGAAATACATCCAACAAACGTAAGATACAGCAACGAAACGTTAATATGCTGAAGCTATTGCTTATTGTTCCTCCCCCGCCATCGTACATGTAAACTGATTGTGTCTATAGGTAGACATTTGCCGCATGATTATGCTGGATGGTGGCATATTTAAGTGAATTTTTGTTGGTTAAAAACTGAAGTTGTTTTGACTAAAATACTTTGGTATATCATACCTAGGTGTGTCATAAAAACTCTTGATGATGTATATTAAAATGTTTTACGGATACATTTATATTGGTCTTTTAGTAATCACTACAGTTTGATTATAAAAATATGCTATTTCAAAAAGAAAAATATAACCGTGTTTTTTCTGTCTGACTATCAAATTATTCGATAGCTAACTGGGTTCGGTTTGCATTATAGTTCGTGGATGTCTTTATTATGACATGTGGTGATAACGAACAGTGTTCAAATTCAAAAGTCCAAAGGAGAATTACAAAACAGGATCAGAGCAAACACGGACCTCTTAAAAAATAGAGGTAGGATCAGGTGCCATGGAGGAGTGAGCATCCTCCGCTGACCGGTCACACTCGCCGTGTGCTCTTTGTCGTAATCGGGGGAAAAAACCTGGAAAAGTCCGTAGACAATTAGGTGATTAATTATGGTCTAACAATTAGTATGAAAAACGTCAGTCAGCATACGACCCAGTGGAAGATTGTATTTGCTGACAAGGTCTTTGTATCGACCATAGAACTTACGAAAAGATGACTTCAAACGAGACTGTTGATAGTCCTGTTTTATCAACTTGTTTGTCAGTAGCTTGCCTCGCCTTAGAAACTGTTCATACGAAGAGCATGCCCTTGCGTATCGAATTAACTGAGAGACAAAAACACCATATGCAGGTGATGAAGGTATATTGCTACATAAGTAAGGAAAGTTGACTATAGAAAAATTGAAGTCATCACGTTTATCATATTGTTTTGTTGTTAGGTTACCATCAATGTCCATTTCCAGTAAAATATCCACATATGAAACAGATGACACAGACTTTGTGGAATCATTTATTGCAAGTTCACTGGGATATATGTTGCAAACAAATAATACCTTGGTTTCTGGAGTGCATTGCTTCTCTTAAGTAGTCAGATTTGTTTATAGCATCAAAAGCGCTTGGCAAAGGACATTGGAAAACAAAACAATCTGTAGTATAAAATGCAGCTTATCTCTCTCAGTCCGTTACGCAATAACAAGTTGCAGTTTTTGCGTTCACGAAGTAATTTATCATGCATATTTGTAACCTGCGTCAAGCATTTTAGAATTATTATTGACAAACCCTACAAACAACAAATGCTCTTATCAAAAATATCAGTGCTGCTATTGGTCTAACACAACACAAGAAATGTTTTCTACAACTGGTTATAAAATCATTCTTATTGGTATGGAATTCCAGTAATCCGTTTACTTCAATTGGTTTCTTAAAAAAAAGAAAAAAAAGTATGGGAAAACAGAATGTGTTTGATTCCGACAAGTATATAACTAGATGCTGTCATTAGAAAGTAATACCCGCATCAAGTGTTTGTCTCTAAATAAGACAGTAATAACACTCTCTTGTACCAGTTTTAGTCAAAAAGAAGACCACATATGATGCAATTTCCGGTACTTTTTAAAAATTATAATTTTCATAAATGATGAGATCACATTCCATAATACAAATATTACTTTTAAGTAAAATATGGGTTTGAACTGTTTGCATGTGAATCTTAAATTAATAAAAAATCTAAACATTTCATAGTAGGAAGTATGGTCTATATAATTATTACAAACATAATTAAATCATGCGGTTGCCTGCTTTATTTATGCTTTTGTGAGCCAACATCACATGCTACAATCTCCCCCCTCCCCTGCAAACACAATTATTACTCTGAACCCCCCTACCCATGGATAAATAAAAATCAGAATATTTTTATAAGAATGAAAGCCTGTACATGTAATTGCAATAAAGAATATTGTAAACAGTGCAAAATAAATGTCATATTGTGCAATGATTTTCACTGCAGGACTGCTTTAACGATTTTAAAAGGTGGTATCAGTCACATGTCGATATTTATGTGGATGAAAGTGCGTTATTTTATATTATAATTTAATAAATTACTTTCCCCGTTTTAGAATTAAAAAGTTTTACAAATGAATATTTGGGCAAAAAAATAAGTTTTTAAAATTTTTGGAAACTTAAGGTAAAAATAAGATAAGCACCAGCAGGATTCAAACTCTCTTCTTACAGACACATTGTTAACGCTCTAACCCATAGCAATATTCTGTTGGTTAACATTATTTTGGGAGAAAATATCATATTTTATACTTTATTTGTTTCGTTCAATAAGGAGTACATCACAATATGTAGGTGTCCCATAAACCTGAAAGCTGAAAATTGTGCTTTACATGATTAATTACCTAATAAAATTGTGCAAGTGGTTTTAAAGAATAAAGTTGTGAAAACTTCTTGTCCGAAGTTACGTACACAACGCCAGTGGCGTAGCGCCCATTACGCAAAAACGCATATGAATACACAGAATTTTGCAAAGCATAAGTCCTAAGACTTTCCTTTTGATTGCACGTAAACACATCGAATTGCCTCTTAGGCTAAATGGAATAATCTGCATATTTAAGTACCCAATTTTCATCGTTAACTTTGCAGTTACTACAATATATTTTGAAAACAGTCTTTGTTGGGTAGTTAAACCCTTGAGTGATGGGTGTCCTCGTTCCGGGAGCTCTCGCAATTTCAAGCAATTTGATTATGAAATCTAACGAAAAAACATTTTTCTAGTCCAAACGCGTGTTTTAAATCCTTATAAGCTTTGAATTTGGAGGGTAGGGGAGTACGGGTTGCACCCCCACGCCACCCCTCATGTCTGTAAATTATTTCATTAAGACCTGAACATTTAATAGGAAATTAGAAAATTTACAACATAAATGGAAGTTTATTTTAATCAATATATGGACGAACCATACCGCATTGACTTTCATGTTATTTGCTGAAAGAATGATCTAGAATAAAATTATTAAAATGAGATGAACAACTTTTAACTCCTTTTCAGTTTATATATTCATTCTGAAATCTGGAAACAATAAATTTTGAGGGTATGCCTTCCTGTTTGTCCGTAGTTGTATTCTGTGTATACTTAACTTAAAGTCGGCGGATGATACAAATTTGAACAAAGTCGCAATGATAAACTTGATCAAAAGTTTGTCATTTAAGGTTCGTATGTTTTATTTTTGAAAAATAGAGCTGTTTCAAAACGCCTTGTATCAAAAGTCATATGCAGTTGGTTTCCGCTGGGGCAGCCGTGTTTCATATAAACATTCTTTTACAATTCAACATTTTCCTTACACATAAAGTAGGTAAAATTGTAACATTTTGAGACATATCTCATCATCGAAAAACCTGAAAATCCAAAAGCTAAAACCTAAAATCCAGGAGCTTCCAGGGGCTTCGCTCCCTGCACTCCCTGCCGATTTTGAATACACTAAAAAAATTCCTAGCTACGCCACTGAACACAGGTCTACAGGTTGCATTAGCGGGTACTAGTTTTACCCAGCTCTTTGGTTAGATGGGTTTCACGTGGTGTAAATGCATATGTGTTTTTGATATGCAGAATAGGATTAATTATCATGAATAAACGTTTCTGTTGTGGTGATCAGCTAAGGGAATTCATATTGTACTCTAATTGGATTATCATTATGATGTTGACCAATATAGGTAAGTATAATACATGTAGTAGCGCAATATTATGAGACACCAGTATACAAAACAGTTAAGTTTTACTTTCACTTTCTAAAATGTGATCTCCCTTTGCCAGCATATTGTATCTTACTGTAACATTTTGTATTAAATTTGGGTATTAAATATCATGAATTATAATAGGGAGGAAGGGGAAGGGGCCTTAACCGTTCCCCGTCCCCAGGATTTGTGGATTAGATATACATTTCTAGTGAGAATGAAGGCATGCCGCAGCTAGGGTTTTTTCCATTAAACCCCCTACCCCATCATCATACACCAGTAATAGAAAAAGAGTTAATGACTGTAATTTTCTTTCATTTAATTTATTCTTTTTTGTCAAGAGGTATGTGGTATGTCAAGATTTATGAATCATGAAAATTTGAGCATTTTTATCCTGATTGTTAACAAATACACATGTATAATTATATATAAAAAATATATATGTGATATTATACTAGGGATGGCAATCAATTGCATAATTGCCAATCGGTTATTTATAACTCAATTTGACTGATTAATTTGTTTATTATTTTGAAAATATAGACATTTCTAAAAACATGTATGATATATTATTGATATTTTTTGAAGATTGATTTTGTAACTTTTAACAACTTATTTAGGGCCCCACTCTGCAGGTGCCCTATAGTGATTATTCTGTCCAATTCCGCTGATTATGTCAAGATACATTTAAGACAAATTGGCCCCTGCCCTTGGGTCATTCCCCCTCCCCAAGAGTTGCTTTTAAACAACCATCACCACCCCCATCCTCTGAAATAGGTCATGATTTAAGGAATAAATTCAAAATTTATAAGTGTTATACGATATAAAATGGTTTGGGGCAGTTTACGCTTCATTAACCACAAAGCGGTTTATAAAAAAGCGTAAACTGTTCCAAACCATTTTATATCGTATAAAACTAATAAATATTGAATTCATTGCATACGATTTAATTTTTTACTGTTAATTGTAGATAAAAACACTCATTTGACCTTTAGAATTACATCAAATTGTTCAAAATTCAGACATAACGTCAGGCGGATTAATACGTTTTTGATGTTAGTCTTTCTATGACGTAGGCAACATTCTTTATACGATATAAAATAAATTTTTAGCCAATCAAAAAGCGCGTAACACCCAGAATTAAATTATAATACATTTTAATAATTGTTAAGATACCCACCCCTAAACCATATTCATTCTTGCTCCTTGTGTCATTGCACATCAATAGGTACATGTATATAGGTTATGCCCCCTTTGAGACGCCCAGTGACTTTCCAGAGTTAGAACTAATCAAGTAACCTATCTTATTCATATGTATATAGTGTAATTCCTAGCCCTAGCCCAATTATGACCCTGCTTTGTTTTTTACAGCAAGGTTTTTGTTGACTGACTTTATAATTTCCACAATTATATATAACATTTTGTTTATCTTTAAGATTAAAAAGCAATTTCCAAAATCTCTTTATGTACATCTGACATCATACAGAAAAAAACAATCAAGAAATGTTTTTGCTGCCGTAAAAATATGAGAAGAGACTCTGAATCTCCCAACCCACCTGCCCCCCGAAAACATGAATACAGTGAAACTTCTCAATACCGGCACCCCTAAAAACTAGCAACCCCTCAATATCGGCTGATTAAAAAAGTCCCGGTCAGCTCCCTCTTTATTTCTTCTATTTAAACCCTTAGAAAACCGGCACCCCCTGAAAACCGGACACCGGCCGTTTTTTGTCGGCCGATCTTTAAAAAACGTGTGAAATATACCCTCACAAAACCGGCATATAGCCAGAAGGACAGAGACACCCCTATACTTGACGGAAAGTGTGAAAGGGGGGAACACCGACTCGCGTGTCAATGGGAAAGGTGTGAATTACGCGTGTTTAAAATGGCTTTATAACGGGCTCTGTAATTAATCTGCGTCGTATATTTTATTATGAATGATCAAGGGTTTCATTGTATTTTGTGTTTATTCTGGATTGTTTTAATTCATGGATTCGAATTCCTATTGTATTTTATTTAAACTACACCGAGTAAAGATTAGAATTCGGCGATAAATCAAACATCAATGATACAAGCGGCATAAATGTTTAGAAAACAAATCCTTGGTAATACTTTTAAAAATGCCTATTCTACTGTGTTTTATATTCTACATACCCACAAATTTATTTTTATTTCATTTCAGATAGATGTTTTAAGAACTAAGATATTTTATCAAAGTTTTAATGTAAACATTAGTTGATATAAGCTGCCCTTCAATGGAAGGTCGATGAACATGGTATTCTATGCATATGCCAATGTGATTGATATCATTTTTTAAATGAAAATAAGTATGTAAGTGTTATCAGTTATTACTTTTCTGCATCTTTAATGGCTAGTTTTTATGAAAACCTTGGTAAACCAGCACCCCATGTAAACCGGCCATTTTGTTCGGCCCGGCAGCCTGCCGGTTTAGAGAAGTTTCACTGTAGTCGAATATTTTTAAAATATCCTCAAAATCATCGAAATTCCAACTCCTAAACCATATATATTTTTGTTTCTTGAACCATAACCTTGTCAAGGCAAATCTTTTTGTGGTATTAGTAGGTCATGGCCTATGGGGGTCACCCTAACCCCACCCCACCCTCCCAAAATCAGAAATGATCAAATAACTTGAAAAAAATGCTTGTGATCCCCACCCAAAAGCATATATATTCTTCCTCCTTGTGCATCTTATACATTGTATTTATTTTTAGAGGGGGGCGGGGGTGTTATGTTATGTTTTGTATAAGCATACTGGCTTGAACACTTTGAGTACAAGGAGGCCAGTCTAATTTACTGTGCAGGCACCGTCCCTTGGTACTCTCTGTTTTCAAGCCACCTTGTTTCTTTATAGCTGTAGTGCTCACGCATTATCTCACACATGTAAATGTGTATATCTCACATACATATATTTCATTGTATTGATGAATCATTTTGCTTATAGTTGCTCGTAATATGAATCTGGACATTCTAGGCTATATAGTCCTCCTTAAAATTGACTGAAAATATTGACGTCGCCGGACGTCACAGCGCAACGAAAAGTATAAAGAGTATGGATTTAACTTGGGAAAAACCCGATAAAAACTGAAAATGCTCACTGGTGGAAAAAATAAGTCAAAAATTGCTTGCACATTTGTGTTGAACTCTAATACATTTTGTGGGGGTTGTGGTAAATGTATTTTGAACATCAAACAGTCCGAAAGAGAGTAGAATATCTGTAAATATTTGATCAAAAGAATAAACAACGTCATCTGACATTCAGGGATTTTCTCACTGTAAATGAAGAGACATGCGGTAAAAAATAAGAAAACTTCGAGGAACTAACTTACGATTTTCGAACAAATGCGAACAAATTAGATGTCAAGTGATATAGTGCCGATTTAAATTGTATGGTGAAAAGCACAAAAGACTCAGGGGGGTATAAAGATTGGATATTTCTATTAACTGTGCGTGCGTCATCTTGACGTCATGTTTTCAACGTTACCGTGCGCCGTGGTGACAAAACATGTTGATTTAAAAATCGGCTAACAAAAATACATTTTCATCAAATGAAATGAAACTTCGTATATCAATAAAATAAATGTTCTTGCATGAATTATTCTGTTAGTTATGACTTTAATGAAAAATCATTATGTATAATAGACAGGCACATTGTCTTCGTATTTTTTGATTGACCCTCGTATTTCATTCATTATTTGCTATAATCATGATATGATTTTTTTAAATGTATATGCCCCCTGAGGGCCCTTGATTGCATGGTGAATAAATAAGTAAATATATTTGGTACATTATTTTATTCACAAGTGATAAGAGGAGGTCCAGGAATTAGGTTTTTTATGGGACGGAACATCATTTTGCAGATAGTATTGGCCCTCAGAATCAAATTTATATTTCTAAAACCTTATCGCATATCTATAGTTCAGCCCCTGTTATATCCCTATAAATGATGTGGCTATTCATTTTTTTTGAAACCAGACTTTTTGTAAAAAAAAAACAACGTAATTTTACAGCCATTTAATGACCCTAAGGATAAAATTGAAATTTCCGAAACCTTATTGCGCATCTATAGAACACCCCAAAACATATTCCAAGAGATGATTTGTCTACTGCTGAAAATGTAAAAGGAGTTCGAGGAAGAAGGTTTTTTGTGAAAAAAATTCATTTTTTACCTATTATTTAACCCCCAGGACTACCAAAGAATTTTTGAAACCTTTTTACAAAACAACATGACCCCCCAAATCAAACTCCAAGAGTTCAGTTTGCTGGTTTATAAGATGTAAAGTAAAACGTGACAGACGGACGGACGGACGGACGGACGGACGGACGAAACAGGATAACAACAATATACCCGAACTTTCTATAGAAAGTGCGGGTATAATGACATGAAAACGTGTTAAATATTAGTTTAACCTTTTGTCACATGTGGCAGAACTCAAACGGCCTTTCAACAGTTACGCTACTTTTCATCAGTTTTTCAGGGAGCTCATGGAGATGCTTATTACTCGGTAGTTCGTTGTAAATATTAGATAGATTGCTCTATAAATAAGTTTATATTCCCCCAGTTGATGCAGTCAACTTATAAACAGTATTGTTATCTATTGAGAAAAGGCAAACTTGGTTGTTCAATGCATTTTATTATAAACTTTAAGTTCATTAGATTAAATCATTCATCGTCATTATTTTGATACATTTTCCCAAAAGCATAAACATTATTTCCCACTTTAGTTTCGAGTTTCCTTAAATAGAATGAATCACTGGCTGGTTTCTCAAGGATATTAACTATTTGTGAATCGAAAGAACTTCAATTGATGCATAATCAGATATTTCACAGAATATAAGCTTTCCCATGAGAACGAAAAGGAACAGGAGAATGAAACTTTAGCTTTGTTATATTCAATGGTCGCTTCCTGTAATAAGGAACAGTTAAAGGTACAAAATAAACATAATTATTTCTTCTCGCGATCAATACATATATACTATGGTAGAACAGACTAGGGTGATGTTATACTTCGTGAAACTGACTTTATTTTACCATCTTTTTGACCTCAAAGGTAATCAAATATACCATGTTTTAAACAAATGTAATACAGATATGTCATTTCAAATCATTTAAAAAGTTCTATTATTGTTATTTATTAATATCCTGTATGATTTATTGTACTTTTCTTACTTTAGTTCAGAAATCATATACATTTATATAAACGTATGGTTGACTTGTAGCATAATTTTTTATGTTTTTCAACTTGATTATATTTCATGCCAGTTTTTTCAGAATACTGTTGTAAACGACCTCGTAATTACGTTTTTAGCTCACCTGAGCTGAAAGCTTTGTCCGTCTTCCGTCTGTGCGTCAGTCTGTCCGTCTGTCCATCTGTCCATCTGTCCGTCCGTCTGTAAACTTTTCACATTTTGAACTTCTTCTCTAAAACCACTTGGCCAATTTAAACCAAATTTGGCACAAAGCATCTTTATGGTAAGGTGAATATAAATTACAGAAATAAAAGGCCAGTTAGTACTCAAAGGGAAAAAAACCTCGAAATTGTAGAAAGGGGGTGTATTTTTAAAAATCTTCTTTTCAAGAACCACTTCACCAGAAAAGCTTGTACGGGATCAAAGTTTAACATAGAAATACATAGGAAAAATGTTTAAAAATCTTTTTCTCAAGAACCATTGCACCAGAAATGCCAATATTTACATAAAAGCTTGTATATATAGTGAAGATTCTAAATTGTAAAAATCGTGACCTCCGGACCAAAACTGGGGCCAAGGCAGGGTTCAAAGTTTAACATTGAAATACATAGGAATTTTTTTTAAAAAAATATCTTCTCAAGAACCACTGCACTAGAAAAGCCAATATTTACACAAAAGCTTGTATTTATAGTGAAGATTCTAAATTGTAAAAATCGTGACCCGCAGACCAAAACTGGGGCCCAAGGCGGGGTTTAAAGTTTAACAGTGAAAAACACAGGGAAAATGTTTAAAAATCTTCTTCTCAAGAACCACCGCACTAGAAATGCTAATATTTACACAAAACCTTGTATATACAGTGAAGATTATAAATTGTAAAATCGTGACCCCCGGACTAAAAAAGGGCCCCAGGCGGGTTTAAAGTTTAACGTAGAAGTAAATATGGAAAATGTTTTAAAATCTTGTTCTCAAGAACCACTGCACCAGAAATGCCAATATTTACATAAAAGCTTGTATTTATAATAAAGATTCTAAATTGTAAAAATCGTGACATCCGGACAAAAACTAGGGCCCCAGGCGGGATTCAAAGTTTAACATTGAAATACATAGGAAAAATGTTTTAAAAATTTCTTCTCAAGAACCACTGCACCAGAAATGCCAATATTTACACCAAACCTTGTATATATAGTGAAGATTCTAAATTGTAAAAATCATGACCCCGGACCAAAACTGGGGCCCCAAGAGGGGTTCAAAGTTTAACGTAGAAGTAAATATGGAAAATGTTTTAAAATCTTCTTCTCGAAAACTTCAATGCTACAGTTTGTGATATTACCATACATGCAACATATGATTATGTAGATTCAATTTTTTTTTATAAATAGGGACCACTGGACTAGTACGGGGTCCCCAGGCGGGGTTCAAAGTTTAACGTAGAAGTATATATGGAAAATGTTTAAAATCATCTTCTCGAGAACTACATTGCTTCTTTTTGTCAGATTACTACGTAGGCATCCTACATTACTATGCAAGGATCCTCAAAATGTGTAGATTCTAAATTGTTAAAGCCAACCATAAACCCCGGACCAATACTGGGGCCCCAGAAAGGGGTTCAAAGTTTAAAATAGAAATAGCATACTATGCTACGAAATAGAATGTTACAAGAAACTGTCGTTCAGGTGACCGATGTGGCCCATGGGCCTCTTGTAAATAACTTAATAGACAATTTCTGACGAAATTGGTTTTAACGACATATAGATATATCATGCAAGAAATTTTGTTTTTAAAGTGAATGCTAATGCACACCGTTCCCCATGTTTGGAAACACAAACATGGAAACCATTCAAACTTCTTTGTGGAGAAAATCAGATAATATATGTTAAAAACCATCACATAAGGAATGTCATCAAGACACCAAACTTAACGAGAGGCTGTGATGGACAGTGTATTGGTTCCCGTGGAGTTACACTGCCAATGAACAAAGAGATAACATACTGTTCATCAGTGTTTGCACAAACTGTTAACAGCTGTAACGACAGGATGGAGTGTACATTACAGAGAGAATACTTTGAAAACATGGAAGAAACTTTGATGAGTTCCTCCATTACCTATCATTTAGGTTCATTGTGTCACAGTGTCGAATATGAGTGCATACCAGGTAATTTTACTAATACAGTGTAATACGTGTTCATGTAAAAATAAAATTTGTTTATTGATAAAAACAGTTTGATTACTGTTTTCTGATTTTAAAATGCTTTTTGATATTCGTAGATTCTGAAGTGGTGCAGAACTGCATCCATGAAGTTAGCAAAGAATATAAACAATTTTATTTAAAGTTGTTTGGAGTCGAAGGCACTTTTTCTTGTCAAATAATAGGTAGAATATTAGGCATAGAGATATTGCAGACACATTTGACAGGAATTCGCATATCATCGAACGACACTCTGCTTTATGGTTAGTATTGGAAAACGTTATCTTACAATAGAATACATAACGATACTCATTGCATTTGCATGCATTATCGACCAATAAAATATGTTCCTGTACACATGTATATGCCTAATTTCTAAGATATACAGAAAATAATTAAATTTTGGCTGTAACGCGCTTTCTAATTGGCTGAAAAATTATTTTATATCGTATAAAGAATGTTGCCTACGTCATAGTAGGACTAACGTCAAAAAACGTATCAATCCGCCTGAAGTTACGTTTGAATTAAGTACAATTTTAGAGGTCAAATGGCCGTTTTTATCAACAATTGATAGCAAAAACTTAAATTATAAGGAATGAATTCAATATTTATTAGTATTATACGATATAAAATGGTTAGGAACAGTTTACGCTTTTTTATAAACCGCTTCACGGTTTATAAAGCCTAAACTGTCCCAAACCATTTTATATCGTATAAAACTAATAAATATTGAATTAGTTCCTTAAATATATCGAAGAAAAAAACAGAGAGAGAGAGAGAGAGAGAGAGAGAGAGAGAGAGAGAGAGAGAGAGAGAAGATTGTTGCATACACAATTTTAATTAAAATCTAGTTTTTCCAGTTTTCCCCAATCCGACAATTTTAGAACAATCGACGATGTATTGATATAAGTTCAATTGAAATTACAATTTAGAAAATGCAATTAATGTTACAGCGGTAGTCAATGGCAAGGTACAATTTATATAATGTATTGCAGAACATCAAAAACTCAATACCGGGGTGTATGGGGAAACTTTCTCGCTGCTGACCAACCAGTTGACTATTGAAGTACAAGATGCTATAAAATATAGCTACATTCTTCTTAAAGTACAATGTATGTTATCTTACTTTCAATTTTATGTTCGCATTCATCGTGCATGTCTTTTAGAATGTGTAAAAATTATTTCGTTATAGAATAAATTCATCTTTCTTAAATTTAAGCTATTATGATGATCTGTATGGTTCAATACGTATGAAAATAAACTCAAAGGATCCATCCATTAACAAAACAACCTAACTTATGTAATATCTGATATGTTAAGATTCATGTAAAAGGTAAACTTTCTGAATCCTCGGTAAGCGAGATACAGATTGAACAAATCTCCAATTAAAACAATTCTGAAAAATCCTTCCATTTAATATTTCTTGATGTGTAGTAGGAACTACTGACAGTCATGTTCAAATCGGGCGATATAATCATGATATGTCGACAGAAATCACGAAAAACGAAGACTTCAGAGGTATTGTTACAAGAAAATTTATACGATTATAAAACGTGTCACAGAACCAACATTTTTAGATGTTATTAAAAATCGAACTGTTTTTAATTCCAGACAAATTTAACTTTACCCCTTTGATATGGGTCAATACGGTCTTCGCCATCATAATATTACTTCTGATGCTATTGTCAATTATTCAACAACAGAGGTATGTTTAAGTTTTATGTGGTATTGATTTGAGCTTAAAAAAGCTTCAATGAAATACATTTTTGTATTAATGTATTTTGACAAGTAATGTTAATGTAAAATATAATAGAGAAGGTGGGCATTTTGTTTTACAGATTATTGAAACGCAAGTCCACCGAGATGAAATTAAAAGCTGCAGACAACACCTTTGTACTCAGGAGTTGTTCGACATATGGTGGTGACTTAAAGATAGTACTACACAAGGCAGAATGTACGTGTGACCAGCCGAGTAACCTAGAGACTGAAAAAAAGCCACTCTATCAAAAAAGTATTACATATTTAACGGAACCCGAGGCAAATTCAACAAAGGATGCACATTGTTCATCGTCTGGCAAATGTGAGCCACCTCGAGAAGAGGAATTATACATAGATATGTTGCCAAGTGCTTCAAACAGTTCTTAATACGAATATAGAACATCAAACATGTACTAAAGTTTTGACAAAAGGAAATTAATATTTTATTTCTTTTTTGAAAATTCACTTTGTGTTTATATTTGATATATCTGTAGATGTAAGTTCTCTCTGTATCTTCATGTTGTAACTTACGTATTTCCGTTAGCATATTAGACTCTTTTTGCATATGTAATATATTTAAATTATTTTAAAAGTATTTGGAATATATTTTTGAGCGTTTTAATAGAAATTTATTAGCTATAGTGTTGTTTAATCGGACTATTTTTAGTAACCGGTTACTCGCTTACTTTTCCGATCGAGCACTCTGTGATGATCTTCATAACAGTTTCCATATCTAATATTTACCCAATCTCCTTTAATCATCGATAGAAATAAAATATTAATGTTTATGAACTTTATTTACAATTCTCAGTGGCATATAGTCGGCAATCACCGTTTTTTCAATGTCTCTCGTTAATACTACGCTTTGCTGTTCAGTCCACGTTAGAATAATGTTTTAATTTTAGATGATTTAGCATATTTGAAGTCCCATCCGTATTAAAGATGGTTCCAATCACAAAATCTACATTTCACTGATTTGGAATCCACTGTTCTTTAAAAATATTTCCTGGCTTTTGCTGTCTGCGGGGGCACTCTAACAGGAAAAAGTCTAAATGAGTCTATATAAACTGTAAAAACTAATGAACGGTAATTAAAATAAGGGAAATATGTTTGGAAATTTAATTTACATAAATTTAGAAAACCTAATTTTGTACAATGGTACTTGAACTTTATCAACAATTGGATCGTCATTCTGAGAGAATACATATCATCACTCAACACTCTATATTACTGAAGTCAGATCGGTGACACTAAATGGAATATTTTCTAAGATAATCGGATATTTATTTTGCTACACAATATTCCTAGTTTTGCACCTTTACTCTGCACCTTTACCCTAAAAGAATGTAATTCTCTGTTCAACTATAAGCTCTATTGAAAGAATTACTGCATAGTTATGTATCTTCATTCTGGGAGAGTTCAAGCCATAAGCTTTAATGTAAGAATACCTCAATATTTATGCAGCTTCACTCTCCGAAAATGTATTTTTCTGTTTAATCATAATCTTTGTATAGTTTTAGTCAGACTACCCTAAATGCCACATAACATGAAAGTAATTTATTGAACCGCTACCATGATATGTACATGTATGTATGGCTTAAGTTTTGTGAAATTATTAATAATAGATCATTTTTTTTATTCAACATAAAAAAAATTGCACAATAAAATAATAAAAAGCCATATAAACATTTTATAATTGTATTTTACAGTAGTTTGCTAAGATAATTTTGTTCACATCCTCTATTTTTAAAGTAATTAACTAAAACGTCTTTGAACAGAAGTTCATGCAAATTAAAAAAGGATCCGGCCACCAAAAGTTGATATGTCAAAACTATTGCTTATTATTCCTCCTTTGCCATTGTACGTGTTTATAAGTAGAAATTTGCTCCTTAATTAAGCTAGATGGTGGCATATTCGGTCACCCTCCATCCACTTGGCATCACCTACATGTATATACTACATAGTCGTGATCAAACGCTCTATTGATGATTGAAGTTTAAAGCACGATTCAATTAACTATAAAACCCATAGACTCTTCCTTGATACGAACCGTCTTTAATGAATATACACAAAGCGACAAAAAATGAAGTATATATAATATATTCATACGGATTTTTATTAGTGATAAATTGAAAATGGGCAAAAATCTTGTCTAAACTAAAATACTTTGGAATATCATACTCAGATGCAATCTAATTGAAATACAGATCTCTACATAAACGCACATCGCAGAGCTGTGCGCTTATGTAAAGATCTTTACGTTAATTAGATTGACTCAGAAGTGTCATAAAAACTCATGATGATGCATATTAAACTGTCCTATAGATGCTGACACATTCGTCTTTTTTTCCAGTAATTACCACAGTTTGATTATAAAAAATATCCTATTTAAAAAAGAAAATGATAATCCTGTTTCTCCTGTCTGACTATCAAATTATTCGATAGGTAGTGTGTCCGGTTTTCGTTATTGTACGTGGATATGTCTTTATCATATGTTGCAAACGAATAATACCTTGGTTGTTGGAGTGCATTTCTTCTCTTAAGGAGTCATATTAGTTTATATTATTACAAGCGCTTGGCAAAGGCCATTAGACAAAACAATCAGTCGTATGAAATACAGCTTATCTCTTCCAGTCCGCTACTACGCAATAACAAGTTGAAGTTTTCGCGTTCACATTTTTCATGCTTATTTGTAACCTGCGTCAATCATTTTAGAATCACTATTGACAAACGCTACAAACATCAAATGTTCTTATCAAAAATATCAGTGTTGCTATTGGTCTTGCACAAAGCAAGAAACATTTTCTAGAACTGGTTATAAAACAATTCTGATTGATATTGAACACCAGTTATCAGTTTACTTCATTTAGTTTCCCGCTAACACGGGTTATGTATTTTTTCTGAAATGCCGCCACCTTCATATCACGTATGAATCACCAAAGAAATCATTTAATTGCTTAAATAATGACATGGAAAATATTCATTTAACCTTTTGTCACATATGGCAATACTCCAATGGCCCTTCAACACTTACGCCACTTTTCCTCAGTTTTTCATTTGCATTCTTAAAGGCCGAGGTTTTCGAACGGCCGGTTTACCTCAGGTAAGTTCAGGTATGGGTGGAGCCTAATTGATCAAGGTGTGAAGCTCCAAGGGAAGCACGCTCGCTTGTGTATACATGTCTATATACACGGGGTGTTACATTGCTCTCAACATAGTTTTCCCCATGATCTAGAAAATTATGGTATTCATATGTGCACTATAGGAGAAACAAATTGGCGATCGTTGGAATGAATTTATTTAAAGCATAAAAACCAAGTGCCACATCTTTTGTTTTTCCGAATGACAGGGTTGATTGAGTATTTATCGCTATGTTTTATGCAACATGCGATCATCGTATTGTACTCAAATACTAATGCAACATTCATGCAACATGTACGTTTGTATCACTTCTCCGATCAGCTGCAAATGTGCAATAATTCTACCAGCTGCGCATGTACCAGAGTTGTCTGTTCTTGTTTCTCTTCCCGTATCTTCCTCGTGAAATTTCTCAAAGAAATGTAATACCTTTAGATCGTGGGCACAATATTTGATTTAATTTAATTATCCATTCTCAATTATTCACAAATTAACATCTTTATTAATAAAAGGACGTTTTCATGGATTATTGGCGCCACGTGACTTTGATAGACTAGGTGATCAGAGCGTTTGGTTTGATACATAAACTAAGTACAAGTAAAATTTCAATTCATATCTTTCAATTTTCAAATGTAGAGAATTTTGTTTCTGTCGACAATAGTTTCTTCTGAGCCATAGCGTTTTATCGTCACGGCATACATCAAAAGACAAAAGTTAATTGCAATATCGTCGCGAGCGCTAGACGTGGTACACACAGGTCGAGTAAACGAATATCAATTATTTTCTAACATCCAATCTGGGGTCTCAATTCAGTTGATTGACAGGGGTACACTGACCAGGTCAATTTAAAGGCGGTGCTTATTTTCTCGGTCTTTAAGGAAACTCAAGTGTATGCTTTTATATTACTCGGTGGTTTGTTAGAAAAGATATTTTGGCTGTTCTATAAAGAAAGGATATTAACGTATATAGCGGACTATTTATGTTGTTTTTTGTACGTGGTTTGGTCTTCGCCATTATCTTCCTCAAGTTTTATTCTGACTACCGTTAAAGAATAAAAGGACAAAGTACAAAATTTCAAATATACGTTTTAACGTACATGTATAAATAAGAGGTTTTAAAACTTAAAGCATTCAGTTTGTAATATAGTAGTTTTATTCATTATATTTTTGATTTCTGTTAAGATATTTTTTTAAACTTTCAGTTGAAAAACACTGTCTAATACATGATCCAACCACCAAACGTTGATAAGCCAAAACCATTGCTAAATATCCCCCCATTGCCTTTGAACGCTGAATGTGTTCGAAGGAAGACATCCTCTCCCTGATTGACCCTAGCGATGGCATATCCTGTCACGGACTCATCCGATCCCACGATATGCAAAGTATTGTCATGATCAAACGCTCTATTGTAGATTGAAGTGTAGTCAATGCCATTTACTACGAGCACAATCGACTGCTCCGATAATCGAAGGGTCCACATAAAAACATATATACCGCTCTTTGGAGCTATGAACACTCCGGAATTGGGATGATATCTATTCCCAACATTGAGTAATGCATGATCAAAAATAAGCAAATGGTGTGTACCAATGGTGGGTTCATTGCTTGACATTGACGTATAAAATGCAATAGGTGACGTAGAAATCATTCTTTTGGTATTGCCTGATTAAAAAGAAAAAGATAAAAATAATGTATAATCAATATGTGAATATGATGGGAAGTCAGTTAATATTCTCTTATAATACAACGATGCACTAAGCAAATATTCGAGCATTATCTGAACACACGTTTTAACTTAAAAGAATATTTTCCAGTCGTTTTAAATTCTTTACGATAGGTAAAATTTTGATATTTGTGTGGCTTTAAATTTGAATTGGTTACACCAAAAAATAAAATAATCTTACCAGTTTGCTTTGTCCGAGTTTCAAAAGGTTCGATTGATAGCGACTGGTTCACACCATCTCTTGTGGAAAGATCCATTATTATATGTTGCAATCGATCCATTCGTTGTCTTAAGAAGTTTAATTCTTTCATAACATCAAAAACGTTTATGCAATAGACTTTGGAAACGAAAACAATCGATATCATAAAAAAACAACTTCATCATTGAGTTTCAGTCGCCGTTAAATGTTATCAGCCTCGGTACATACAGGTAATTGTTTTATCTGCGTCCTAAATTTTTGTATAACTATTGATATAACCTAAAAAAGAAAACAAATATCTGGAATGGCAATGTTGCTAATGGATACAATGGAAACAGATGTAAATTCAATATATGTAAACAAGATCATTTTCTTAAGTAAAAAATAATTCACATGGTTAAACATGCCTTCTTATTCCTAAAATAAAATCAAGATTAAAACTAAAGATTATCAAAAAAAAAAAAAAAAAAAGATATAAAAACAAAAGTCTGAGATGTCTTTCCCCGTGCCAGGCGTGCGGTTCGATGTTTTTGAGCCAGTACTTAATTAACATAATTTGGCCATCCATCCCGAAAATGAATCTAATCTTTTAAAGGCCCCGGTTTCAGGTTGCAAATTATTTGAGATGATATCAAGCGGTCATGGATTAATTTTGTTTTCCTGTCCTTAAGGCTGCTTTCCACCTATTTCTTAAGTGATCAAAAACTATTTAAAAACTTGGACCTCTAGTTGCGAGACGAAACGAGTATATCACGAAGACTTTCGGTTTGGTTGAATTTCGCACAAAACTTTCAGATTGTTGTGGGTTGCCGATGGAGATGACATGACATATTTAGTAGAGAATAATTATGTTTAAAATACTTTTTATATGATTGATATGATATTAAATCAATGTCGAAACAAAATGAACAACAAATTAAAAGTGAGTGCAACCTGTCGTAAGAACAATCCAGACATCAACTGTTCAACGTCTCTAGATCTTTCGTTATGGTAACTCTGAACACTTTAAGTGTTTTTCATATAAGCATTGATTCTTAAAATATTTAGTATTACATGTTTTAAGTAGTTGGCTAAAAATGTTAAGCTAGTTAAAACAGTATTTTTGGCCAAAAACGCTTATTCTTGTTTTTTTTATATACACATTGGAGTTAATATTCAGTTGAATTTATAATGTTTCATTAACTACAATTTACTAAAATAACATTTTTTAGAAATTAAGCAATGTATACAATCTAGGGCCTTTGTGCAAGGTCCAAAATAAGAGAAATTATTATGATACATGTAAATAATAAAAGTAATAAAACGGAAAGTGTCTAAACAATTTGATAATAGACAAGGGTATCTTGTTTTAGCCGTGTTTTACTACCTACTACTATCACATTTTGAACTCTAAATTCTCTTCTAAGAATTTGATTTGTTGAGCAACGAATACTAAGAAAACCTGTTAAAATAATTCTAGTTATTTCGATGAAATGTTATGTGATTAAAATGACTTTAAAGAGAGAAACTTGATAAGGAATTTACCTATTGTAGAATAGTGGATTAAAAAAGAAAGGTTAGGTTTTAAAACGTGCTCAAATTCAATGTACGATCTGACATTGTTTACGTGCCATGTTATATTCGATATGCCCACTTTTGTCTTTTAAAGATTTTTTCAAATATTTTAAAACTGTGATTTTTTTTTAAAGATTGTATTGAATTAATGTAATGAGATAATATTACCTTCACTGAAACTTTCATAAGAGCCAAGCTTGTGTTTGTACCATTCAGTATTGTTATGATATTGTCATATGTTTTAAGAGATATATAAACCATATAAACCAACGCTAGTGTTAGGGTGCTCTTGAAAAGTTAATCAAACATTAATATTTTATCCGAAAATTTTCAAGTTGAATGTATGGGTACAGTAAACAAAAATTACTAAACCAAAAAAAAACACCAATGCTACATGTAAAACTGTTATAGGGATGTTTAGCGTAAATAGTTCATAGCTAAAAGGGTGTTTTCTTTTGACTGAATCAACAGGAAAACTGATGTTGCTTGCAAGATCTCAATACTTGACATAGCTCCGGAGATGTCACAAGAACAATTTGCGCTCGAGGTCTTTAGATACATGGGGCGAAAGAGTCTGCTCTCATTTTTTGACCACAGACATGTCGATTATCTGAGAATCTGCAAAAATATCCCACACACAATATAAAATTCGAAAAATTAACATCAAATAATTAACCGTTATCAAAAACATACGCACCTTGAATACACTCATAGTCAATGCTCTGTCGAAATGATGCTCTCTGTAAATCAGGCAATACTGAGGCATTGCAAAACCTTTTAAACACCGTTTCTGCTTCCTTGAAATATTCTCTTGTCAGAATAGACTCCATTTCTCCATTACATCTACTGCCTACTAAATCATGAAAGGTCTTGAACTTCATGGTGTTGTTAATGGGTGGTTCGGCACCAAAGTAGGTAGCATCACTGGTGCTACACTCGAGGGCAGGGAATAACAGTCTGTTAAAACCATCCTCAATGGCATGTTTTGTTATATAAATCTTGTGATTGTTAGGACAACGGATGTGGTAGTTATTCCAATCCGTCTTTTACGTACTATAAGATAATTATTTATTCATGATAATTTAAGTAAAGTTAATTCAGGTATATTATTATCCCGTTAGAAATATATGAATTACCTTCTGAATTATGAACGAAACAAAGAATCAGAACGGAAAACGTCAAATATCGTTCCATCGTTCTAAATGGAACTGAATTACACAAAAAATATTGATGCCGATTTTGTCAGTGCGTATCCGGAACATATTCTTGTATTAAATTAATCTTTTGCAAAAAGGGGGGATTTGACGCATAATGCAAGGAATATTCGGCAATAGTCAATAACTAAATAGGTCAAACTTATAAACAAGGTCTATATCTATTTTGATACACTACACATGGAAGTTGAATTTTTTTTTAATTGAAGTTTTCACTTTCACAACACATACATGAACATACGTGACATATCTCGTACGTTAGTTTTTAAGATCATATAAGAAAATTTTAACTATTTCATTATTTTATACTATACAGTCCTTATGTAGTGAAAGTATATTTTGGAGAGAGAGAGAGAGAGAGAGAGAGAGAGAGAGAGAGAGAGAGAGAGAGAGAGAGAGAGAGAGAGAGAGAGAGAGAGCGAGTGAAAGGGGGTAGGGGTATTGTTTACATACGTATATAAAATATAAACCATGTTCACGTGATAGGTCCCTTTTACAGGGATACTTGACAGTGGAGAAAGAGAAAAAAACCAAAAGAAAACAAAAAAATCAACAAAAACATGACATTTCAAAACAAAATAGAGAAGAGACACAGTAAAGAAACAATCCAACTATATATACTACAGTACTACAGCTTATCACATATTTTTTGCCAATGGCTTTCATACTCCTTATATCTACAGTTTTTCATAAGCATATATTTTTCGGTCAAAAGCCTTTCTATTATAACATTTTTTAATCCATGTATATTTGGATTTGCATTACTTTTATATTTACAAGAAAAAATATATAGCTTCACGATAAGAACTAACAAGTTAAATAATTTATAAATTTCTCTATTTTTATGTTTTCCAAAAAGAACTGATTGCTTATCAAATGTTATTAACAAATCAAACTGTCTCAAAATCCAGTCTTCAACAGCAGACCATAATTCTTTTACTACAGTACATTCATAAAATAAATGCCCAATACTCTCTTCATCTCTTTTACAGAAAGTGCATACAGGAGATTTGCTTTTTTTATTTTGAAAAGATATTTATTTGTCGGAACAATCCTATGAAGAATTTGGAACTGTAACCAATGCAGTTTTGATTCTTGTGTACATTTAAAAGGGAGTTCAAAAATTTTGTTCCAGGTTTCTTGTGCATAATTATGACCCTTTTCTCTCCATTTTGATATAGATGTACATGTTTCTCTCTTTTTATCTAATAATACATTGTACATAAGTTTGCAAACTGTACAATTGTTAGTAAACAGTAGGATATGATTAGGGATAACAGGTCCATATTCTTTTATGATTTGTAAGTTTGGTATGTATAAATCTTGTGTATGCAATCTGGTCCTTACAGCAGTTCTTATACTTGCATATTCAATAAAGTTTGTATTTGGATTAATTTGTTTCAATTTTTCAAAGCTTATAAATGTTCCATCAATATTGAGTAAATCACCAACAAAAATAAATCCTGTATTAGCAAAGCTTTTAAAAAATATTGACTTATTGTCTACTGTGATTTTGGGATTGTACCATATCTTATCATTTATAACCTGGGGTTGACTTAACACATTTTGCTCCTGTATTTTTAACCAGCTGAGAAGCACCTCTTTCCAGAAAGAATTTTCCAAAGTTTTACATAAACTATATGAATAATCTGTGCCATTCTTCCATATTTCTGAGATTTTAATTTTCAAAATGGATTCTAGAAGCTTTAACCATTTTGTATCAGCCCTAATAAGTCTTTTTATCCAAGTGGATTTGAGTGCAGTAATAAAATCACCATAATCAATCATTTTGAGACCTCCATGGCAGTAATCTTGTACAATTGTACTCTTCTTTACTCTATGCACTTTACAGCCCCATGAAAATTGAAAAATATCATTTTCAAAAATTTTCAAGTATTCAATGCTTGGGTTGGGTAATGTTAATATAAAATGATTTAATTTTGGTATTATTAATGCCTTAATGACTGTAATTCGCCCAATAGCGGTTATATTTCTTGATTTCCATTGATTTATTAATTTTCTTATTTCAGAGAGTTTTGGTAAATAGTTTAAGTCTTCCATTTCATCTAGTGTTACTGAGAATTTAATACCTAGGAGCTCAAAAGTCAAATTGTCCCAACTCAGTTTCCATCGTGAGTGGTGAAATACATCCCTTGAAAATTATTTGCTACCTATCCAAACCATTTTTGATTTTATGAAATTTATCTTTAAGCCTGAAACCTGTGCGAAGGAGTCTAAAACCCCGAGGATGCCATCATATGATTGAGGTGTACCGTCCATTATTATTGAAGTGTCATCTGCGTATTGAGATATTTTGTATTCTTCTCCATCTATGATTATACCTTTAATATCTTTATCATTTCTTATCAATATTCCTAAAATTTCAGCACATAGTAAAAATAGGTATGGCGATATGGGTCACCTTGTCTACAGCCTCTTTCTGGGTAAAAATATTTTGAAATTACACCGTTATGAATTACACAAGCTTTTATTCCATTATAAAAGGTTTTAATCCAATTTTTAAAGGAGGGTCCAAAATTGAAAAAGTCCAGTGCTTTCGAAATAAACCTCCATGAGATAGTGTCAAAAGCTTTTTCAAAGTCAATTAACATTAATAGGTCTGGTATATCATTTTGTTCTGTATAGTACATGAGGTCATAAATAAGTCTTATGTTTTCCCCAATAAATCTTCCTTTTAAAAATCCAGTCTGGTCTTTATTTATTAATTTATCTAGAACCGTTTTCATACGTTCAGCTACACTACCTGATGCTAGCTTGTAAATTACATTTAATAAAGTTATAGGGCGCCAGTTTTTCAAAAACTGTTTAGGTTTTCCTGCTTTAGGAATGTACGTTATTGGCCCAAGTTTATTTATTTCTGAAAAGCTTCCTATTTTAGGAGATTGATTTATTGCTCTTGTAATGAATGTACCTAAATCTTTCCAAAAAAAAATTAAAAAACTCACTTGTGAAACCATCAGGGCCAGGACTTTTGTCATTTTTTGTTTTTTTTTTTAAAAGGAAATTCAGTATCTCTGTATCAGTTAAAGGACCTTCAAGTGTGTTTAATTCTTCATTATTAAGTTTAGGTCTATCTATTTTTTCCAACTTTTCATGAACACTATATTCATCTATGATTTCTCTTTTCTTATACAGCTTTTCATAAGACTTTGTTTCTATTTGCGTTTGATCAAGAATGAATGACCCATCTTCTTTTTCTATATTTGGTATTTGTTTATTAATAAAGTTCCGAGTCTCAAGATTAATAAAATATCTAATAGGCTTTTCCCCCTCATCAATCCATTTAGACTTTGACCTTATACAATGACCTTTTAATCTAATTTTTCTTATGTTGAGTAACTCGTCTTGTTTATCTGAAAGTGAAATTTAAAGAGTTTTCTGTTAGATTCTGCTCTAGAGAAACAATATCTTTTTCTAATTCTTTTGCTCTTTCATTTAATTTTTTTTTCTTATAAGCAGAATATGAGATGGATTTGCCTTTTATTTCAGTAAGCAGAGTGTCCAAAAAAGTTGATCATTAATAATGAATTGTATCTCATCATTTCTAATATTATCTAAGTTTTCTAAGTTGTATATAGGGCAAACATATTGTCTTTTTACTTCCCCAATTTTCTTTTTTATAGAGTTAATATATGTCATATCAACTAATAGGGAGTTATCAAATTTCCAAAAACCTTTCCCGTTTATAAATTCATTTGCTTTATATTCTAAAAATACTGGAGAGTGGTCTGAGCGATAACTATTTTCATATTTAATATGTGGTACTCGATTTGTAAGTGCTTCAGATATTAGGAAAAAATCTAGTCTGGCTTGTTTTATAGGTTTTTTTCTCCTCCATGTATATCTCTTTAGATTTTGGTTAGTTTCCCTAAGTATGTCTACCAGATTAAATGTCTCTATTAATTTCAAAACTTCCATTCTTGCTTTTGGGTTGTTCAAGTGCTTATAGTTCATAGAGTCTGAATCTCTATTCATTACTAAGTTAAAATGACCTCCCATTATAATATGCTGGGTATTAAGACAAGAGTCAATTTTCCTATTATTTCGGAATAGAAATTGGGTGTATCTAAATTTGGACCATATATATTTACCAGTAAAAGGTTCATATTTTCAATAGTGGTATCTAGTATAAGATAATTACCACTATCGTCTTTATGTACATTATGAACCTTATATTCAAAGTTGTTATTTAAGAGAATTGCTACCCCTCTTGAATTTGTTTTGTAAGAATTTAAATAAAGCTTCAGATCCCCATTGTGATTGTATTAATATTTCCTCTATTTCATTAAAGTGTGTATCTTGTAGGAAATAAATATTGTAGTTTTTCATTCTAAGATTTCTGAACACACCTTTCCTCTTGTTAAAAGCATTGAACCCTTGGCATTTTACTGTTAATACTTTTAACTTATTTTCCTCAAGTGCTTTGTTGTCCATTAGAATTAACTTTAATCATTGCCCCATTGTGGAAGAAGAAGAAGAAGAAGAAGAAGAAGAGATAGATAAAGTAATGGAAAGTAAAATGGAAAAAAATAATGTGCAAGCATGTCTTGGTGAGAATTGGCGTAGAGATTAACCAAAGAAATATATAATCTTGTATCAAAGAAATAAGTACTACAGTTGAAATAGTTCATATATCATATATTGGAAAAAGCGGAACTTTTTTGGGGGCACATAATAAACATGTCTAAGAAGTACGTATATGAACTCAGGTATTGTAAATCTCCCTTTGTAGTAACATACAACATGTAATTATACCGTTTAAGATAAATTAACCGTTTAACTGGGAATGATTTAACACTCTATATAGGGTCAAAAACATTGAACGTGTCACGTTCGAGGTTATATTTAGTTATACATTTTTTATTTAACTAAATAAATGATGCTTAATATATTCCGTACTGAAACTAAACTTTTTAAGTTTTTACGAAAACAAATTTAGAGTTGCGACTTTTTACTTTAGATACTTTAGATATACTCTAATAAACCCCAATAGTACACTAGAAATATCGTATTTTTACCTCAAAAGTACATATGTATCAGAATGAACACACTATTCACTATAATTCATCGTTGAAAAATTGTGAAGAACAGTTTACTAAACTAATAAAAAATTCTTTCAGAAACATTTAACAACATATACTATTTTATTTGTTTAAATAGAAAAAATATATTTGTAGATATCAAACGCTATCATTGTAGATTTGAATTAATGAATCAATAAACAAGAGAAAAAAGAAGAAAAAGAATATGTCACAGTATTAACTACCTGTAATAATGGTTATAAAATGTTTTCTTTAATTTTAGATTATATTTTTAAAAGTGGTATCGTAGGGAGAACATTAGTAATAGGGGGTTCAGTATGGTGTTCTTTCAATTGGTATTCTGATTTATGGGTGTAGATATTGTAATGTATCTCTTTGAAAAGTCTTTTAAACAAAACATTTCATGGACCGAAGATAGAAAAATTAGAGGAGTAAAAAGCTAAAACCTATGACTTTTATTGGTTAAACAGCACTTAAAGTGTAAATGATGTTCTTTGGGATATTAAAATACTAATCTGGTGCTTTGGGCATTTTTTCATACTTGGTACCATGAAGTATCAAGCAGTATAATCGGGTTTATAGTATCATTTTGGTACTTTCATTTATTTATGTAGAATTTGGTACAAAGACGATATGATTTATGTATCAATGAGATTTAATGGGTGTTATTTTTGGAATATTTTTGGAAGTTAAATATAATATAGTTTATAAAAATCCATCCCATATTCTGATTTTCCCCAAAACAATATTGTTATGAAATGGAATAAATTAATTTTGATTTTGGCAATTTCACTTTGTGTATCCCAATTCGGAACATTGGGTCAAATGTCGCGCCGCAAAATTTGTAAAAAAAAAACATGTGATATTGTTTATTTCTTAATAAAGAATATTGATCTACTTTGTATTAAGCACAGAAGAGTAAGACTTCTTTACTCGCTTCACTCACTTGTTACAATTATGAATACAAATAAAATATCCGATACTCTTTTAATAAAATAAATGTTATATCGTGAATGTTTTGTACAGCAGTAGTAAGTTTCAAATCAGCATTTTTGTGTTGGCATGAAAAAACCCAGTTACATTATAAAAATATACCGTGCATATGAAGCGTAGTTAAATATAATGTAGTTTATAAAAATCCAGCCCAGATTCTAATTGAACGGCTATCTTGATTTTATACAAATCGTGATCCAGGGAAAAAATCGTAATTATCAACTTTTTAAAAAGTTTATATGTGTGTTTTTACTCTCAACGAAATTCCAACGAATTAAATGTAAAGCGTGTATCCAAAATACTAGTAGATCAGTTTTCTGTAGTTTTTTTTTTTAAATTTGACTGTGTTAAAATGTATTTACAAGGCCAAAAGATTTGAATGAAAATGCGAAAAAATATTTTTGTCATCTTTTGTATTGAACCCACACTTGTGAATTGAGGAAATGTTGAGTTGATTTCCAGTCTAAAAGAATTCACACTAAGTACCTTAAAATTAACGGATTATATATGCTATTTATTCGTAAAATGAAAAATAATCAGCTGCCAAAACTAGAGCAGCATCATGAAGACAAGGATATGAATAAATATTCTAAATACACGGGCAAACATATAGTTCCTTGTTGCTTCCGCTGCTCCCTGTTTTCAAAAAAATATTATGAAATGGAATAAATTTATTTTGGCAATTTCACTTTGTGTATCCGTTTAATTAGCTGGTTTTTGTACTTGGTACATTCATAACCTTGTGCAATTGTGGTATTTGTTCATAATAAAACTATTTTTTACGTTATTATCGCTAATTAAAACTTTGTCAAAGATACCAAGAACGACATAGTTATAGATATATGAAAATATTTTTTTATTGTATATGTTTGGCGCTACCGGCCTCGGTGATGATATGGGGTTACCACTGGATTGCCCCTGACAAAAACCAATACAGTAAAAACAACGTATGACACTCGATGGATGAATTGTGCATAAGGTTATTTTATGTCATAAATGCACAAACGTCACAATTACCAATATGGAATAAAATATGCAATACCAATATACATTATACAATACCAAAACAATATCATTACCAATCCTAAAATTCAATGAAAAGTTTGCTGGCTAATAAAAGTAAAAATGTACATGTATAAGGTAATGTAGCCATGATATATACAATATGTCAGCAAATTGATCAATACGCAATCATTCATTGGTGTTGGGGCGCGACGATAATGCCATTGCGAGAACTGCATAATATCATCAAAACATCACTGCGACTATTGTTCTGACGGACATCCAGGATCCATATGCAAAGCTGCAACATGCATTTACATTCGAAGACACACAGAAAACATGTACATTTTTTATGATAAGAAAATATCAACAGCTTAAGTGACTGTTTTTTTAACTGGTAAAGGTATAATTGGTGTTTATAATGGTAAATATTATTGTGGATAAACTATAAATTGTAATATCAAGCTCATTTCTAAACAGTTATAACAGGAAATGAAAGTTCCTTTTTGCTAAAGACGAGGGTGAGTGGGTTGAAAAATATCTAAGAAATTAAGGGATACAAATTCAAAGCAGCCATACCATGAATACTCTAGATTTAAAAGGATGTAGCTAGGTTAAGTGAGTAGCGAGGTTTTATATGCTCCGCCCTAAAATTTCCGGAAAAGCATACGGTTTACATTGATTTTTGAAGATCATACCTTCTGTGAAATAAATGTCTCTCTTAATTGATAGTCCTGGGAAAAACGAAACACTTATTAGACTCTCCGTCTATGAGGTTGATCAACCCGATATATTTCCGTAGTCAGTCAGTAACAAAACTAGTAAGTAAAAGTAGGTCCTGTTGAACATACTGAATGAATTAATTCTGTAATTGCTAAACTATCGTATTGTTCAAGATCATAACGGCTATACGTAGAGCAAAGTAGCTGCTACGATCTTGAACGCAACCTTGGGAAACTCGGCGTTTTATTTGTTCTCTCACAAGACTGTGAAGATAATCAGATCCAGTGTTATTTGACTTTTAATTCCTTTGAATATCTCAATATCAACTTTTTGTTTTAATGTCAGTTGTTACACAAATCAAGGAAGCGATTGTTGTTTGTTTAAAAATAAATAAATAGACATCATTATTCTACAGAGTATTAAATTGATAACAATGTATATACGTTATATGTGTATGTATAAAAGTTCCTGTTTTGACCTGTTTGCATACATTAGATAGTACTGAGTATTCAAAATGTGGGATTGTGAAATGCAGCGAAATCTAAGTTTGCTCTTTAAATGAACATTAATTGTTCTTTCGTTTTGTTTTTTTTTTTTGTTAAATAAAAATGACTTGTGTTTTTCTGATGTTTGATTTTACATGTGGTAAATTTAAACCATGTTTCTTTGTTACATTGCATCCAAGAAATACTTCTAAAGCACACTTACATGATAATATTCTTCTAATAATTCTTTAAATTCGTAATTTATCAAATCTAAACAATATTGTTATCTAAAGAGAAAAGGCAAACTTGGTTGTTCGTTGCATTTTATTATAAACATTAAGTCCAATCATTTATCGTCATTATTTTGATACATTTTCCCAAAAGTATTAACAATATTTTCCACTTTTGTTTAGAGTTTCCTTAAATAGAATGAACCACTGACTGGTTTCTCAAGGATAATAACTATTTGTGAAACAAAATAACTTAAATTGATACATAATCAGATATTTCACAGAATATGAGCTTTCCCATGAGAACAAAGAGGCACAGAGGAATGAACATTTAGCTTTGTTATATTCAATGGTCGTTTCTTCTTCCTTATCACATTTACAGTTGTAACACTTTTTATATACAATAAAATATTAACATTTGATTTTTAACCCTTTTTCTCGTTGGTTTTTTTTTTTGGTAAAGGAGATTAATTTACATAAACCTGAAGCAAGTGTACTCACTTTATTCTTCCGTAAAAGCGACTTAAAAATAAAGTAATAATGTTTTGGGCATAATTTTGCACATTGTACTTTTACAAGTTTCCAAAATGTGGGGAAAAAATTGGTGCACAATATACAATTCTTAATTAACACAATTAAGTAAACAAAACAAAAATCGATAAAGTTGAATATTAGGTCCCGAACTACAAAATGAATTTAATTATGATTTTAAAAAAGATAGCTTCTAAACACAGCAAATGACACATTAGAACACATAACAGATGATTAGCGCAAAACACTAAGTAATAAGATTACAGTGTAGATACCTGAATATTTCCCAGGAGTTTTCATAGAAACCTCGTTTGCATTAGCTTAGATGGGATTTCTAAATAAGAGGCACATTTTATAATTATATAATCGTGCATTATAATTCTCATCACAACATTTTCTATTCTGACATATTCGAGCAAAATATCAAATTGAATAAATATCTATTTGCACCGGTCCATCCCTTTGCTAATAATACGCAGTTTTAGCAGAGTAAATCATGTGCAAAGTCAACTAAAGAATTAGAAGACTTGATATAGTATGCTTATCCATACTGATGTGTGATATAATCAAACAACGTCAAGATATACATTCACACTGTTTTTACTCCTTTGATCAATACTATCACTCGAGTTTACTATCTGCAGCGGTGTGTAGTTAGACCCTCTGACGGGGCGATCTTTAGTGGAGACACACGTACAGTCCGCCTGATGGATCTCAACCTTTGCTTTCTTCTGCTCATTTTTTGGATAACAAACAAGTACAAGTCTCTCCTCTTTGTCTTTAAATTTGTTTTCCGCTGAGATATGACCATTAGTCCTGGAGTAAAAGTCGATATGCGGATATATTATCAAAATGAACATTATTTATTTGTATTGCCAATATTTTTAATTCTTTTGAAGAAATGCAGTATTAAAACATTCGTAAAAACATTTCTTAAAAACAAAATAATAATGAATTTACTATAGACGACACTGATCATTATGAAAATGAAGTAGAATTACCTTCGTTTGTAGAGAAATGAAAAAACCAAGAAAGAAATTATGAAGAAAGACAATGTCAAATTCATAACATCGCCAATTGTAAATGTAACATCTGGTCTAGCGTTCCGTACTGCGAAAAATACATTACAAAGTTTGTAAATATTTCTACAAAAATAAAACATATAAAATACTAAAGTAGAAAAACTGTAAATAGGTCCCCGGAATATTAAAAATATAGCTTCACCTTGTTGATATTCTTGCTGGCTAGTGGTTGATTCCAAAGCCCCGTTTGCACGTGATGATTGGAATAAGCGAGATGCAATCACATTTTGATCTCGAAATTCTCTTCGAAGAATTTGATTAGTTGAGCAACTAATACTAAGAATACCTGTTAAATATAATTTAGGTATACTGATAAATTATAATATGATAAACAAAAATGAAGTGAGAGCCTTAATAAGGAATTCCCTGTTGTAGAATAATAGACTAAAAGAAAGGTTAGGTTACAAAACGTACATTTTACTTTTTATCAAACAAAATGCACAAAGTTGTCGCAAGTATTTTAAAACTGTGAATTTTCTCAAAGATTATATTGAATAAATGTAATAAGATAATGTTACCTTTACTGCGAACTTTCATCAGAGCCAAGCTTGTGTTTGTACCATTCAGTATTGTTATGGTTATGTCTTCTGTTTGAACTGGTATAAGCACACCGTATAAACCAACTCTAGTCTCAGGATGCTCTTGAAAATTAAGCAGTTAAACATATTTCACCCGAAACAATATGTAGATTGAATAAATAAATATTGATGTACAGTAAACAAAGAAAAACTAAACAAAAAGACTGTAAGCAATGTCAGCAGTTTTAAGAGATGCTTATCGTATATATTTTATACCTAAAATGGTGTTTTCTTTTGACTGAATCAACAGGAAAACTGATTTTGCTTGCAAGATCTCAATACTTGACATAGCTCCGGAGATGTCACAAGAACAATTTGCGCTCGAGGCCTTTAGATACACGAGACCAAAGGGTCTGCTCTCATTTTTGTGCACGGACATGTCGATTATCTGAGAATCTGCAAAAATATCCCCTCACAATATGAAATTCGAAAAATCAGCAACAAATAATGAAATGTTATCCAAAAAAAACAGAAATGCGTACTTGTTGTAGATATTTACATACCATGAATACATTCATAGTCAATGCTCTGTCGAAATGATGCTCTCTGTAAATCAGGCAATATTGAAGCATTGCAAAACTTCTTTACTGCTGCTTCTGTTTCCATGAAATATTCTCTTGTCAGAATACACTCCATTCTTCCGTTGCATTTACTGACAGCTAACTCGTGAAAGCTTTTCAGGCTGATGTTGTTGTTAGTTGGTATTTCGCCACCACAATACAAAGCATCGCCAACGCTACACCCGAGGGCAGGATATAGAAGTGTGTTAAAACCATCTTCAATCACATGTTTTTTTTATATAAATCGTGTGATTGGTAGGACAACGAATGTGGTAGTTATTCAAATCCGACGTTCTTTTGCATGGGGAATTGATAAATGAACCTAAATCGATATTTTAGAAAAATTAACAAAAGTCAAGTTTATTAAATCAATGTCAAAATTAGTCAGCTGTAACAAAGAAATGATCTAAAATTTAAAAAAATCACAATCAATATATTTACATTAATCAATATTCAGTAAATTACATATTAAAAATTAAGCAGCAAGGCTTTTTACGTAGTGTAAGATAAATATTTATTCATGATAATTTTAAGTTAAAGTTAATTGCAGGTATATTTATCTCGTTAAAAATATATGAATTACCTTCTGAATTATGAACAAAACAAAGTATCAGAACGGAAAACGTCAAATATCGTTCCATCGTTCTGAATGGAACTGATTTACACAAAAAATGGTGATGCCGGTTTTGTCAGGACGTATCCGTTTCACAGCATCCGGAAAATATTCTTGTATCAAATTCATCTTTTGCAAACAAAAATGGGGGGGGGGGGGGGTTGACGCATAATGCAAACAGGGAATATTTGGCAATAATCCATAACTAAATAGGTCAAACTTATAAACAAGGTCTATATCTATTTCGATACATCATACATGAAAAAATCCATTTAATTTATTAAATAAATGATTCTTAATATATTCAGCACTGAAACTAAACATTTTAAGTTTTTACCGAATACAAATTTAGAGTTGCGACTTTTCACTTTAATGAACTCCAATGATATACTCTAATAAACCCCAATAATACACCAGATATATCGTATTTTTACCTCAATAGTATCAGAATGGACACACTAATCATTATAGATCATCGGTTGAAAAATTTTGAAGAACAGTTTACTAAGCTTAATTTGTTTCAGAAACATTTAACAACATATACTATTTTATTTGTTTAAATAGCAAAAATATATTTGTAGATAGCGCAGTGTACATATTGTGATATATCTCTGTGAAAAGTCTTTTAAACAAAACATTTTATTGACCGAAAATAGAAAAGTTAGAGGAGTTAAAAGCTAAAACATATATATGACTTTTATTGATTACACAATCATAATATATTATTTCCATCTAGCATTGTCGACTTAAATCAAAGTCTAAATAATGTTATTTTAGGATATTAAAAGACTAATCTGGTGCTTTGGGTGTTTTTATACCCGCACTTTCTAAAGAAACTTCGAGTATATTGTTGTTATCCTGTTCCATCCATCCGTCCGTCCGTCCGTCCGTCTGTCACCTTTTACTTTCTCAAACTGCTCTTACATCTTATAAACCAGCAAACTGAATTCTTGGAGTATGATTTGGGGGGTCATGTTGTTTTGTAAAAAGTTTTCAAAAATTCATTGGTAGTCCTGGGGGTCAAATAATAGGTACAAAAAGACGTTTTTTCACAAAAAAAACCTTCTTCCTCGAACTCCTTTTACATTTTCAACAGTAGACAAATCATCTCTTGGAGTATATTTTGGGGTGTCCTATAGATGCGCAATAAGGTTTCGGAAATTTCAACTTTGACCTGGGGGTCATTAAATGGCTGAAAAATGACGTTTTTCTACAAAAAGTCTGGTTTCAAAATACGTCAATTTTATTTTTGAGTAGCTTAATGATCTACTAGAATATGATTCACGGTGTCATGTTGATGTGTAATCATGTTTCAGAATTTTTGTATTTATCACGGGGGTCTGTGGGCATCAAAAAATGACGTTTTTGGGCAAAATAATATGGTTCCCAAAACTCCTCTTACAATCTATGCAGTAGCTATGTCATATCTTGAGATATGATAGAGGCTGTTCTATAGATGTGCAATAAGGTTTTAAAAATTTAAATTTCATCCAGGGAGTCAAATAGTAGCAGAAAACTGACGTTTATCACTCCTTAAAAAAACCTACTTCCCAGAACTCCTCTCATGATTTAATGAATAGCCATATCATATTTTGGGGTATGATAGGGGCTGTCCTTCAGTTGTGCAATAAGGTTTTAAAAATTTATATTTCATCCAGGGAGTCAAATAGTAGCTGAAAATTGACGTTTATCACTCCTATAAAAAACCTACTTCCCAGAACTCCTCTCATGATTTAATGAATAGCCACATCATTTAAAGACTTTTTATTTAGGGATATAACATGCTGAACTATAGATATGCAATAAGGTTTTAGAAATATAAATTTTATTCTGAGGGTCAATACTATTTGCAAAATGATGTTCCGTCCCATAAAAAAACCTTACTCCTGGACCTTCTCTTATATTTTGTGATTGAAATAACGTACCATAAGATGAATAAGGAGGAAGAAAATATAAAATTATGCTTTTGGGGTGGGATCACAAGCATTTTTTTCAAGTTATTTGATCATTTCTGATTTTGGGAGGGTGGGGTGGGGTTAAGGTGACCCCCAGAGGCCATGACCTACTAATACCACAAAAAGATTTGCCTTGACATGGTCATGGTTCAAGAAACAAAAATATATATGGTTTAGGAGTGGGGATTTTGATGATTTTGATGATATTTTAAAAATATTCAACTATTCATGTTTTCGCGGGGGGGGGGGGGGGGATTCAGAGACTCTTCTCACATTTTCACAGTAGCAAAATCATTTCTTGATTGGTATTTTCCTTTATTAGGACAGATGTACATAAAGAGATTTTGGAAATTGCTTTTAAATCTTTATGATGAACAAAATGTTATATGTAATTGTAGAAATTGTAAAGTCAGTCAACAAAAACCTAGAGCTTGCTGTAAAAAACAAAGCAGGGTCAACATTGGGCTAGGGCAAGGAATTACACTACATATGAATAAGATAGATTACTTGATTAGTTCCAACTCTGGAAAGTCACTGGGCGTCTCAAAGGGGGCATAACCTATATGCATGTACCAATTGATGTGCAATGACACAAGGAGGAAGAATAAATATGGTCTAGGGGTGGGGATCTCAACAGTTATTAAAATGTATTATCATTTCCTATTTCAGAGAAGGGGGGGCGTGGTTGTTTAAAAACAACTCTGGGGGTTGGGGAATAACCCAAGGGGCAGGGGCCAATTTGTCTTAAATGTATCTTGACATGATCAGCAGAATTGGACAGAATGATCACTATAGGGCATCTGCAGAGTGGGGCCCTAAATAGTTACAAAATCAATCTACAAAAAATATTGATAATATGTTATACATGTATTTAGAAATGTCTTTATTTTCAAAATGATTAACAAATTTATCTGTCAAAATGAGTTATAAATAACCAATTGGCAATTCTGCAATTGATTGCATGATCCCTAGTATAATATCACATGTATTTTTCTTTTATATAATTAAACATGTATGTTAACAATCAGGATTAAAATGCACACATTTTCATGAGTCATAAATCTTGACATACAACATATCTCTTGACAAAAAAGAATAAGCAATTGAAAATAAAAGAAAATTAGTCATTAAATCTTTTTCTATTACTGGTGTATGATGATTGGGTAGGGGGTATAATGGGAAAAAAAACTGCAGCATACCTTCATTCTCATTAGAAATGTATATCTAATCCACAAATCCTGGGGATGAGGAACGGTTAAGGCCCCTTCTCCTCCCTCCCCATTAAAACTCATATAAACATGATATTTAATACCCAAATTTAATACAAAATAGGGTCAATATGGAGTCAACTCAATAGTGTAAGTCTGACAAATGAAAAGATAAAAAAAATTCTGCAATTAAAATGACAGAAACTGTAGATGAGCTTATTCAAATAAAGATGATGATACAGTTTGGTGGCAAAGGGAGATCACATTTTAGAAAGTGAATGTAAAACTTAACTTAATATTGCGCTTCTACATGTATTATACTTACCTATATTGGTCAACATCATAATGATAATCCAATTAGAGAACAATAAGAATTCCTTTAGCTGATCACCACAAAAGAACCGTTTATTCATGTAAATTAATCTTATTCTGCATATCAAAAGATCATTTGCATGTACATGTACACCACGTGAAACCCATCTAACCAAAGAGCTGGGTAAAACTAGTACCCACTAATGCAACCTGTACACCTGTGTTGTGTACGTAACTTCAGACAAAGATCATTTAATTGTAACATATTGCATGTATTTTCATAACTTTATTCTTTAAAACCCCTTGCACAATTTTATTAGGTAATTAACCATGTAAAGCACAATTTTCAGCTTTAAGGTGGTATGGGACACCCACATATTGTGATGTTCTCCTTATTGAATAAAATAAAGTATAAGATATAATATTTTCCCCCAAAATAATGTTACCTAACAGCATAGTGCTATGGGTTAGAGCGTTAACAATGTGTCTGTAAGTAGAGAGTTTGAATCCTGCTGGGGCTTATCTTATTTTTACCTTAAGTTTCCAAACATTTTAAAAACTTATTTTTTTTGCCAAATATTCATTTGTAAAAATTTTTAATTCTAAGACGGTGAAAGTAATTCAATTAGAATATAACTACATATAATATAAATAACGCACTTTTATTCACATAAATATCGACATGTGTTTGATACCACCTTTTAAAATATCGACATGTGTTTGATACCACCTTTTAAAATATCGACATGTGTTTGATACCACCTTTTAAAAGTGTTAAAGCAGTCCTGCAGTGAAAATCATTGCGCTATATGACATTTATTTTGAACTGTTTACGATATTCTTTATTGCAATTACATGTACAGGCTTTCATTGTTATTAAAATATTCTGATTATTTTATTTATCCATGGGTAGTGGGGGGGGGGGGGGGGGGGGTCAGAGTAATAATTGTGTTTGCAAGGGGGGGGGGGGGGGTAGGATTGTAGTCTGAGGTTACTTTTGGTAATTTTACTACATAAATGATTTTTTTTTTTGGGGGGGGGGGGGGTCTGGATTTCTCACCCTCACCCTTTCTCTAAATCCACGCACACAATGATGTTGGCACACAAAAGCATATATAAAGCAGGTAACCGCCGGGGAAGGGGGGGGGGGGAGAGAGTGGGCATGATTTAATTTTGTTTGTAATAATTATATAGACCATACTTTCTATGACATGAAACGTTTAGATTATTAATTTAAAATTCACATGCAAACAGTTCAACCCCAAATTGTACATAAAGGCAATATGTGTATTATGGGATGTGAACTCAGCATTTATGAATATTATAATTTTTAAAAAGTACCGGAAATTGCATGTGGCCTTCTTTTTTTACTAAAACTGGTACAAGAGAGTGTTATTTAGAGGAAAACACTTGGTGCGGGTATTACTGTCTAATGACAGCATCTAGTTTAAATAGCAAAAATATATTTGTAGATAGCAAACGCTATCATTGTAGATTTAAATTAATGAATCAACACACAAGAGAGAAAAAAATATGTCAATGAAACTTTCACAGTTCTAACTGCATGTAATAATAGCTATCAAATGTTTTCTTTAATTTTGGATTATATTTTAAAAAGTGGTATCGCAGGGAGAATATAAGTACTAAGGTTTGGTATGGTCTTCTTTTAGTTGGTATTCTGATTTATGGGTGTGCATATTGTAATGTATCTCTTTGAAAAGTCTTTTAAACATTTTTTGGGCAAAAAAAGAAAAGTCACAGGAGTAAAAAGTTAAAACATATGACTATTGATTAAACAATCATCATATATTATTTCCATCTAGCATTGTCGACTTAAATCAAAGTCTAAATAATGCCATATTAGGATATTAAAAGACTAATCTGGTGCTTTGGGTGTTTTTTAGTACTTGGTGCCATGCAGTATCATCGGGTTTATAGTATCATTTTGGTTTTTTCATTATTACTTGTGTATAAATATAGAATTTGATAAAAAAAAAAAAAAAATAGACGATATGATTTGAGTATCATTAGGACTTAATGGGTTTTATTTTTGAACAGTGGGTCAAATGTCCGCCTCAACATTCGTCAAAAAAAAACATGTGATATTGTTTATTTCTTAATCAAGGAAATCAATCTACCTTGTATTAAGCACTGAAAATAGAGTAAAGTAAGATTTCTTTACACGTTTCAGTCACTTGTTACAATAATGAATATAAAAAAAATATTCAAGAACCATTTAATTAAATAAATGTTATATCATGAATGTTTCGTACAGCAGTAGTAACTTTAAATTCAGCATTTTTGTCTTGGCATAAAAAAACCCCAGTTACATTATAAAAATATACCGTGCGTATGAAGTGTAGTTAAATATAATATAGTTCATAAAAATCCAGCCCAGATTCTGATTGAAATATTATCTTGGTTTGATACATATCGTTATCCATGAAAATCGTAATTATAAACTTTTCAAAAATGGTATATATGTGTGTGTATACTCTCACCGGAATTCCAACGAATTAAATGTAAAGCGTCTATCCATAAATGCAAACAGATCAGTTTTGTGTGCTTTTTAATTTGACTATTTTAAAATGTATTTACAAGTCCAAGAGATTTAAATAACAATGCTGAAAAATATTTTTGTCATCTTGTGTATTGAACCCATAATTGTGAATTGAGTAAATGTTGAGTTGATTTCCAGGCTAAAAGAAATCACGCTAAGTGCTTTAAATTTAACGGAATTAACGGATTATATATACTATTTCTTCGTAAAATGAAAAATACTCAGCTGCCAAAACTAGAGCAGCATCATGAAAACAAGAATATATATATATAAACATTCTAAATACACTGGCAGACATATAGTTCCTTGTTGCTTCCGCTGATCGTTGTTTTCCAAAAAAAATATTGTTATGAAATGGAAAAAATTTATCTTGGTAATTCCACTTTTTGTACATGTTTAATTGGCTGCTTGTTGTACTTGGTACATGCATAACCTTGTGCAATTGTGGTATTTGTTCATAATTAAACTATTCAAAACCTTGTCAAAGACACCAAGAACAACCTACTTATAGATGATAATTTTTGTTGTTGTATATGTTTGGCGCTACCGGCCACGGTGATGATATGGGTGTTACCACTCGACCGTCCCCGCCAAAAATCAATACAGTAGAAACAAAATATGACAATCACGGTATCGATGAATTATCCATTGGGTTATTATATCAGGTAACAGATGAACAAACGTCACAATTACCAATATGAAATAAAATATGTAATACCTATATACATTATACAATACCATTACCAATACAATCCCAAAAATCAATGAAAAGTTTATTGGCTAAAGTACATATGTATAAGGCAATATAGCCATGATATATACAATACGGTAGCAAAATTGATCAACACGCAACCATTCATTGGTGTTATCATTAAAAAATCACTGCGACTATTGTTCTGATGTGCATCTAGGATCCACTTGCAAGACTACAACATACATTTACTGACCAAAACACACAGAAAATACGTACATTTTTTATGACAAGAAAATATCAACAGCCATTTATGTAAACTGTGAATTGTAATATCAAGCTCACTTCTAAGCAGTCATGACAGGTAAGGATAAATCCCTTTAAGCTGAGTACAATGGTGGGTGGGTTGAAAAATATCTAAGAATTTGATTGACAGAAATACAAAACACTCGTACAATGAACACTCTAGATTGAGAAGAAGGTACCTAGGTGAAGATAGTAGCGAGGTTTTATATGCTCCGCCCGAAAAGCAAACTGTATACCAGTTAATTTGGTACTGTGATAAATGCGCATATTCGAGGCAAGCTATAATATGCGATATTAGTTCGCTTTGATAATCGAAAACTGTATATATGTATATTTGATATAAAAGTTTCATCGCCGCTTCACAAAAAAAAAATAAAGTTAGCTAAATGCTTTCACAGATTTAAAGGCATGCTGAAAACTATCAATTATGTGAGAAGAGAGAATAAACTGTTTCAAGGCCGTTATGCCCAGTGTACGTTCTCTTTCCCACCGAATGAAAAGCTTTTGGCTCATGTTTCTTGATATAAATCGTGTGATTGGTAGGACAACGAATGTGGGAGTTATTCAAATCCGACGTTTTTTGGGGGGGATTTGATTAATGAACCTAAATCGATATGATAGAAAAATTAATCAAAAGTCAAGTTTATTAAATCAATGTCAAAATTAGTCAGCTGTAACAAAGAAATTATCAAAATTTAAAAAATATCACAATCAATATATTTACATTATCAATAATCAGTAAATTTCATATCAAAACTTAAGCAGTCAGGCTTTTTACGTAGTATAAGATAAATATTTATTCATGATAATTTTAAGTAAAGGTAATTTAGGTATATTTATCTCGTTAAAAATATACGAATTACCTTCTGAATTATGAACAAAACAAAGTATAAGAACGAAAAACGTCAAATATCGTTCCATCGTTCTGAATGGAACTGATTTAAACAAAAAATGGTGATGCCGGTTTTGTCAGGACGTATCCGTTTCACACTATCCGGAAAATATTCTTGTATCAAATTCATCTTTTGCCAAAAAAAAAAAAAAAGGTAGGGGGGGGGGGGGTGGTTTGACGCATAATGCAAACAAGGAATATTTGGCTTTCTACTACAGGTATTGCCGAGATCAAAGAGATGCCGCGGACATCATTCTCCAGTATATCACGAACGTCATCAGTAAATTATCAGATCAGAAATTCCTATTTGTCTCGCAATGATCATGAAAGTACAACTTTAAACCGTAAAAAGTTTTAAAACCATGTAAATTTCACGTGTTAGTTACAGTCAAAACGATGTGTATTGCCTCAAATGTTTATTTTTAAGAGATCAATTCGGCTGTTCCCAGGACCTCTCTAGCACATTTTCACTACGTGTTTATACATAAAATATATAACGTGTAGTAATAATAATCGTGTTAAATTACCCTTAAAATATTAGGAATATGATTCAAGGATATTTTTTAAATAAGTAAAGAGCATTAAAAAATCCAAAGAAAAATTCTGTCTTCTGCATGTGATTCCTTTGATCGATACACATGTAAACGTTACTAACAAAACCGTTGGGGCTACACGGAACAGCCGTCAAATTGACCTAGATCGTCTCTCTCTCTAGGAGAAACGATCTGTAGCAATACTGGGCTGTTAGCAGAATAGAAATAAAGTTATTGTTATCGTGAATGTTGCAGGATAACCTCCTCGGTCTCGAAATGTTGTTTGAAATATAAAAGCCTCGGCTAACGCCTCGGCTTTTATATTTCAAAACAACATTTCTCGACCTCGGAGGTTATTCTGCAACATTCACGAAAACTCGTACTTTATTTCTTAAATAATCCATAACCCCAATAGTATCAGAATGGACACACCAATCATTTATTTGTTATACCTGTACTTTCTAAAGAAAGTTCGGGTATATTGTTGTTACCCTTTTACGTCTGCCCGTCCGTCCGTCCGTCTGTCAAACTCTGTTACTCTCTCAAACTGCTCTTACATCTTATAAACCAGCAAACTGAACTCTTGGAGTATTATTTGGGGTGTCATGTTGTTTTGTAAAAAGGTTTCAAAAATTCTCGGTAGTCCTGGGGGTCAAATAATTGATAAAAAATGACCACCACAGAAGAACCGTTTATTCATGTTAATTAATCCTATTCTGCATATTAAAAGAACATATGCATGTACACCGCGTGAAACCCATCTAACCAAAGAGCTGGGAAGAACTAATACCCGCTAATGCAACCTGTACACCTGTGCTGTGTACGTAACTTCAGACAAAGATCATTTAATTGTAACATATTGCATGTATTTTCATAACTTTATTCTTTAAAACCCCTTGCACAATTTTATCAGGTAATTAACAATGTAAAGCACAATTTTCAGCTTTAAGGTGGTATGGGACACCCACATATTGTGATGTACTCCTTATTGAACAAAATAAAGTATAAAATATAATATTTCCCCCCAAAATAATGTAACCTAACAGCATAGTGCAATGGGTTAGAGCGTTAACAATGTGTCTGTAAGTAGAGAGTTTGAATCCTGCTGGGGCTTATCTTATTTTTACCTTAAGGTTCCAAAAATTTCAAAAACTTATTTTTTTGGCCAAATATTCATTTGTAAAAATTTTTAATTCTAAGACGGTGAAAGTAATTTAATTAGAATATAACTACATATAATATAAATAACGCACTTTTAACCACATAAATATCGACATGTGTTTGATACCACCTTTTCAAATCGTTAAAGCAGTCCTGCAGTGAAAATCATTGCGCAACATGACATTTATTTTGCACTGTTTACAATATTCTTTATTGCAATTACATGTACAGGCTTTCATTGTTATCAAAATATTCTTTTTATTTATCTATGGGTGGGGGGGGGGGTTCAGAGTAATAACTGTATTTGCAGGGGGGGGGGGGGTTGTAGCATGTATTTTGGCACACAAAACATAAATAAAGCAGGCAACCGCCGGGGTTGGGTGGGCATGATTTAATTATGTTTGTAATAATTATATAGACCATACTTTCTATGACATGAAATGTTTAGATTATTGATTAATTTAAAATTCACATGCACACATTTCAAGCCCAAACCAAATTGTACATAAAAGTAATATGTGTATTATGGGATGAGACTTCATCATTTATGAAAATTATAATTTTTAAAAAATACCGGAAATTGCATGTGGCCTTCTTTTTAACTAAAACTGCTACACGAGAGTGTTATTTAGAGGCAAACACTTGGTGCGGGTATTACTGTCTAATGACTGCATCTAGTTTTTGTACTTGGTGCCATGCAGTATCAAACAGTATCATCAGGTTTATAGTATCATTTTGGTACTTTCATTATTACTTGTGTATAAATGTAGAATTTGATAAAATAAGACGATATGATTTGAGTATCATTGGATTTAATGGGTTTTATTTTGGAACATTGGGTCAAATGTCCGCCTCAACATTCGTAGAAAAAAACATGTGATATTGTTTATTTCTTAATCAAGGAAATCAATCTACCTTGTACTAAGCACTGAAAATAGAGATCTTTACTCGCTTCAGTCACTTGTTACAATAATGAATATAAAAAAAATATTCAAGAATCATTTAATTAAATAAATCTTGGTTTGATACATATCGTTATCCATGAAAATCGTAATTATAAACTTTTCAAAAATGGTATATATGTGTGTGTATACTCTCACCAAAATTCCAACGAATGAAATGTAAAGCGTATATCCATAAATACAAACAGATCAGTTTTGTGTGCTTTTTAATTTGACTGTTTTAAAATGTATTTACAAGTCAAAGAGATTCAAATAAAAATGCTGAAAAATATTTTTGTCATCTTGTGTATTGAACCCATAATTGTGAATTGAGTAAATGTTGAGTTGATTTCCAGGCTGAAAGAAATTATGCTAAGTGCTTTAAATTTAACGGAATTAACGGATTATATATACTATTTCTTCGTAAAATGAAAAATAATCAGCTGCCAAATCGAAAGCAACATCGTGATGACAAGGATATATATAAATATTCTAAATACACTGGCAGACATATAGTTCCTTGTTGCTTCCGCTGATCGTTGTTTTCCAACAAAAATATTGTTATGAAATGGAAAAAAAATTTCTCGATAATTCCACTTTTTGTACATGTTTAATTGGTTGCTTTTGTACTTGGTACATGTATAACCTTGTGCAATTGTGGTATTTGTTCATAATTAAACTATTCAAAACTTTGTCAAAGACACCAAGACAACCTAATTATAGATGATAATTTTTGTTGTTGTATATGTTTGGCGCTACCGGCCACGGTGATGATATGGGTGTTACCACTCGACCGTCCCCGCCAAAAATCAATACAGTAGAAACAAAGTATGACAATCGCGGTATCGATGAATTATCCATTATCAGGTAACAGATGAACAAACGTCACAATTACCAATATGAAATAAAATATGTAATACCCATATACATTATACAATACCATTACCAATACAATCCCAAAAATCAATGAAAAGTTTATTGGCTAAAGTACATATGTATAAGGCAATATAGCCATGATATATACAATATAGTAGCAACATTGATCAACACGCAATTATTTATTGAATTATTCATTGGTGTTATCATCAAAAAATCACTGCGACTATTGTTCTGATGGGCACCTAGGATCCACATGCAAGGCTGCAACATACATTTACTGACCAAAACACACAAAAAATATGTACATTTTTTATGACAAGAAAATATCAACAGCCATTTATTAAGGGATTGCTGTTTTTTAAATGGTAATGATATAATTGGTGTTTATAATGGTAGATGTTATTGTGGATAAACTGTGAATTGTAATATCAAGCTCACTTCTAAGCAGTTATGATAGGAAAGGATAAGTCCCTTTAAGCTGAGTACAATGGTGGGTGGGTTGAAAAATATCTAAGAATTTGATTGACAGAAATACAAAACACTCGTACCGTGAACACTCTAGATTGAGAAGGAGGTACCTAGGTGAAGATAGTAGCGAGGTTTTATATGCTCCGCCCGAAAATTTCCGCAAAAGCAAACTGTATACCAGTTAATTTGGTACTTTGATAAATGCGCATATTCGAGGCAAGCTAGAATATGCGATATTATTTCGCTTTGATCATCGAAAACTGTATATATGTATATTTGATATAAAAGTTTCATCGCCGCTACACCAAAAAAAAATAAAGTTACCTAAATGCTTTCACTGATTTAAAGGCATGCTGAAAACTATCAAATATTTGAGAAGAGAGAATAAACTGTGTTAGGTCGTTATGCCCGATGTAAGTTCTCTTTCCCACCGAATGAAAAGCTTTTGGCTCAAAGGAAAAGATGTACCTCAGGCCTGTTTAAAGTATAAATTATAATGGAGTTCTATTTTTAAGTTATCTATAGTGATAAATCGTAAATTAACAAGTGGAACAGCATTTGAGCATATTGCATCCCATTAGAAAAACAGGCTTAGTAATAATGTATATAATAAACTTTATAATTAACCAATACTCTACATGTACAACCACTTTAGTTGCCTGTATTGTCGTTTACAAATAAAGATACTAAGATGATAATTAGAATTTTAAAGTGCTTACTAGAATGTACTTCCTGATGATGTTTCAATATAGTATTCTTTTTTATGTTTACGTGAAACGCTTTGTATGGTTTGAGCTGATTTAAACTGGTTTAAAATAATTTAATCCCTCGAATAAAATGTATATTATTTAACTGTCCAATTCATTCTTTTCAGAGCGCCTTAGTCCCTCATTAAAATAACACAGTCATGACAAGGAAAAAAAATAAAATACATTATTTTACAAGAAACTTGAATCAACCAAAAATTGAATATTTTTTTAAACTATTAACTCAAAATACAGTGAGAGCAAGATTAGAAAACCCGTTGCCAAATGGTGGTTTTAAAACATGTTCAGATGCCAGATGCTTTCTGTGCAAGTACAGCACCAACATGGACAGTTTTAAATGCCCCATCACGGGACGCACCAACAAGATATTTAACAACACGTCTTGCCGCACAGACAACTGCATCTATCTCATCAGTTGCAAAGTTTGCTCTAAGCAATACGTTGGTGAAACAGGTGAACAAGCATGAACAAGCAAATTGACTTCATTAAAATGAACGTCTCATAGCCTAACATCACCTGATACCCATATAGTAATTTTATCAAATCTGTCAACTGCCCCCTTTCAGTTATTAGTTTTCTTTATGTATCAGTTACGAACACAAAAACCCATGTTATGAAGTAGAACTCAAAATATAACAATTGCAAATGTTTAAAATTGATGTATTTTTGAGTGATTACAGTATGATGCATGAAACTTTTTTTTATATATGTCCAGTATCATAGGCACACGACAATTTTGTGAGTTAAATTTTATTTATTATTTAATTCAAAGTAGACAATCCATCAATAACTAATCTGACCTTTCTTTTAATTCTATTTATGTCATGTTTTTCCTTCCACATGTATTGCAATATCAAATCTGAACAGCTTAAACGTAACAGTACATGACTTCAAACCAGGAAGTCATAATGTCTTTTTTAAAGGACAACATTTTTTTGCGTAGAAGTTGCCGTCTTAAAAAAACTAAATCCGAGTCGGTAAGTGACTTAATTTTTCACGATCTGGGCTTACTTTTCTATTTTTATGAATTGGTGCAAATACTAATTTGAATGTCAGATGTCAAGTTTAAAGCGAATCTCAGAGCTTCAAATTAGTGTACATGTACAAACAAGGTTCCTGTCATGTTTTTGTTTACATGTAGATTGATGAATATAAAATACTATATTTAAGATTATGTGAAATGAGACAAGAACTTGCAATTATTTAATTGTGCACAGAACTAATAGAATCAAAGAATATAATTTCACTTAAGCTCTTACCAACATGCAACACTTATAAACAAAAACAGGGTAAGATCTTTGTTTCTATAACAGTCAGTTGTGAACTCTGAACCCACGTGTTGCTTTGTCACTCGATAACTGACATTGAAATGTTGGTTCCTTTAAGGAAAAACTCTAATAGCGTTGTAAATAAGAAAATGGGGAAATAAAATTTTTAAAATTTCAGTTTTTATTGTGATAATGCCCCTTTAACGGCAATACACGATATAGAAATCATCTTATATCATTTCACTATAGCTTAGTTATTTCCTATGACAGCAGAATAAATTCTGATATTACAAATGACATGTTTACCCCCTTCCCCAACAATCCAGGATTGCGGACAAAATGTTCTATTCTTTTTTGTCTTTTTGTGTGTTTTGTCCGTCTTTTTGTCTGCGGAAAAATATAATACCAAAAACATGTACGCTGTAGAATGTACAGCATTAATCTAAATCATGTTCACTGAAGCAGTCATCACCTTTTTGTGGCGAGTGTTTATCATATTCTACGTACACAGAAATTGTAATTAACCCGGACGATTCTAGAGAAATGACACCTACCAATTGATTTGTACTCTTTCCAACATACTGCGATAGCTTATTTAAAACTTCAGCACAGATGAATGTTTTGCCTTTTGGCACCTTTATCACTAGTAAGTGCTACGATCAAAGAAGGAACTCTAGTCTTGGTTTGGACGCGACATTTCTTTTGCCTAGTTTGGAATAGGACGACTACAGTGGTTAAAAATTATCAGTAGACCCAAGCACATTGCCATATAATTGATGTTTTCTTATATATCACTGTGATACCATTTACTATGCCAAGAACTAATCAACGTTTACCCTGACTTTTCTACGCATTAAGAAAACCCCTCATCCGTGAAATCCTCTCATCCATGCATAACCACCGAAAAGTGCGACCATAGGAATTCCTCATGATCACAAATGTCGTGAACATGACAAAATTAACTAGTTATTTATTTGTTATTCGTATCCTTTATATACATCATATATGTAATGACATCCCTCTTTTATTATCAATATTAATAAGTGCTGTTTTTTATTTCATTGCAGGAATATATCAGAAATGTCCAATAATGTTATAGCAGATAATGTCTCTATTTTGTGCCATTTCAAAGTTCATTTATTTAGTCTAGAGTATATATTGTACAAGTATATATGATGCTTATCAAAAGGAAACACTTAAAATTTAAAACGGAAATAAGAGAAGTCAAGTTTCACAAAGTTTCCCCCTCCGATTTATTGATAGAACTCCCTTCTTCTTTCAGTTTATAGTACATGAAACCAACAATTATGAACAATGAAAGAAGTTTGATCATTTGCTTTATGGTAATAGGTTACACCCCTATTTCAACAGGTACGCTGAATAAACATAATATAAGCATGGTTAAATATTTTAAAAGGCTAAAATGTCTCAAGTAGTTTAATTTAAATAATCAAATATTAGTAATTTTCTTGTAAAACATACTTATTGTAACATTATTTTAATATAAGTGAACTGAACGTCCAAGTTTCTAGTTTCAAAGTTGTATACAATTGTAAAGTGAGTCATTTTAAAATCCTATCTTTCTTTTTTTGCCTTGACCTTTTTATTAAGTCGCATTACAAACTCCACATCGTCATTTTGTATATCCTAGGTTCATTGAACAATTCTCCATGCAAGAAAACGTCTGATTGGAGTAACTACCACATCCGTTGTCCCGGCAGTCACACGATTTATATCACAAAGCACGTGATTGAGGATGGATTTAACACACTTCAATCCCCCGCCCTCGGGTGTAGCGTCATTGATAAAGTATACTGTGGAGCCGAACTACCAACTAACAATACCATCAACCTAAAAAACCACAATGTTTTTAAATTAGCTGTTAACGCATGCAATGGACGAACTGTATGTACTTTAAACGAAGATTATTTCCTAAATGCTGAATCATCTGTTAAGATGTCATGCAGTGCCTTTAGACAACCCGAGTTAGAAAACGCGTCGTTTCGACAAAGCGTTAACTATGAATGTATCCAAGGTTTACTTTTCTATACATAACATATCTTTCATTACAAAAGGTTATGCACATGTTTATGTATTTGGCAAGGAGAGTTAAATAAACTAATTCATTTTTTGTAGATTCTCTCATAATAGACATGGGTTTGACGAGTAGCGAGATCAAAAATCATTATAATCACTTGTATCTAAAAACTTCCAGCGCCAGTTGTTCGTGTCGTATCACTGGTCCTGTGGCTCGTTTAAAGATTTTACAAACAGCTTATGTTACAATGCTGATTCAATCCAATGGAAGCAAAGTTTTTGGTATGATACAGTTAAATGTTTCTTTTAAACATCTCTCGAATCATTTTATCTCAGGAAACTGATAAAAAATTCGATAGAATTATATAAAATATAACTTTCATGTAATGCTTACTGATAAGTAGAAATGAATTAAAGAAATCTTAATTATGTCCAAACACAAAATGTCGTAATGATAATTGTTATTTTAATTTTCAAGAACATCAGAATGTTAACGTTGGTTTATACGGAGTAGATATTCCAATTCAAGCAGAGGACCTGGTCATAATGATAATGAATGGCTCAAATACTAGCTTTGCTATGATAAAAGTTTTTGGTATGTGTAATAATATCGTTTATGCTATTAAACAATTCAATCCATTCACAATGTTTAATAACATTATATGACATGCGGATTAATTTGAGATAAAAACTTTCATAGAGTTTACAAAATTGAAGGTTTTTTTCTATTTAGGAAATTATTCAACTATATGCGATAAATATGATATATTGAGTACAACTTCCCCGCACAAAAAGAACTTTATATCTACAAACTTCCCAGTTCATTCAAGTGATAGAGGCCACACTCATGATGAAAGGTCATCGTTGTCAACAACAAATTGTACAATTGATGAAGTAACTACTATAGAAACATCCGGGGACATTCTTAGCAGTATGACAGGAAGAGAACTCATCGCCAACGACTTCATCGAAATTTGTAAGATAATATTTTTTACCCTATAAATGTTGAATGTTTTTGTTTGGCTGTTTGAGACCTAAAAGTTTGAATGTATAACGATTTCATAGCGCTTGATACTTGATTTGTGCATGCGTTTGTGTGTGTTTGTGTAGTATTTATCTCTACATAAGTGTAAGTTGAAGCTAACATGAATTCATAAAATCATTTGGTCGCCATATTAGCTTATATCTCTCTTCAACTGCCACAGGGATATGTATACCGATTAAGAAAGATACGGTCGGTTTCTTTCCGAATAAGACATTCAGTTTGCACGAACTTCTTAATGCATGAACTATACACTGTAATGTATGATTGTAAAAATGAAATAGATGAAACAAGGTATCTGTGAGCCAATGCTCACTAGTAATACACCCGCTCTGATGTGAATATGTAAAATAAGCAAAGTTGTCATTTAACAGGAAGTTGACGTCCGAAAAAAAATATATCTCACCATATGGCATGCCTAAACTAATAGTATGTTAAAATTTCAAGCATCTGCAATAAATAGTTGCTGAGAAATCTTTGACTAAAATTTGTTTGAAAATTAAGGCTAAAAATTATTATAAACAAAGTCGTCATTTAATAGGAAGTTGACGTCCGATTGGTACAAAAATATATCCCACTATATGATGCCAAAACAAAGAATGTGTTAAAATTTCAAGCATCTGCGATAAATAGTGCTAAGAAATCTTTGATGATTTTGTTTGAAAATTTAGGCTAAAAATAAACAAAGTCATCCTTTAACAGGAAGTTGACATCCGATTGATACAAAAATATATCCCACTATATGGCATGCCTAAACAATAGTGTGTTAAAATTTCAAGCATCTGCAATAAATATTGCTGAGAAATCTTTGACGAAAATTTGTTTGAAAATATAGGCTAAAAATAAACAAAGTCATCTTTTAACAGGAAATTGACGTCCGATTGGTACAAAAATATGTCCTATCATATGTCATGCCTAAACAAATAGTGTGTTAAAATTTCAAGCACATGCAATAAATAGTTGCTGAGAAATCTTTGACGAAAATCTTTTTGAACATTTAAGCTTAAAATAAACAAAGTCGGCATTTAACAGGAAGTTGACGATGAGTAGTTGCTGAGAAAAATGCGACAGAAATTTTTGTTACGGACAGACAGACAGAAGGACAGACAGACACACAGAGGTAAAACAGTATACCCCCTTCTCCTTCGGTCTATGGTCAATGAAAAATAAAAGAGGGTAAATTCTTTATTAAAATTGGTATCCGTATTATCTTGCACAGTTACAATGTACATGTTGTCATGGTGCTGCCTTACTTCGCGTGCAAATCGAGCACGTGTGTTTTTCATACAGAGCACATAACGTCTACATCATGTTTTTGGCGCCGGCTCAATAGCACAGTAAATTAGTGATAGTCATCCACAGAAAGTAACAAAGTAACATAGTTTTATCAGTTTCTACAAAAACACTCCGTTCTCTGAAGTGCCTGTTGTAACTGCAGGATCTGCTACATGTTAGCGCATGTGCGATGTTATAACAGTACGACAGAGGGGAACATTCTACAATGGTCGAGGATTCTTAAAGTGTGACTGGATTTTAGTCTGTTTTGTTTCGTCTTTCATTGGAAATTCCTCAGCAGAGCAGTTGCTATCATATCATTTTTTTTTCAAAACGTGTTTCTTCCAATCTTTTCGTCCAATACAACGTGTTCGGGTGAATGAAATACCTTGATGCAGTGAAGCATAAACTATGCTTTCTTCCGTAGCGTAGCAATAAGCGTAACAATAGAAATCTTAAACTGATGTGGCGGTAGTCGGAGATAGAAGGGAAATAATGCGTATATATGAATTCTATCTTTGTTGAAATTTTTCTTAAATGGCCCCTATGTATATATAATTTTCGTTTATTCATTTGTTTTATTTATTTTAGTTAAATCCTGGATTTTGATTTTGATGGGGATTTTAGCTGTCTTTGTTTCGCTGGTCATTTTCCTGATCTGTTTTTATTTCATTAAGCAAAGGTAAGACATTGTAGAATATGTCTTCGTTGTTTTGTTTCTTTCAGATCCATACTTTAAACATCATTAAACTCATTTACGTAAAACATTTTACTGGAGAAATGTAATCGTCATCAGATCATTGTTGGCAATAGAGTCCCTGATGGCGTGGACCGACACTGCAGTGACAAAATAGTTTTCAGAACAATAAATTTACCATTTAAACTCATCCGATGGAATTTTTTCATAAAGGCGGTGTTTTTAAAAAAAAACTACTTTCTTACCACGCTTTTGGCAATTTTAAGTTACGACTGGCTTTCTGTCTAAATTGCAGGGTTGACGTTGCTTCTCTAAAGCGCACAGCAAATCCTTTCATGCAATGTGATACTATGTTATACTATGACAACTAATGAGTATGACGTTACTTTAAAAACCTCTACATCTATTTGCGTATTCCTAAACAATAGGTTTAGTTAATTTAAAAGGCTGATTCAACAAATCTGACATGTTGACAAGTTACTAAATGATACAATACTAGATGATATCCCATGCAAGCGCAGGAATTAACTCTTTGCACATTAATATGATACAATGCTTAATATGTTGAATCATAGTTTTTGCTCATTTTTGTATACACTGTGTCCGAAATTTTTCATTGTTTTCTTAACATATTCTTTAAAATTGAAATAAAAAAAACAACTGTATTTAAAAGGAGCGGACAGAATTGAAAAATTTAAACTGAACTGGATGATATACACATGCACGTGGCCTTATTCTTCTTGTTGAAACTGACTGACGTGACTGGGAAAAAAATAACAATTAAACTTTTAATATTGTTCCAAACCAGTAGGTTGGTATTTATTGCGTCGTATCTCTAAATTTTGTTTGCTCTTTAGGTCAAATTTTACTTTAATTTTTATCACTCTTCCAAATAAGAATTTCAGATAAAAAAAAAAAAAACCCAAAAATTGGGGAGGGGCCCCCCCCTTTTACTTCCAGGTTTTATGCATAATTATATCAGTTTATCACGTATTCATATAGAGGCAGGACACAATATGTTCATTGTTTACAAGTTAATGTAAAAGGTTTACTACCAGTCTGTCGTAGTATAAAAATGTATGAAATTAAAAAACTCTAGTCTATGCATATTTTCTTTTGCATACTCTTCCCGATAGTTAACTCGCCCTACACTTTCCGCCATGACGATAATTAGTCAAACCGCGTTCTTTGAAAGTTCTCTCCGTTAAAACTAAAATCGAATCAAATTGTTCCATTTTATTTATTAACTTTTTTGTGTTCTTGATTACCCTGTTCTTGAAAGTTATATCAAATTCTCTCACCAGATGTCGTGCTTCGCAAGCGTTCTTTACATTAAAACTAAAATCGCACATTCAAGAAATGATTTGCCTTATTTTGATTATTTAACGTTTGTCAAATCTTTAAAAGTTTAAACTTCTAAGTAAGTTCCAAGTAAATATATTCACTCTTTACGTAATCATATTATTTCATTGCAAGCATATATGTTGATGCAAACCCCCACTGACTTGGATCTGCCAAAGCGTATCCACCACATTACTCTCAATTTTGCCATTTCGGGTTGGTTTATCGAAAAATAAAGTAGGTTTTTAATTAATTTTAGAATAATCACTTATCAGGAGAAATTCAATTATAGCTTACGGACATCATATCACACGTGTTGAAATACCAAAGATGTAAGGAATTACTCTGGTGCAGGCATTTTATTAGTTTATTGGCAAATTGTCTAAATTTATAAGTATAGATTCATTGCATCTTGAAGAAGGAGTTGGCTGTTTTTTGTTGAATAAACGAAAGAAAGCAACAGATATCTTCCTTCATTATGCTAAAAAAAAAACCTGACTATCCTATATCATATTACTTTTTATCGATATCTTTGTAAACAGAAAAGACAGATATTTGCTGCTGACGATACTTCAAAGATTGAACGACAGATGTACCATTACAGATGATTCACATTTCAAAACAACTCTGTTCCTTAAAGGTCCTTCACAGTTGTCCGATGATGATCCAATGTATCAGGAAACTACTAACAATGTCTCCAACAATCCAAATACAAAACAATACACTAATCCTGGGTACGATACAGAGTGCTCCAAATCGGAAACCGCTATGATAGGACAAGGCCATACAGGGGGGACGTCAATTGATGATAATAACATCTATTTTGAGCTTGAAAAAAGAGACCCAGACGTAGTGAATGAATTTCAAGAGAGGTTCTGAACATGAATTTAGATTTAATACTTTTCAGCAGTTCTATGCACTATATACGGCATCATCGCAAACTAGGACCAATATGTACGATCCTCTCCCATTTGACTGTGATTGCTTAAGACAAGAATATCTTATAGTTTACTAAAATATTGACCAATGCTAGTCAAGCATAGTCGGAGACTGACCTTTGATGTGACCTTTTATCATTCAATCGCAGTTTACGTAAAACATTATGTTTACTGCTGATGTGGTATCAGCGTACTGCGTGTAGAATAAAGCAGGTTGAAACGTGACGTAGCAGATGACCGTTGGATATTAGGGTTTGTGATACTTGATGTGTTTAAGCAGCCACGGGAAGGAGGGAATTATGCGAATTCCAGACCGTGGCTTCAGAAGATGTATATTCAGATAATACCTTTTGTATGCCAAAATAATTGTTTTACTTCCATTTAACTAATTCATATTGACAATATGTAATGTAGGAAAATAATTCAATTTTTTAACGTTGATACATGTTAATTGAACTCAACAATCAGCCAGTGTTTAACACTGAAAGATTCCATATAATTCCTTTTGATTAAATTGGTTTATAATCTTCGTATTCTTCCAATATGCAAAATACCAAAGCTTGTGAACGCCACGTAATTTGAATGACAGCTGCCAGATAAAAGAAATTTCTCAACTGCCACCAACAATTAAGCTTCCGTAACAAACGGTGGTCTTCTTTAATGAATATTTAAACATTATGTAATCAAGAAATTAGTACGTCTATTTTTTTCTTGGTCATAGCATCCGTACAATTTTTGTACTATTTTGTTGCCTTTGATATTTGTTTTGTTTTAAAAAACAATTGAACAGAATTTTACATCGAATTTATGTGATTTTTAAAACAATAAAAATTATGTGTAAAATTCCGCTTAATGATGGTTACATTTTCTATAATATAAGTAAAATAATTAGCATTTACCTACATGATATACAAAGGAAAATAGGTACATCAGGTAGTAAACTTATCAGACCTCAAGTAATATAACGAATTTCCTCTACTCTATTTTCCCGAACGCTGAGGTCTTAAATACACACATGAAATCGTGTGAAAAGAATTTAAGAAATTTATTTACAAACCTACAATTCGAACTGACCATATACTCATTAAAAGTAATAACTCCCACATAAAATAATGTCCAATTCCAGGTAAGAATAGCACACAATAAAAATCAAAATGTTGCACGAATATAGTAGTACAGTATAAGATTAGAAAAAAATCTTACAGCTTTCCATTTTAATAATTTCAGTTAAAATCAGCTGCTAGTTGTGCCTACTTTTCAAATACCATAATACTTTTATTTTAAAAATTGTATACGTGTTTTGCAGAACAATTGTACATATATCAGATGTATGCATATTACTTGGATTTTGATTTCTGATAATTTATGGAAAAAGTACCAGTTGTTGAACTTTGTTATTTTTTGCCAAAATATTGCATATAGGATACCCATTTCTCTGGATAGATAGTGTTTATCAATTCAGGTTGTCAAATGGATTATGGATACTGTTCACACAAAGAAAACCTGGTTTGATGTCACATTGACAGCTTTTTTCTTGTTAATATTTATTAAAATTAAAAGAATCTGGCTAACCAGGTGTTTAAAATGCCTATGTTCTAAGTGCTATTAATTATCGAATACTGGTAAGCATTCTACACACAATAAGGGAAGTTTTGATGGCCATTTTAGTATCTTTTCAATTTGGGCAATTTGCCATTAATGATACGTACACCAGATAGCATAACACTTATGAAACGTTAACATCATATTTGATTATAATTTATAGTCAATGTTAGTGGTTTTGTTCAATTGAATAAGGTATGTCAAGAATTTTTGTCTTAAATCATTCACATCCCATCGGCAGAAATCAATGATCAAAATACATATTTACTTGCTTGAGATAAAATAAGTTTCCAAATTTCGTTGGCCTGTTGAGAACTAAAACTCAAATAATAAATTTAAGAGCAAATATTGTACTCCTTGGAAATTATTAAATGGGAAAATATTTTGAAAATCATTTGAATTTTTTACCACATAATTTTTATTTCTATTTTTTATCAAAGTTATTTCTGTTTTATGTCTGTGTATGGATAGCATACATGTTCAAAATGAGTTAATGAATACACTGGTTAAAGTTTTTATCTGGTGTATTTTGATTAAGAAAAACAATGATCATTTTTTTTTAAATGCAAGAAACTTTCTTTTAAAGAATATTTTGCATATTTATCACACGTTTAACTTTTGTAAAATAATTTTGTAAGGACGTTTATTTTAAAACATATTTTTAGAATATGAGATTTTACAATGAATATCGTCATAAATTATCGTACTATCATTCCGTCTTCCTTTCCGTCACTATGAAAATTCACACATACACTACAATACATTCACCTGTTTCCTTTCTGATTATCTAGCTGTACGTTTAGTTACGAGTGATTCCCATCAGGTCTTTGAGAAAGGTCATTCGCCATATGTTGCATGCTATATAGTCGTTCTAACAAATAGTTTTCTTGCATATCATTGAAAGCATTATCAAGTGTTTTGTATTTCATTATACATTATTTTGCTTTATACAGTTCTTCGATAGTATATTGACCTAACCAAGAGTAAGCGATGATCTGTACAAGTACAATGATTCTGCATATGTTAAGCCTTCATTCTGCCATAGTAAGACAAATGAAGAAGGATAGCACTATACAGTGAACACGTCAAAACAAAATCACAAAAATATTCGGAAAAAAAACCCCACCCAAAATATGTGTCTGTTTAAGGGCAAAAGCGAGTTTAAATATCAGTAATATCGCAGAGAAAGTTCTTTATTTAGAAAGTAAACTCGAGATAAGATTTCAATATTGTTTTGATAATATATAACAGTTTCTCTTCAGCTTTATTTAATTCTACATATGCATGATGGTTTTAAAGTTATTCATCAACCCGAGGCTCGTAAATAAAGACTGAAAAATAACTGGCGACTATGATAGTCGCCAGGGGTTATAAATACGGGTAATCCAACAACATACTGTCAACTGGAAATTACAAAAATGATCTTTAGTACTCTTTATAACAGGGTGGATCTAAGTGTGTGTGGTGTGTATTTAAAATGTATGTCAGACTTGGTTGGTTTTAAAATCTATATACATAATCTATATGCTTATTTAATATGATATCCATAATATTCATACCATTACAATCTCCCCCGTGTTAAGTAATGACGTGTGCTTCCTTCAAAGAGAAATACGGCATAATACAGCATAAAACACCAGAATAATTATACAAGTTTTTAGAATTGACTTAATGCAATGATGAAACAATGTTTAACATGGCCGTCTGGTATACACTAGAGTCTACATTCTTAAAAAGTCCATTCTTCAAAATCTCTGTTAATCTTGCTGCTCGCTGTAACCAGACTGGCTTACCTTGTGACATCATCACATAGTCTTTAGTCCAGTCGGGCGCTTTTCTTTTCGTCCGGAAACTGGTCTCTCTGTATCTAACCGTGGTTCATCATCTGAAGTGGAATGATCTTCATCTGCGATGAAAGTCTCGTCATCTGCTTTGGGAATCTCATCATCTGCTGTGGAAATCTGATCATCTGCTTATGATATCATATCATCTGCTGTGGAAGGTTCTTCATCATCTTTTTTCTCAGGCTGATACTCAGGCGCATCCTGATAAAGAGCGTCCTTTTCTGAATCAGCATCTGAAGCTTCTCCAGTCAAAACATGATCATCATGTTGACTAGAGGAATCTTGTGTGGAATTTCTTAGCATTACATGGTAACCTGCAAAAGAAAATTCACTATCTGCATCTGAAATATCATCATCTTTTCTATGCAGAACCTTGCAACGACATTCCCCATCCTTTTGCCTTACTCTGAACACAGTGATGTCCTCGTTTAGTTGGGAAATAATGATATACGGGTTGTCTTCCCACTTGTCCGCAATTTTATGCTTCCACTCATTTGGCACTATTCTAACAAGGACCCTGTCACCAATTCCTAATGTAGCTGCTGGCTCTTAGGTCATAATTTGACTTCTGTCTGTACTGGAAAGTTTTGGTAGCTATCCTTGCTTGTTTGTATGATTCCTGCTAGCGCAGCTTAATCTCTTCTATGCACTTGGTTGTACACTTGTTTTCATCTCACATTCCAAAGATGACATCTATAGGTAACTTTGACTCTCTCCCGAACATGAGATAAAACGGTGAGAATCCTGTAGTGTCGTTGACCGTAGAGTTATATTTATGTACTTAAGTGTTGATATGACTTTTCCAGTTTGGTTTCTGAGAATTCTGTAAAGTACTTACTTGTACCATAGGAATTAAAGTTCTGTTAAATCTCTCTGTGACACCATTACCCATCGGGTGGTATGGAGTAGTTCTGGATTTTTATATGCCTAAAATAGGACATAATTCTTTAATGATATTGCTACAAAATTGGTGCCCTGGTCTAAATTTAGTTTTTTCTGGAATGCCATCAAATAAAATGAAATTATTAAAAATAACTTCAGCTGTTACTCTAGCTGTCTGGTTTCTGGTATGGGCTGCAGTAGAAAATTTAGTAAAATGATCAGTTATAACGAGAACATTTTGAATTCCTCCTTTGAATGGTTCTAAAGTTAAATAGTCCATACAAACTAATTATAAAGGTTGTGATGTCTGTTTTCTCTGGTTTTCTTGCTTTTCACACATCGTTCGCAGTTGCTAATCCATCTCGCTGCATTCTCGGTCAATAAAATCGCTATCTTACAAGAGATAAGGTTTTCTCTCGGCCTAAGTGTCCCATCTTGTTGTGGAGGTTACTCAACAGGGTTGGGATTGCTGATGCAGGGATGCGTACATCTTCCGTATTGGAAGGCATCGGCCAGTTTTTGACTTTGTTGAGTTTGTCTGGGTTTGGATCAACTCCGTCGTTAGAGACAACATGCCCTACATATTTTACTTTCTTTGATAAAAATGAACATTTCTTGGGGGAGAGTTTTAGCCCATATTCCCGGATACGCTGAAAAACCTGTTCTAATCTACGGATATGTTTTCTGAAGATAGAAGAAAATATGATTAAGTCATCTAGATAAATAAAGCAGATTTTGAGATGTAGATCACCTAACCATTCTTGTAGCCGTTGATACGTTGCAGGGGCATTGACAAATTTAAAACTCATCTTATTAAATTCATAAAAGCCTAAGGGACCAACGTTGAAAGCTGTCCTTTCTTTGTGTGACTCCTCAATCTTAATTTGATGATATCCTGACCTCATATCCAGGACGCTGAAGTATGTATTTACGGAAAGGGGGCCAAAATTTCCTCTATTCTCGGTAGGGCATAGTTGTACTTCACAGTTCTAGAGTTGAGTTGCCTGTAATCGATACATAGGGGCAAAGTCCCATCACTCTTCCTTACCAATACAACGTTTAATGGAAAAGTAGAGGGGGGGGGGGCGTAAAATTCCAGCTGCTAACAAGTCCTTGATGTGCGACCTAAATTCATCAATCATTGCAGTGGATATTCGTCGATACTTCTGCTTGAATGGATGCTTATCCGACAACTCGATCCTATGTTTCTCCTTGTCTATGGTCCAATTCTTTGTATTGCTTGTACAAAATATATCCTGATAAGATTCCACTAGGTCTCGCTCTTCACCTGTAATATAATATGGAATATGGAATTTAGACAAAATCCCTTCCAACTTGGGTGATACAGTATATGAACTGTTAGAAAATTGACCAAAATTTTCTATAATTACAGGCTGAATTTCCCCCCACCCCCCACCCCCCAACACACACACTCACACACACACACACACACACACACACACACACACACACACACACACACACACATAGATATATATATATATATATATATATATATATATATATATATATATATATATATATATATAGTCACATTGCTTATAGTCACAGGAAATAACTTGTAGTCCTCATATACATAGGGATGCAGTGTTGCCTCTATATCAACATCATCTGGCATGCAGGTCATAGCAGACTGATGCATCATCACTGTGACTTTATGGTATGGGATCTTTTTATCCACGTATCCATTAATAGTAACATTGCTGTTAGGAGGAATAATAATCCTTGTTGCTTCTGTGCTCTTAACTAGTCCTAGTGCAAATCCATTCCTCAGAAGTTCCTTCTCCTTGATTAATATACACCGGAATGCTAAGTACATGTACCAAGGTGTATGCAAAGCTACATCCTGTAAGAACTTAGAACCAAACTCCCCTGTTGTAGTGTCAATAAGGTTCTGTATTATGTTGGTTCCTATAAATACTGGTACATGCAAGTTGTAGTTACTTGTGGGAACAACTAAAAATAGACATTCATGCAGTTTATCTAATGTAGGAATGCCTAATGGAGTCAAATTAGAACAAACATATCCTATGTAAGGCATATTTGGCCATCTCCACATTCAATATGAAAGGCATCCTCTATGCTATGAAGTTCAACATCATGCAGTTGCTTCTTGTAAAATCCTTCACTAATGGTGGACACAGTAGCTCATATATCTAGCATTGCTTGACACTGGATGTCATTGATAGCAACTGTAATTTCATTTTTCATTCATTAATGTCTGTTTCCTGGGACTCTTTGTTCTCGGGTCAAACCCTCGTCCCCAGGTGATGACCTGTTGAAGTTTAAACTGAAGCGACGATGATTAACAAGAACTCTGCATCCTATAGCAAAATGACCAACTTGTCCACACTTGAAGCATGTTGGTGGATCTCTAACCCTGGAATCCCGAAGTTATATTGCTACATCTTCAGTCTCTTGAGGCTGTTGTGAGCTGGGATACTGTCTATATCCTCTGGAATACTGTCTATATCCTCCTCTATAAGCATAACCTTGATTCTCTCTCTCTCTCTCTCTCTCTCTCTCTCTCTCTCTCTCTCTCTCTCTCTCTCTCATCATGCTTTTTAGCCTGTGATATTAGTCTGTAGTTATAAATGTGTTGCCTGTCCTTTATGCCTCTCACTTCTGTAGCTAGTTGATTGATCTTAGCTTCTAATCACTGAAATCTAATATCGCCAGATGATAGATTTCACCTTGGGTGTTGCAGATTTTGTAATGGCTGATTTCTTCATTGGTGGCTGATTTTCAATTTCCGCCTTCCTCACTGCTGCTCTCAAAGAGTCGAATGTACTAGACTTGTCGTATAAGTGTCCACATATATCTTTCCAGGATGGTCTTAGTCCTTTAAAGAACATAGTCCTCAACATTTCTTCATATTCTCTAGTCCGTACGTATCCTTTTTGTTTTGCTTTACTGATGATATCCTCTAAGCGACAACTCCATTTTGAACACTCTTCATCTTCTCTTTGCCGAGCACTGTAAAATATAGCAAGGATGTCTCTCTCTCTCTCTCTCTCTCTCTCTCTCTCTCTCTCTCTCTCTCTCTCTCTCTCTCTCTCTTCACGGAGTTCTGAATTCACACTTGAATCACATGTATTGTCATATCAATACACGAATCGAAGCTGGCCACAGTCTATAACACACTCACAAATAACAAAAAAAACGAACTCACTCGTGCGGCGATGACTGGAGCTGATCTACCCTCTACCATCCCGTCTCTGAGTAGCGTAGTTCAATCGGAGGATATAAGAAGTGCGTTGACACTCTCTGCGAAATTTTACCAGTCCTCTACAGTTGGTTTCGTCTTTTTCCCTCCTTGTCACCGTGTCCCAACGTGGGCGCCAAATTGTTACAGGTTTTACTTATAAATATAACGCCTGTTGAGGGTTCGTACAATTATGTTTATTGTGGACACAGTGACAAAGGTTTAGCATAGGTTGATGGAAATGATTCAAATGATTGAAATGATTGAGAGCCCTGCAAATAAAAAACAATAGTCCTCATGCTATGGTAATGTACTCAATTTCTATTTAGATTTGAATTAACACATAATATCCTAGCGATATCAAAATATTCATATACATTATGTACATAAAGCAATTAAAGGGAGGTAACTCTTACAATTTCAATGTAAATGTATATACAATATTCACTTCTCCCATAATAATCATAAAAATAAGTTGCAAATAAAAATATTACAGACACATTATTTATTAGAAATTATCTCACCATTCTATGGGAATAAGCTTTCCTTTCATGCATCTATTTCATAATAGACAAGTTTATCATGCTTTTGTATATTTGTAATTCAATTAACTGAATACTAAAAACACTATTGAATTATAAGCATTTACATTGCTCATTTTGAACAAAAAACCAAATATTTGATTGTCATAAAAACACTCCGAACCTGATTAGAAAATCAATTACTCCTTTGAATAAGAATCAAATACTGACTTAATAATCAATATTTGCTAAATACATAATAATAATAAATAATACTCTTTCATGACTAATCATTTTTCATTCTTTCATTCTAATTAATTAAAGTGCTTCATAAGAAATTACTCATTTGCTTTTATAGAAAAGTACAAGTTAATAGTATTTTAATACATGAGATATTAAATTGTATGTTACTTACCAGAGAGACAAAAGAGTTTACTGTCAAACTTTATGATGTAGGTCTGATTCAGGTCACATATATATATATTACATGCTACCCTCTGGATGACCAAACAAAAATTGACAAAACTTGGCGGCAAAATATCATAGTTAGATCAACAAACCAACCACAACAACAAATATCTGACCAATAAAACTCAGCCACGCAATTGTTTACCAAATCACAGCCGCTGGGGCATATATACAGGTGTGTAAAAAAAACAGGGTTGATCTAAGTGTGTGTGGTGTGTATTTAAAATGTATGTCAGATTTGGTTGGTTTTATTTTAAAATATATATAAATAATATATATGCTCAATTAATATGATATCCATAATATTCATACTAGTACATACATTTTGAAATCAAAATTAAAGGAAGTATTTTACTACTTGCTTGTCTGAAAAAAATAACTTTGAAGTACAACGTAGCTACCTTTACTTTATAAAATAAAATCCAAAATAAATTACCTTATAATAAAACCAGTGATGATCTTTCTCTTTTCAATCTATGAATTATCCTTGATATTTCTTCATCCCTTGCCACAAATATAGCAAGCATTTAACATATAGAACTTTTCTATATACCGGGTATTTTTATATCAAATTTGAACACGCACCTCCTTTACTTATATCTTACTTCTAGCTACTTTTGACCCCCGCCCCCCCTTTTCCGCGATTGTGGTTAATAATTGATTTTGTTAAAATATTTCCTTCTTATTTCAATGTAACTTTTCCACATTATTCTCAAGGTGAATGGAATTCATTGAGGTCTTAATAAGGAAAACTTATAAGATGTATGACTATTACGTGTGATGGGTAATGATCAGATCAACTTTATGTCATAATGTAATTCTTTTATGTCAAATAAACGCATCAACGGGTGTCAAATCATATTAAAAAATATTTTTTAACTTAAGAAATGGATATTATAAGTGTATGTGTCTTGATTGCTAATTCAGTTATTGAGTTCTCTGACACCATCTTCAACACACATATAGATTACATTTGTTGGCCATATTAAAATATTTAAATATCGCGACAATTATTATGAACAACTCCGATTTGCTATTATATTTAATGGCAGTGTTTTTGTACAATAGATCCAAGTATGTCGAGGTTTTCCTTCTGCTTTTGAGTTTTTAAGATCAAACAATTACCATAAAATGCGCACAATTTCAAAATATTAACAATACATGAATACTTTCTAAAACATCATGTATTTTCATTACACGTCTATCTAAAACACTTCAGCTTTATTAAGGACGGACTATCGTTTTACACTGTCGTATCAGCAATTCCGTTTTCCTTTCATAATCATGGAATCTCGTTAAACTTAACAAACACACTACAATGCATTCACCTGCTTCTTGTCTGATTATCAAACTGTACGTTTAGTTACGACTGATTTCCACCGGCTCTCTGAGAAAGGATCTTTCATCAAGCCATATGGTGGTCCTCTAATAGTTTAAATTCACAAAATTTGAAATTTCACGCTCACTGTATGTAACTAAACATACTTTATCTGCCTGACGGTTTAACACTTATTGACATTATTATTGACATAACAAAGGGAAAGCATAAAATGTTTTATTTTTAAAGTAAAATGGTTCTATATATTTTAATTCTTCATTTTACCATAAAAGGACAATTGCAATAAGCTGGCAAAATGCATTCACATTTTATAACAGTATCGCATAACACTACTGTCAATTTATCACAACAAAAACCAGAAAAAATGTATGTTCTGTTCAACAGAAGTGATGAGATTAAATTTTAATTCACAGCGCACAAATAGATCTCTATTTACAAACTTAAAAGATAAAATCTCAATATAAACGATCTCACATCCTCAGCCATGTCCGATAATTATCCGGATTTTATTTATTCTTACACTAAATCTGTCTTTTACATTGACAAATTAAATTAGTCTTCTAGTGTCAATATTATGATGAGTGATTCAACTAAATGCACGGAGATCTACAAGAACTACATATAGGTAAAGAAATTCGAGCCATTGATATCCAGCATTCTTTTTTAAATTAATACATAGTGTATATTTATTCTATAAATTTGCAAGAACTTTGAAAAATGCATAGATACCATCAATAAATTTCTTTTTATTTCATTTCATTTATAAAGTTTGAAGGAGAAATAACATTTTTATGATGAAAAAATATCTTGAGGCTGAGGATCGGAGAACCTTAAAGTGTTATTATCGTATTTTTTTTTCCAATCACCTATTTTAACTCAGTACATACATATGGCTGAGAAATTATTCAGAAACTCTATTCTCATGTATGGAGAATGATAAATGACTTGATAAAATGATATGAATTAAACATACAGATACACGGATACAGCGATGGTTGAATAAACGAATATCGCATCTGAACTTCAACGTTTTTTGTCATTTCTTTAGCAATATTTTGTAACTACACTACGATTTCATCATCCACAAGAAGTAGATTCTATGGATACAACAATTAATTTGCCACTCTTTTAATTTACCTACAAAAAAAATTTAAAATCGTATCTCATACATATAACATTTAAGCAATTTTTTTTTACATTAACAAGTCGTGTTCTTGAACCAGTCCTATTCTTCAAATAACCCCATATATATGTATATGTACGTATAAGAGAACGTTTACTACATTGATGTACCTGGATAATAGTTATTACGATATTAAGCACATTCAGAAATGGACTTGACCGAACGATGTGTGTAATGTGATCATACAACGTCAAGATATTCATTGTTGCTGTTTAACTGAGTATCATTCTCAACTTCGTTTAAAACCTGTAAAGGTGTGTAGGTAGAACTTGTCACATGTTGCTTGTTGTTGGCTTCACACAAACAGTCTGCCTGATGTATCTCAATACTTGTTTTCTTTTTTCCATCTTTAGGATGACACACAAAAATCAGTTCTCCTCCTTATCTTTAATTCTTATTTTGACTGTATTATTGTCTTCAGTCCTAAAATAAAAGTTAATTACACATATGAAGTGTAATATTCGTAAAGCCTGTATGTGTTTACAATCTACAATTTAAACTTGTTTGTATAAACTAAATGGATTTCAATGTATCTTGAAAAGCTAGAAGCGATAATTTATTTTATTCAGTTCATTCCAATAATATCTGCTCGTTAGACGACTAGGATTATCCAATTTTAAAAGAAAATTACCTCTTTTTGTACCAAGAAAAAAAAGCAAAGACTAGCAAAATGATGATAAAAAACGTCTGTATCCCACTTAAAACATCGCTGTGCGCATGTACTTGGTCGTTTGTGGTTGATTCAACAAACATGTTTGTTTTTGACCGTGTAAAAAACGAAGTCCCATTCGTCTTTTCGATTTGAAATTGTCTTCTTAGAGTCTCATTAGTTGACAATGATGTTTTGTAACAGCGTATTCTTAGATTTCCTGTAAAAAATGATCTATCATTTTTTATCCTGAGATAGTGATGTCAGATATTCATATATCTTTATTAGAATTAAAATATATGACTAGAATAATGAATTATCTAATTTGTAATATTGTATTTTGTACGTTACAGTTGCCTTTATGCAGGCAAAGTATATTTAAATCCAATTTGCGATTTTTAATTAAAGGTAAATGTACTTGGTCATTCGTTCAATCATAATTTTAGTTATTTCGGATGTTTGTTTTTTTAATTTTCAGAAGGTAATACCATCGGGAAAAAAGTGTTACCTTTACTTAAAACTTTTATCAGAGACAAGCCTGTGTTTCGTCCCTCTTTTATTTCTACTGTGATGTTTTCGGTTTGAAGAGGAATATCAACACCGTATAAACCAACGTCAGTGTTTTGATGCTCTTGAAAAAGAATAAAAGTTTCAATTACTTCCTTATCACAATTCACTTGATCAATATACAAATGGCACTGTAGGTTAACTAATTATTGGTCCAAAATACATAAATTATTTTTGTAGAATTCAGATAAACTTCCGACTATTCATTAGATTGTTTGTTTGAACAGCTATATAAACGTCATATAAACTAACAGCTTTCATTTGAGTCTCTAAATGGACACTTTAAATAACTTCTTAACTACAATCAACTTTAAAAAAAAAATAAGGTGTTGTTCCTATATACAAAAATCATTTTTATACCAAACAGGTTGTTATCATTGGAATGAATCAGTAGTTTTACAGATATGGCCTGCAATATCTCAATACGTGATACAGATCCAGTAAGGTTACAGGAGCATCCTGCGTCCGAAGCCTTCAAATACACGGGTTGATCAGAATGGCTGCTATTATCGTCTGTCAAACACATGTTTAAGATCTGAAAATCTATAAAATTGCACAAAAATATAAACACAACGTAACCATCAACTCTATGGATATACCGTATATTAAAACTCAACATGTTTACATACCTTGAATACATTTATACTCAATGCTCTGTCGAAACGGCGCTCTCTGTATCTCTGGTCGTATTGAGGCATTACACAACCTCTTAAGAGCCGCTTCAGCATCCAGAAAATATTTGTTGTTCAGAGTACACTCATTTCGGCCATTGCATGTGTTGACGGCTGATTCTAAAATGTCTAATTTCTTGAGATTTATGGTGTTGTTAATGGGTAGTTCAACACCACAGGATAAGGAATCGCTGGCGCTACACCCGAGGGCAGGGAAGACCAGTCTGTTAAAAGCTGTCTCAATCACATGCTTCTGAATATAAATTATGTGATTGGCAGGGCAGCGGATGTTGTAGTCACTCCAATCCGCCGTTCCCTTACATGGAGAATTGACCAAAACACCTTTTTATGAGGAACAAATTTCTAATTAACAGGACAAACAATATACAAGGGTTGATCCAAAAGTAATGTCACACTATGCACCGCGCTTCTCACTGGCCCTGTATTGTAATGTATAACATGATACATCAACATTTTTCTTATCAAAATTCTAATTCGAATTAAAATTTTGATTAAATTTCGTTGCGCACTTAACAAGATATTGATGTTCACAGCATGATATATACGTGACATCGCCGCGTCACGAATTTACGTCTTTTTGAAGGTTTATATTACTGAACGAATTTCATGCTTCAAAATTTGAAAAAGCCCCAAACAACACAATATTTTGAAACAGATATATCACAGACTTTTTCTAACTGTTTTAAAAAATACGGGAACGTCACTGTCCATTTCGGATATCTACGCAATGCCTTTTGTCTCTAGATCAAAGAATAAAACGGCTGGACATGCGAATAGCGATACGATGCATTTTTTGCCTCGATGGATATAAATCACTAGAAAATGTACTGGAATTGATATATCAACCTAAAATTGAGAGCGAGTGAAAAGGTTACCCTTGATGTGGTTTCAATATTTAATATAAGCATATGCAATGTTAATACATAAATTAGATGGACAGAAGATATACACTCTGAAGGAAAGTTAAAGCTAGGTTCTGACGTCACAGCAATATTATAAAGCTACGTTCATGTCTTCTTGAAGAGACCTCGACACACTGATCGCACATTAAATAATCCCATATACTACTCCATCGATCACAAAAAGAGTAATTTGTTACTTTATAAATGAAAAAAATGTAAAGTAGAGAATCGTGGCCAATTTTTATAGAGTACTAAATTACCAATCTAATTCAAATTAGATCATGTGTAGCGATCTATTAGGAGCGGATCAAAGATCTAATTTTGATTAGATTGACTAAATTACGAAATTCTTCCAGAATGCCAAAGATCTTGAAATGACGTCGCTAGCGTGCGGCGACTATCCTTACCTCACGCTCTGCAAAGTATATTATCTACAGAAATAATTACCATAATGCATTTAAATTTTCAGATCTGAATTGAAATAGGTCGATATCTCAAAAAATAAAATTGTGTCACTTTATGCCGATTATTCACGGTTTTATCGCATCAGTGACATTACTTTTGGATCAACCCTTGTATATATTTAATACAAAGTAACGCGCATATTTAATTCGCAAATCATGATTTCAGACTCATGCCCTATAATATTTAACGTACTGATGTATATTAATATAAATTTAGTTAGTTTAAGGTATCGGTAATTGCAGAAAAAAAATCTGCAAAGTCGCTAGCTTCGTATCCTTCGTGAATCACCAAAAAACATTATATTGTTTAAATAACCACTCTTGTTTAACATTAATAACGTATGAATATTTAGTTAGTATACCTAAATTTTAATTATCTGCATACAAAAATGTAACAATTGAGTGCAGTCTAAAACCTTTTAATGGTTAAAATAATGAATAAATAAATGCTTTTTTTCTTTTTATTCACATTACCCATTGTTTCCGAAATAAGCTCCATTACCATCGTGTATATTATAAAGCATCCTGGCATCATATGCAGTGTTGGGATTTACAAACTAAAATAAGAAAACATATGACAACCTTATTGTTTACTTATTTGATAAAAAGAAAAACGTAAACACGGCCGGCGGGTGTATGTGCGTGTGTGCGGGCGTGACATGGAACAAATATTTCTAAAAAAAAAAAAAATCGATGTAATTCGTGAACTCAACAAAAACTTTAATAAGTAATTGCAAAAATGTTTTTAAAAAAAAAACATGTATTTTATATCAACTGGATGAAAAAGATGAAAAGTTTCATCAATAAAAAACATTAAGAAGAAAAGCAATCGCTCATATTTCATAATTCTTATTTCACAGGATATAAATAAATTTACATGATATAAATCAATTTATCGATGTAATCGCTATTACATATAATATTATACAATGTTTAATATGCTTACCTCAACAAGGCAGTTAAATAATAGAATTAAAAAACTCCGGAAAAATCTATCCGCAATTCATGCTGATTACTTGTATATCAATCATATACTGTTTTGTTAAAGCTCAACTGTTTTTAATAGGAAATACTACGAGAGCCCATTTCAGACATATCATGATATTTTGAAATTGATTAAAAGATCTTATATTCGTTAAAACAAACGTGAGCAAAGGATTCCAAACTATGACGTCGGAAAAAGCAATTGTACAATTTGAAAGCGTTTTAAGTACGAAATTTACGAATTTATGGTTAAAAGGATTCTATAAACTCTATATCTACAAAACTAAAAAAAATATACAAGAACGGAATCCACAAACTGTGTAAGCATTTCAAAAATCTGTCGAAATATAATCGGAAATGTACATTAATTGGCACTGTATTATGCATGTTGACCAATATATCCTTGACATAATTCTGAACATACAGTTACATCAATATAAGTCTCCTCTTTACTGATTTGTTTACCTATTATAATTTCCTGTCTTCATTTTTAATAAATGACAATTTCTTCCATCTATCTTGGTGTTTGTGTTACTTTTTGAATAAATTAAGTTGGGTAAGGAAATGGAATCTTTCCAAGCCTGTGCAAGAAACATGAGCGTCAGTGAACTTAAGCTTGTGAATTAATTACACTGGAGAACATAAATATACATGTAGCTATATTTAGAGAACCAAAGACAGTTTGATCTAACGTCTGTAATCAATATACTATGATTCGACATGGAAAATCTTGACATTACTTCATGACCGACGATTCGCTATATCAGCTTGACATTACATCATGACCGGCGATTTGCTATGTCAGCAAAAGAGTTCATCGAAGCGAATTAAACGTCAAGGGAAGGAAGGAATGGAATCGAACATCATTTCCCCTAAAACTGGCAGATCTTGCAAAACTGTACAGCTGGTTTTGACATTCCAAACCCGGAACCCTTGTGATAAATTCATTGCGCAATATTTACTTTATTAATTTGATTTGCAAAACCTATGCCGATGTCAAAAAAAATATGAAAAATATTTTCTTAAATAATGGGTTGATATAAAATCACGCAATAGACACAATTAGGCTTAAATGGTGCGTATACACTGTAACATATTTATTAATACTTTTATTGTACAGAATGATTAACGTGTTTGTTGTCTCTTTCTTGATGAGAAATGTTCTGTGAAGCTCTTCCTCAGTACCAAGACTTTTCAATTGTTAGTGACCTATTTTATATTCAAGATCTAGAAACATCAAAAGTAGAAGGAGCTTATTGTTTTAAAAAACCATAAATAGACACTATTAGCTAGAAGAAAACACAATGTTTAAGATACACTGGTCCGAGTTTAGACATGTGTGCAATTCCTAGTCGTCATATTATGTGGAATTTTAGACTTTTATCTTTGAACTTGTTTAATATTATTGATGTACATTTGATTCTTTAAGGTGACAAATCTTTGTTTTATGATGAAAATGTAAAAATATTTAAAGTCCACACTTTCATTCAGAAGTGTGGAAGATTTAACTAAATTATTTAAATGTATTTGCATGATTTTCTTATCCAGCCTAATTCTTATTCTAGATATGCACAGTATTACAGCAATTAAAACCAGTATTTTATTTCTATTTCACAAAATGTATACTATAATAGTTATAAATGTTAACTATGGCATCGTAATATTTATTTATACAATAAGGAGAGGACTATCTAAGTTTTTAGAACTTGTGTCCGATCCTTTTGCCATTTAATAGTCAATAAAATATGTTCAACTCAAATTATGACAAAAACGATGTTTAAAAAACAAGTTCGTTGTTTTTCAATGGGTTTAGAAGTAAAACATTTCAGCAAAATGCACCCTACACTATTTAGACAACTGTTGTTTTTAAAGAATGCGTAATCCGTTGGGATTCATGCGCGGATCTAGATGGGGGTTGGGCGGGTCCAGACCCCCATAGTAAAATTACCAAACAAGGGCCTCCAACTCTCTGGCAAACACAAGATTCCAACCCCCGCCCCCGAATTTTTGTTTATAGCTGCACGTGCCATTAATTATTCTTTTTCTCGGGATTATATTTTATCATTACATATCAAGAGTGTGTATCAAGAGAAAGACAAACTTCCTCATTTTGTTATGAAAAGTCTATATATAAATCAACTATACGTATTTAACACTCCATTGTTTGAAATTGTACAAAATTATACTTTTTGAAAACCTTTATTTATATTATCATTAGAGATGCATGTACTTGTCCTTAATGATAAATGTCCTTGTAAGTATTCCATATCAAAAATAAACGAGCATTAATACCATAATATTTATGTAATTTTCAAGGAAATTCACAAAATTGTGCTGGGAAACATGCTGTCGTATTAAGAAATGAATATCCGGTTCAGGTAAGCCGTTCACATAGTGTGGCTATACAGAGGTTATTTTATAAATATACATATATTTATATCTCTTCAGAAATTACAATTAAGGAATTTAATCGAGTATTTTCGGATTTTATAACGAAATACTTAAAATATTTAGTGTACTGTTGCAGTTTGTATATAGTGTTCTTCCCGGATATGTGGATAAATAGCAGGTTTTATTTTCATTTCCAGTTTATATGCATCAGTGTTATATAAGATGAAAGGGTGTTTGAACATTCACTGGATGGTTTTACAGTTCATTCCGGACATAATGGGTAATATGTATCAGAGCATATGAGAGCATGATTTTGACTACAAGTGCGAAATTGACAGATTTGTTTCCATTTGGTTAATTTGTGTTCTGATGAAAAATGAAGCTCATGCAGTCTAATCAAATTTATGTATACTGTCTTAAAGGTCATACCGTTTTAATGTTGAACTAATAACATTTAATATTAACTAAATGCACCTATTATACTTGATTTAATAATAAAATAAATGATAAGTGTTTGAATTCAGGAGTACTGGTAAACTCTCCATGCACGAAAACGTCGGATTGGAGTACCTTCAACATCAACTGTACCGCCAATCACACGATTTATATAACAAAGCATGTCATCGAGGATGGTTCCCTGCCCTTGGCTGTAGCATCCGTGATGCTGTTTACTGTGGTGTCGAACTACCAACAAACAACAACACCAATCATGAAAACTACCACATTTTGGAATCAGCTGTTAACACATGCAATGGACGAAATGAGTGTGCTTTGACCAAAAAATATTTTCTGGATGCTGAAGAGGCTCTGAAGAAGTATTGTAATGCCTCACTACGACCCGAGTTACAGAGAGCGTCGTTTCGACAGAGCATTGATTATGAATGTATTCAAAGTAAGTAAACATGTTGAGTTTAAATATACGGTACATGTTTATCCCAAGAGTTAGTTCTAACATTGTGTTCATATTGTGCGATTTTGCAGATTCTCAGATCATGGACATGTGTTTGAAGAAAAATGGGAGCAGACATTCTTATCAACCCGTGTATTTAAGGGCTACAGGCGCAAGATGTTCATGTAACCTTACTGGATCTATATCACGTGTTGAGATATTACAGATAATATCTACGGATTTATTCCAATGATAGCAATATTTTTGGTATGAAATCTATGAAAAATGGGAGTACATTTGGAAATAAATATTTTATTTTATTTCTTTTTTTTGGGGGGGGGGGGGGGGCATATTTTCATAAAATGTTCAATGTTCTATTCTTTATAATTGCGTTAGGTGAAACTTGGAAATGATTGAACTTTTTACTTTTTTACAAGAGCAACATAATACAGACGACATGTTATACGCCGTTGATGTCCCTGTTCAAGCAGACAATCTGAAAATAGAAAAACATAATAAATCAAACACAAGCTTGGCTGTGATGAAAGTACTCAGTAATGGTAGATATGATGTATAATATTTCAATATGGAACATTATACTGTTCAATGTAAATATGCCTGCAAATCATCTATATTACATACAGTTTAGTTAAAAATGGAGAGAGAGAGAGAGAGAGAGAGAGAGAGAGAGAGAGAGAGAGAGAGAGAGAGAGAGAGAGAGAGAGAGAGAGAGAGAGATAAAAACTATTCATGAGATATTTTCGTTTTAGGAAATATTTCAATTCAATGTCATAAGGATAGAAGTTTTGGATCAAGCCATGACCAAAGTAAAAATAACACAACAGAATTGCCGAAGGATAATTCAAGTTTCAATGGCCAAGATATAGAGGACACATCATCATTCCTTACAACAAAGAATGCGACTTTCCAGGTCAGCGCTTTGCAAAATGCAACTAGGCGTCCCTTCATGGATAATGTTAGTAAAGCGACAGAAACAGAACTCCGCGACCAGATTGGATTATCCAACATGGGTGTGTATCACTAATTATCTACATATTCCTGTATCTTGAATTAATGCGATAACACTACTAATCAATTTTATAATGTATAGTCCAATACATTTATCAATAGATTTTTGATATTTAGTCGTACTATTCCTGAAAATTATATAAATATGATAAATAAGGAATCATTCTTTGAATATTTTGAGGTGATCGATCAAATACGGCCGGGCGTGATCAAATTTATCTTAAAGCCCTTCCGACTTTATTGGGTTTTATCACTCCTGACCGTATTTGATCACCCCATAATACTAAAAGAATGGTTCCTTATTCCTTAAATAACTTGCAATTAAATATAGTTAATATCTTCTGCCTAGTGTTTTGCATTATATTTTTTAAGTCGTTTTAAATAAAGATATCCCATTACTTATTTTTTCTACCATTTAGGAATGTAATGTATTTTATGGTAGATTGAATATTGTTGTTTATTTCTTAAGTTGGTAGGGGAGGAGAAAATAACTGGTGTCCTACCCAGGTAGCACATAACGTTTTCATAACATTATATATTATAGTTGTAGAGAGGTTTTCATAAAATGTTTCTATATAAGTGTTTTCATTGCGTAATGATAACATTTCTAAAATGTTTTTATAACGTTGTAAAAAAGATTACGTAGATCCAAACTAAAACATGTTTGAAAAACGTTTTAAAAACATTTTTAAAATGATATTATCAACGTTGTAAACTTTCTATAACATTACTAAAACATTGTTATCAACACAAGATATGACTAATCAGAAACATTTTCAAAATTGTTTTTAAAACGTTTCAAAAAGGATTGTTTTAACATTATTTGGTTTTTTTTATTTCTTTTGATATGACAATAATCTTTTACAAAATGTCTGTCTATGGGCTCTTACATAATAAATTTTCGTTCATGATTTGTTACTACATAACTTGTTTGGAACATTCCTCAGAAATGTTAATAAAACGTTTGAATAACATTTTTTTAAAATATTTTTTTCTGTGAAAAAAAAATCAAATTTACGAAGAACAATACATAATTGTTGGTGACTTGGAATTAATTAATGATTATGCTGATCGAGTTTCCGATTTCCTCCTCAATTGAATATTTAAATTGGTGAATGCTTATAGAAGAATCCCATATGGCTAAATCCGCGTTATGCAATATTTCCGCCGTTACATTTCAATACAGTTACTGTGGTTATCGAGAGTTTTAAAATTTACAAATCGTAAACAGAGGCAAAGCGAGGCGGGCAGCAGTTTAAAGTGAGTATAGATTTTTGTTGCATTAAAAAAAATTGTGATCTTGTCTCAGATATATGATGTGCGTTTTTCGGAGGGTTTTCTCTGTGCCGCTTCTCATTCCGGAAATTTAAGGTCCATTAGGGTTTGGGTTTATTGGGAAGCGGTAGACAACTTCCTTTCTCGAACAATCCTTAGGAAGTGGTAGCGTGGTCTATTTTCAAACAGTTTTATTTCATTATTTGCGGTAAGATTCTATCTTGTGTCTATTTTGTCTATTTTTGTTAATTATCAGGGGGCAGCCCTCAGGTAGCCCCTGCATTTAAATCACCAGATATGCCAAATAAAATTTAAAAAATATCATCGGAGGTCCATGATTGTAGGTCCCCTAAGTTGCTAGGTAAATCTTTGTTACATAGTCATTAAATTTATTATAACATACCTATGAGGGACTTCTATTTCATCGTAAGATTTTAAATTATATTCCTTTTTTTCCAACGATAATGCACATAAAGGCATGCCGCATTCGTGGATCCGTAGAGGGCGGGGTTCTGGACTCCCCCCCCCCCCCCCTTGAAACTTATGCTCACATAGAAAGATTAGTGAGTTTATTTTATTGAATAAGTTAGAATCAAAAATAAGTAACAGAACCCTCATGACAAACAAAAGTTATATTTGCATGGATGTTCTAATTTCAAGCAATGAGAAAAACAACACCCATGTACAAAATCATTATGAATATGTGATCAGTAGTTTGAGTACACAAATGTACCTACATATTTGAATTTCAATTCAAATATGACATTTCATTTTCACTCTATATATTTCATTTCAGGTTTTTAAATTACAGTTACTCTAGATCTAAACTAGATGTTCGTCAACAAAATGACACAGTTGATGCAGCTTTAGAATGATTAGTGCAATGGATAACACTTTACAGAGGAAACTGGTAAATTCAACTTATATCTAAAATTATCTTTTATAATTGTATTACCATCTTGAAAGAATTGATATCACCTAAGTAAATTAGTCTAATAATTAGATTTTGTCTTAGTTGCCATTTTTGAATTTTTTAATTCCTTGTTTGTAAAATTTTGTTTCAGATTATTGCCTTGGCTTCTCTTTAAGGGGATAACAATGCAGGAGAGATAATCAGGGTCAATGATAACGAGCCCATTCTGACCAACATCTATATGTGCAAGTTAATTCATTGTCACTGAAGAACAAAAGGGAAAACATTCTTTCATCCAGCTCTACAAATTCCTCCTGTGTATGTCACATGCATTACGTTTCTAAATTGAATCGGACAACTGCAGCTATTCTTGGTCATCACTTTTTGCGAATTTGCTTAAATTTATAGTTTCATGAGTATTTGAATTCAGTCAATCATTCTTTCAATATAATTGAATGAGATACATGTATTGCACTTTATTATATATTTAATTTTAATCATTTCAACAATGAAATTCACAAAAATTAAATGTTGTTCAAGTAATATTGAATATATTTGATGCTTGACGTTCATTCTTAACATTTCATATTGCTATTTAAACATTCATTTGATAGATTACTAATTAATTCATTTTTTTATCAGCTGCTGTTTGCAGGGTTTTATAGAAAACTACACCATTTGAGACCATAAATGAGAGGCTCTGGATCAGGATGTTTTGTGAGATTTGCCTCTAACCAACCCAACAATTTAACTGAAGGTTTGTACCTACACATGTACTGATATAACTTATGTTTGTCGTCATAGCAGTAGTTGACGTACCAAAAGTATGACCACATGTACTGGTGCTATGTCAGCAAGTAAGTAAATCGTTTATTATAGTGACCTATATACCTCATACAATGAAGAATATACATTTTCACAAATCAAACACCCGGCCCATTGGAACTATAAGTCAGTTACATGTAACACTAATTAATGATTTTTAAGTGCATGCGCGAGAATTTAATTTGTCTAATATTTTATATGCAAATTATACAAAATTTTCCGTTTGTCTTGGAAAATTATGTCAAATGAGAGTTCGAAATAGGTTGTCTTGAGTTGAATAAGAATTGTTTGGAAAGTTGATATAGTTCACTTCTGAGATTGTTAATATATTGTGTACATTTTAGAGGAATGTAGGAATTCATCCTCTATTTCGTCCAAGTTACAGAATTTGCATTTGCATGTACGCTCTAGCCTCAGTTTCAGGTCCCCCCACCCCCCGAAATCATTCAGCGGTAGTACCCTACACTGAAACTGTGCCATCATTGATCTGATATATTTAGGAATGTTCATTGATATGTAATTTTCTAGGCAAGTATTCCTTAATAATGAGTTGGTATGTATTTGTTTCAGAAAAAGGAAGCCGAAGACCATAGGCCGATGAATTTTCAACAGATTCAGACGAAACTTGTCATCACAGCACTCCAAGGAAAAGCCCCATCGTATATATTAGTGAACTAATTGAATTTGAGCCATACATACCTTCGTGTAGCCTTCGCTCTGAATCATCAAATCTTTAAGTTGCTCCGTCAACAAGGACTGTGACATTTAAGCATTGAATGCTTATTTTGGGATATCGTTGGTCCTATAACACACCAGGCCGTGCAGACAAAATTGAATACCGCGCATTCATATGGGAATGGACGATTCAACAAAACTGCATCTACCTTATGTAACTCTTTTTGAGTCATAGGAATTTTTAAGAAGAAAGCTACACGCCTTTCTTTTTAAAAAGGACTTTGACTTGTAAAAAACTTTTTATTTAATTATGGAAACTGCATTTTAAATATTTATCATATTTATTTATCTGTTATATGTACTTTTATTGATATTAAGGACACTGGAATTTTAATATATGTATCTCATGATTTCATATATGACTCTTGTAATTTTAAAAAAAATTATTTGTTTTACATATGTTTGTACAGCGCCTTAGAGTTTAATATATGGGGCGCTCTATAAATGTTTAATAATAATAATAATAATCATTGTTTGGAAATGTCAATTAAATACATTTATTGGTCTTCCAATACAATTCTTGTTTTATTTTGTTAGAACAGTATGTAAAGATATCTAAAAACGTTACGGTAGCGTTAAAAAAACCATACAAATTTACCTTAGCTTAACATTTTAAAGAATGTTTTTTCAACGTTTTAAAAACGTAAATCAGAATGTTAATATTTATGTAATATTAATGTTGTAAAAACACCATTTTAAATAACGTTATTACAGCGTTAACAAACCATACAAATTCTCGTAATTTTAACGTTATAGATTACGTTTTTGTATCATTTTGATAACGTTTACATTACGTTTTAATAACGTTGTTGTGCTAACTGGGTAGTCCTGTTAGGATCATCTTTTATATACAATGTTCTACTGTCGCTCTTTTTGTTATATCTAACATTATTTTAGCATTGCCCTATGCAATATAATGAATTCAATTTTTCAAATTAAGTTGCTTGCGAGTAGTATAACTATATTTGATACGATGATATTCAAGAAAGCATTTTGTTAAACTATGGATCTATCTTATATAGACACTTTATTTTGTATATTTCAGTGAAACTCTGTATATTTATTTTATGCAGTATATATACACTTTGTACATTTCAGTGAAATTCTGGATACAAGGTCTTATAGTGATTTTAACTGTCTTCGTTTTGTTGGTTATTCTCTTGCTACTTCTTCCTATAATCCGACAAAGGTAAATATCATTCAATCCAGTATATATGAATTAATCGCATCTACACGTAGTCTAGTAGTATGAATCCCTATGCCGTGTAAAATCCATTTTTTCTATTTTATATGTATTCGTCAAATAACAATCTAGTCTATTCAAAGGACTATACTACCTGGTAGTCTACAAAATAAACTAAACATACCTTGACGCAGGGTTACGGTTTTGGTTTTTTAATTTATTTTTTGTAGGGGAGGCGTTGGTTGGAGGAGGTGTTATGTAAAATAGTAAAATCATTATTATTATTTTTGTACTCTTAGTGCAAACGACTGTATCTAACATTAAATAAAATAAATATTATTTTAATGTCTACAGAAAGGACAGAAGTTTACTGTTGACAATTCTATAGAAACTAGATGATAGATGTTCCGACACAATTAAACAAAATTCCAGAGCAGAATTAAGTCATCCAAGACTGCCCGAAGATGAAAAGACCTGTCAGGAAATTTCTAAACAGTACCTCTGTCATCCAAATACGAAACGACTTACTAATCCGGTGTACGAAACAGAGCGTATGGTGTTGAAAAACGCTGGAGTAGAACAAATTGACGTAGGAGATAATTTGACGTCACTTGAAAGTAACGGTAACGGTTCTATGCTGGTAAATAGCGACCCACATGGAGCGTATGAGCTTCAAAAAATTATCTGAATTAGGATGAACAATATTTTATGACTTAAATTGTAAGCATAGAAGAATTTACTCTAACGGATTTTTTAATCCAAGAATTTGTTCCTATTATTGAAATGAATATCTGGTATCCACTTATTTAACTAGACTTGATGTTTGGTAAATATTTCATGCCGTTAATCAATCTGCAATTGCTGTACTGTCTTAATTTTCAGAAATTCAGTTTTTAATCTGATCATTGTCAAATTGGATGGCGATGCCATTGCATTTCTTCAATTTCTCGTTCTTGTCATAATGCATCGGTTAAATAAAGAACAAATTAGTTATAATCATATTTGTATACTCAAGTCATCTATAACCTTGAAAATAATGTTTCTGTTGTTTAATGTTATTAAAACATTATCAGATGTTTACGTTGTTCGCATGTGTTTTAATTGAAATTTGGGGTTACTATACAAGAAACAGAGTTTCCAAGATGATAACGTTTTGCATTGATATTTGAACTTGCAAATGTCAAACGATTCCATTCATTGAGAGTAAAAATGAGTTAATTGGCTCTTTATGTGTGGCGTTTGAAAACTTCCTTCATATCCAGTTGACCAGTTATGTGTAATTATTTACATATATATAAGTTTGATCGTGTATGGTGCAGATGATTTAATTCTACCACTCAAAGTTGCCCTTTTCTTGAATGCGCTCTGAGTTTGATTTTGATTTTTTATTTGATTTGAGAAAAGGTTCATCTCGTGTAATCAAATAAAATCCGACACCCCTGCCCCCCCCCCCCCCCAAAAAAAAAACTTATCTTCGTCTTATCCCGTGAATTTCACAATTCTTTTACCTACTTAGTATCTTTCACATATGATGGCTAAAATTAATAAAAGTGCCATCATAAAAATTGTTTTCTACATATTTCTATCACAGTTTTAAAAATTGGAATTTAACATAAAATCATGATTCTTTGATAATAATGTTACAAGTACATCGTTTGTAGTTCCCTAAAACGTTTCAACAATGTTAAATCTACATTTATATATTTATTTTATTTAGGTTTTTTATTCACAAATTTAAATAGTGTTGTTCTTTAGTATAAGTACGGCCATTTAGTCAAGATAAGTTGTATGAACAGGATATATAAGGTGCAATTTCCAGTAATTTTGGCTACCCACGAACACTGACCCCCACAAATAAAAATGATTCCACAGTAGTAGTACTTTTGATTTGATTTGATTTGGTCGATAGACTAACTAGAATAGAATTCTCCGAAAGAAACTAAAACTGTTGTTGGCTTTCTTTGTGATTGCAATAAATTGTAAAATCCCATATGTTTGTTCTATGAGACTTGTCCATCAAGATGACACCAGGCTAATTCTTTTTCTTGACGATGGCCATCTGAGGTCATGTGTACGGTATATTTGGCATAAATAGATATATTGAAGTAATCTGTAAATCTGTAATTAAATCCTGCTTTTTATTCCTCTAACTGTAGATCCCCTTGTAAGATGATAGAGTTTCCATCGGATTTGATCATGCGTAGAGGAAGCTATCTTATTTGCAAAAAGTTTGGTTGGTGCTTTTACATTCTCCAGCATCTTTTCTTGTCTCTCTACTGCCTTGTTTGAACATATTTTGATGGGAGATTTGTCAAACATGTGGAATGCCAGGAGAAAAATATTTATTTTGCAGTACTTGTTGAATATTGTCAGAATGATCTAGTAAATGAAAGGAGCCCACCAGGTTTCTTAAATTTGAGACATTGTACTTTTTAAAAACCATTTGTTTAGACGTACAAATTAGGAAGATTGTGGTTAATTTTATTCTGATATCATGAAAAACGTTTGTTAAACTGTCATCTTTCGAAGCATGCAGAAAATCAATGACAATTATTTGTGAAAAAAAAAATTTCCTCTTTTGATCGTTTAAAGTCCAATGTGAACGTTCTTATAATCTCAGATACGTATCGCTGAAATTGACCCAGTTAATTTTGGACCATGTCGACCACGGGACAGTGTCGAAATTGTATGGACGTGAGTGAGATAATCGGTAATTCCTCTTTTTTACCATCAATCGCAACTTCTCGGGGAAACAACAATGGTACAGAATGACCGACAGCGATAAAAACCATATTCCCCTCCGATTTCACCTGTAGGGAATTAAAAAATTAGTCATAATCAGCAAGTAGATTTGCCCGACTCTCGAATGTACTCAAAAAGTCGTTGTTAGGATAAATAAAAATACATACAGATTGATAAGATAAAAACGGAAGTCAATTAGTGCCAGGCCAAATAAATATATTATACCATATACCTAGTATTGTATCAGCCCTGATACACGAATTTTGGACTAGATGAGACAGCAACCGGACCGGAAGCTAGAGCTCTTTCGCCCTCAGGGCGATTTTTCTGTCTCAGCCCGTTGACAAGGGGGTGTATTGCCCTCAAATTTACAATCCAACATTCCCAATTACCTGTGGGTTTTTTTTAAAGACAAGTTTGTAAAATAACGATGGATAAAAATTCAAAAATAGCGCCAACGAATGATATGTATCTAAGTAAGTAACCTACATTGTGTATTTAGAACAATAGCACGCTTGATTCAATATCAATCAACGTTCAAATTATGGAGTATGTAGAGAAGGATGAAACACGCGACTACATCTGAGATAACCAGTTTAGGTAGAAAATATTAGGCGGTAAAAGAAATGGGCTCTTATGAATGTTCTCAAACGAGTCGCAAATAGTATGGATTTTTATTAATTGAATCTGACTTACTAAGTTTCAGTGAAAGAATTTAACCATTACGAAGTTGCTTAGGATGGAATTTTTTCTCCTGATAATTTTGAGTTCTAGGAGATAGTGCTTCATCTCAGACAACGGACCCTCTTCTATGGAACATCAAATGACGACGGTTTGTCAACAAAGCCCGACAACTCTTACAGCGCCGAACACATATAAAAAGAATAGAAACAAATTAGTTTTGTAAATCCAAAAAAGAAATTGTAAATTTATATGTTCTCTATAAAAATTATATTGTTATTTTGGAATTTGAATTTTGAATAAAATCTATGGTTTTAGATATATGATGTATTGGTACAATCAATTGTTTTATATCCAATTTGTTTTATTGTTTACCATTTATAATTAATTGTATTGTTAATTTCCCTTGAATGTTAATTACCCTCAGAGTACCTCATAAACTGACCAGCCAATGTGATAATAATTGACCGATCAAATTTGATTATTTAACTGTGAGGTTATATTTTCATTCCAGCCATTTCAATTTTGGAGCAAGACGTACAATTAATTTTTCCAACAGCCACCGCATTCCCCATCCACTGACCCATTTCGCCTTGCAGTATTTTAGTATTGATTATTTACCTTTTTGATGCACCACCTTTTTTGCTGAATTATTGAAGTATTGATTGGTTTTATATCTTAAACATTATAATTGCCTGGGCTACTTGGTGTCAAGTGACCTTTTGAATCAACTAGTCAATGTGAACTCTTAGTTTAAATTGTGTTTTAGCCCAGCCAATTTATTTCGAGGTATTAATATGTTATGTATATTTGTTGATGTTTCTAGTCATTTATATGTTAATAAATGACCGTTACACACACTGATTATTTGTGTTATTATCTCATACGTTAGTTAGCAAAAAACAAGATGCAAATAGCCAGCTGAAATTGGTTTCTCTATATATTGATAACAATTTGTGGATATAAAGAATATTATCTTGGTAGTCTGGTTAACAAATTTAAAGGGTAAAGATCAAAGCAATTCATGTACATGTACTGCTATTAACGTTTTACTTTTCTTAATAGGATAGGAAAAGGATTTAAATTTAATAGAGGAAATTTTAAAAAATATTTTTCTAACGAAATTGAGATACAAATTTTCATATTTTGAATATTCATTAAAATCGACACAATCTAAAGAACTTGATGTTTAAAGTGCTTATGTTCTAGGTGCTATTGATTTCCGATTTAGCACTCTACACACAATAAGAGAACTTTCGTTTGCCATTTTTTAGGATCTTTTTTAATTCGGGTAATTTACCACTAACTATACACCAGATAGCATTAAGTTTATAAAACGTTAATATCCCATGTGATTTGATTTTTAATGTCAAGTGCAAGTTCAATTCATTAAGATGTGTCTACATTTTTTGGTCATCAGCTATTCCCATCGCATGGACAAAACTTTTCATCAAAATACATGTTTACTCGCTTGATGCAAAATAAGTTGCCAAATATTGTTAAACGACTGTCACCTGAAAATAAAGAAAATAAAATTTTAGTTATACAAAATAAGCAGCCATTCAAGAGCAAATGCTGTACTCCTTGAAAATATCATGGGTCAAATTGGAAAATATTTTGAAAATCATCTGATTCATAATATGTTGATTTATTTATTTCTTTTGTCAAATCATAGTATTCACTTCATATTGAATTTGTCTGTGTGTGAGTAAGGTATACATAAGCTGTGTTCTGAATGGGTAAATGTAATACAATTTGAAAAAAAATTAAAGTTTTTAATTGGTGTGTTTGGATTAAGAAAAACAAGGAATTATATTTTTTTTTTTAAATACAAGACGGGGATTCTTTTAAAGAATATTTTGCATATTTTTCACCCGTTTCACTAAAACAATTTGGGCTATTTTTCTTTTTAAAACATGTTACAGACTAAGAAATGTTACAATAAATATCGTCATAAATTGTTGTACAAGCATTTCCGTCTTCCTTTTCCTAACGATAAAAAGTCGATAAACTTCACAAATACACTACAATATATTCACCTGTTTCCTGTCTGATTATCTAGCAGTATGTTTAGTTACGACTGATTCCCATCAGGTCTTTGAGAGACGTCATTTCCCATATGGTGCATGATCTATAGTCGTTCTCACAGTTTTCTTGCATAACATTCAAAGCATTATCACGTGCTTTGTATTTCATTAAAAATTGTTTTTGCTTCATAGAGTCCTTAGATAACATATTGATATTATCAAGAATTAGCAGTAATTTTATATGTATATGTAAATGAGTCTGCATATATAAAGCCTTCATTTTAACGAAGTTGGAAAAATGCAGAAGGCTGGCCTAATGCAGTGATATAACATAAAAACTAAAAGACATAAAAAATACTCGACAAAACACTAAAAATATGTGTTCTCTTTAATGAAAGCAGCTAGTTTAAATATCAATAACATTGCACGGAGGCTCTTTTTTAGAAAATGAATTAGAGATGTGATTTCAGTATCATTATGATACTATCTAACAGTTTCCCGTCATGTTTTCTTTTTCATTATATACATGAATGATGATTTAAAAGTTATTCAGATTCCTCTCAGCTTCTTTCATTCTATACATGCATGATGGTTTGAAAAATATTCAGAATCCTGACCCTCATATTTATATGGAGATTGAAAGATGAGTTAATAAACAAAAATGAAAATACATATATACAGTGATATCGATAGAGCGATGGTTGAATTAAAGTATGTTAATATATTTACACATGAACATCAATGATTTTTCTATAACAATCTCTTTGAACAGTATCTACTTGTTCTATCATCAAAATAGATCATTGTGACATTAATACAATCAACTAACTACAGTGTACATACTTTTAAAAATATCAATTACAAATAAAACACATTACAATAACAATTCACATTGAACCAGTCCTGTTGGTTTATAAAAACAAATTCACCATAGTTTGAGCAGTAAGTGAAATCTCAAAATTATTTTTTATTTAGCAATGGACTTGAAAGATAGCTGTAATATGATCAAATAACGTCAAGATATTCATTGTTGCTATTTCTCTGATTATTATTCTCGACTTCGTTTACAATTTGTAAAGGTGTGTATGGAGATGCCGTCTCCTTGAGTTCATTGTTGCTAGCACACATACAGTCCGCTTGATGGATCTCAATACTTGTCTTCTTCTTTTCATTTTTAGAATGACAAACAAGTACCAGTTTCTCCTGTTTGTCTTTAATTCTGATTTCGACTGAATTATGGCCTGCGGTCCTAAAATAAAAGTACGTATGTGCATTTACAATCTATGATTAAAACATGTTTGTATAAACTATATGAATATCAATGTTTGTTATTTTACCTCTTAAAAAACAGCAGCGACAATTCTTTTTATTTCTTATAATAATAAGTGTTCTATATACGACTTGGACCTTCAAATTTGTAACGATAATTACCTCTTTTTGTAGTAAATAAAAAAAGCAAAGACAAGAAGAAATATTATCAAAAAGGCCTGTATCCAAATTATAACACCACTGTGCGTAATTGCAACATCGGAACTTTCTACAAATAAAAGAAAAAAATCTTTGTAAATGGAATTGAAAATCAGTGCAATATACACCAAGCACCAAGTCATTAACGTATTGTTTTAATGTTCGCAGTCATTGAATCAAATCTCTTAATTACCTATTTTTTCTTTGTACACATCTACTTGATCGTTTGTGGTTGATTCAATAAACATGCTTGTTTTTGACTGTGTGAATGGTGTAGTTCCAACTGACGTTTCAATTTGAAATGCTCTTCTCAGAGTATCAACAGTTGACGATGATATTCGTAGATTTATGTTTTTGTTACAGCGGATGGTAATATTACCTGTAAAACAAAATATTTATCATTTTTATGCGGTTAGCGTATACGCTAAACGCTTTATGTCATGTAACCAAAACTATTACGGAACTAAATGTTTGGTCAAAGCCTATGCTGAATTAAAGGATTAAAAGTACTGAAAGATGTACCAATTACTAGATGTGTGCTTATCACATTTGTTGAACAAGAATGACAAATTGTTCAATTTTAAAGCTAAATATCATGATTGTTCTTTTTAATTAAGCAAATTTTAACTTAAAGTTGAACAAATGGCAATACTAGTAATTAACTAGATACTGTATATAGGGAAATATTCGCCCCCGTTTTATTTTCTCCCCTTTCGCCCTCGTTGTCAATGGGCGGATTTAAGACTGGGTGTATTTCTAATTTATGATATTGCATTTTGTACGTTACAATTGCCCTTCTGCAGACAAAGTATAAATAAAATCTACTTTGCAATAGATCATGAATATAAGGTAAATATATGTAGTGCATCACTCAATCATTTATTTTTAATTAGTAATTACGTTTTACGATTTTTTAGAAGGGAATATCAGTGGAGGAAAGGGGTTTACCTTTATTTAACACTTTCATCAGAGTCAGGCTTGTATCTGATTCATTCCGTATTGTTATTATCAGGTTTTCTGCTTGAACAGGAATATCAACACCGTATAAACTTACGCCAGTGTTTTGATGTTCTTGAAAAAAAAATCAAAGTTTCAATTACTTCCTTATCACAATTGACTTGATTAATACTAATATGGCACTGGAGAATAACTAATTAGTGGTCCAAAATTATTATTTATTTTTGTATAACTCAGATAAACTTCAGACTTATCATCAGATTGTCTGCTTGAAGAGCTGTATCAACGCTGTATTAACTGATGCTAGAATTTTGATTTAACTACAACCAACTTTAACAAATTGATAAGGATACTGTTTTTATACACAAAAATCATTTTATACCAAAAATGTTCCTATCATTAGATTCAATCAGTAGTTTGACAGATGTTGTCTGTAATATCTCAGCACGTGCAATAGATCCAGTAATGTTACAGGTACAGTCTGCGTTCGAAGCCTTCAAATACACAGGTTGATTAAAATGTCTGCTCTCATTTTCCGCCAAACACATGTCCGTGATCTGAGAATCTACAAAATCGCACAACAATATGAACAGAACATAAGAACTAACTCTTGGGATATACCTTATATTAAAACTCAACACGTTTACATACCTTGAATACATTGGTAGTCAATGCTCTGTCGAAAAGTTGCTTCCTGTAACTCGGGTCGTAGTGAGGCATTACAATACTTCTTCAGAGCCGCTTCAGCATCCAAAAAATATTTTTTGGTCAAAGTACACTCATTTCGTCCATTGCAAGTCTTAACAGCTGATTCCAAAATGTGGTAGTTTTTATGATTGATGGTGTTGTTAGTTGGTAGTTCGACACCACAGTAAACAGCATCACGGATGCTACACCCGAGGGCAGGGAACTTCAATTTGGTAAATCCATCCTCAATCACGTGCTTTGTGATGTAAATTGTGTGATTGGTGGGACAGCGGATGTGATAGTTACTCCAATCCGACGTTTTCGTGCATGGAGAATTGACCAAGACACCTTTTTTAAGATACCAAATATTATTAATGGGCCAAAAACAATGATATAATCCAAAGAACACGCATACTTAATTCTTAATTTTATTTCATTATGTTTATCTTTAATTGTTTCAACGTTTAAAATAGTATAATGAATTATTGTACCTAAATTTGAATTATCTGCATAAGAAAAACGTAATTAAAGACAGCGATATAAAACGTGTCAAATCTTTTTAAGGAATAAATTAAGTTTTGATTTTCCTAATACATGTACATTACCCATAGTCTCCGGAAAAATCTCTAAAACCACCATGTATATGATAAAGTATCCTTGCATCCTGTATAATGTTGGCGTTTTACAAATTAAAATAAGAAAACACGGGCTAATTGATTAGATATTTAACCAAAAATATGTAAGTGAAAAATGCAAGCAGCAGGTTAGCAGCGTGTATGCGCTCATTAATTAAGATTTTTTTAAATTCAAAATAAATTATGACTACTTAAACGCTTTATAAAAAAAATAATTGTTTATATTATCAAATCAACTGATTTAAGAAAGACTGAGTATTACATCAATATAAAACCATAACAAGCAACCGCTCACATTTCGGTATCTTACAGCAAAGGAAATGAAGAAATGTTTCAATTTTATAACGATTAGATACATATGGTTATACAATGTTAAATATACTCGCCTCAGCAAGGAGATAAATTGTTGAATACAGTAAAGTCAGAAAAAAATCGCTCCTCGGTTTGATTTGTTTCCTTTTATGTCAGTCACATCTGTTTGGTTAAAATTTGGTTGTGTTAAATAAACAAAAATTACTATCAGAGCCCATCTACGACCTATCATAGTATTTTGATATTTATCTGACAAATTTTCGAATTCCTTAAAAGAAAGCTATTTATCAGACCCCATGTATCATAAATTAGATTCGAAGTATCTTTTGAGGTTCTTATCTGAATTTAAAACTAAGACGCCACGGCATAAATAATTCAATTTAAATTACGTCACAATGATTTCAAGTGCATTTTTTTTTTTACATATGATTGAATACAATTTATTTATTTCAAATATTTAATACAAAATTATATGTAAAAGTGTGTACCACATCTAATATCAACCCAAAATCCCTGTGACGTCGGAAGACGATATTCCATTCGAAAGCGTTTAGTGTGCAGGATAATTATGCCCATGCCAAAGTGGCATTCTTTCACACGTTTAAGAAGCTGTTTCGTAAAGACCTATATACATGTATATATCAAATGGTAGAACTTTGCCAGGAGAGTATATAAATAAATTTTCATTGGTTTAACATTATATTTATGTTTTTTTAGTGTGTCAAATCTAAAATCTAAAATATTTACCTTTAAAAGTTCCATTAGAAGGGGGAAAAAATTAATAATCAAAGGAGAAATACTTTTCCTACAGGAAATATTTAATATTCTATTGGATGTTCTAAAAATCCTACAGGAATTATATTTTCTATAGGAGAAACGTATTTCTTACAGGAATTGAATTCAGACAGGCAGAATTCCTATCGGATTTTAAAATTCTGGGAGTTTTGTCCAATTCTATCGGAATTCAAATTCCCGTATTAATTAGGTTCTTTTATTCATATCAGAAATTCTAGATATCCTATAGGAACATTGTTTTTTCTTATGGGAAAATTATTTTCCTTCAGGAATTTTTTTTAAGAGTTAAGAGTTAACATCTCACCTGGTCAAGATATTCTGAACAAACATACACAGTTACATCATTATACGCTGTATTAAGTGAACTAAATACATTGGTCCAATGTCTGAAGGACATTGACAGTAACATGATTTGACATGGTTTAAACAAGTATATTTTTTTTTAAAAATGACATACTTCATGATCGGGATTCGCTATGTCAGGAAAAGCATTCATCGAAACGAGTTAAAGAGGAATGGAATCAACATCATCCGCCTCTACTGCAAAACTGCACCGCTGGATTGAACTTTTCAGACTGGGAACTGTTGTGATAAATTAAAGTGGTTGTTGATATAATGCTCCAATGAGGATGGGGAAATAAATTGCGCAATAACTACTTTAATAAGTTGATTTGCAAAACATATTGCGTTGTCTAAAAAACGATGTTTTTTAATAAACTTGACATAAAATCACAAAATAGACACAATTAAGACGATATAACGTACAAATTCTAACAAATTTCTTTAATTGTGAAGCTTAATTATTGTACAGATTTATTAACTGTGAAGGTTAATTATTGTACAGATTTATTAATTGTGAAGGTTAATTATTTTACAGATTTATTAACGTGTTTGTTGACATTTCCGGATTAAACGGACCGAGAAATTCTTTATTTAGAATTCACATGCTATGTCACGTGATCGCTATCTATAGCTACGTTAATTAGTGTACAGATTTATTAACGTGTTTGTTGACATTTTCTCTATGTCGAGAAGTGTACTGTGAAATCATTCTTCAGTTATCAAGACTAATCAATTGTTAATTACCTTTTGTGTATGAGAGATCTATGAAAACAGAGTTTATTGTTTAAAAAGTCGTACATTACACTCTAAGCTAAAAGAAAACACAATTTTCAATAATATACGTCTATTACATGAGCACAATACATAATCGTCACATCATGACAAAGTGCGATGGTTAAAATACAACGTTCCGGGGGTTTTTTAAGGTGGTGTGGGATACTTCCATATTGTGACGTACTGTTTATCGAAATAAACAATAAAATAATTAAAAGTGTAATTTTATAAACAGTTTCTTTTCCCGAAATATAACAATAACAGCGTAGCGCAGTGGGTTAGAAGGTTCGCTTTGAATCTGTAAGTGACGAGTTCGAATCCCGCTATGGTTTTAAAACTTTTACCTTTCCAAAAAATTTATAACTAATTTTTTGGCTAAATATTGTAAAATTTGAAAATTCTAAACCAGTGAAAGTATTTTAATTATAATGTACTTTAATCTACATTAATATCGAAGAATGTCCCATACCACCTTAAGATTCGTAATACGTTTGGGTTCATGAACTGTGGCAACGCACTTTGAAATAATTAATTAATCGAACCCCAGAATTTGTTATGTACACCTTGTTTTCCAAAATATGTTAGGAGTCTCGTATATTGAAAAATGTTCATGTACATGTACCTTCATAACACACTTTGAAAAAAATTCAAAGCGCGGTAATTTGGGACTTTATAAATGCACTTTAAAAAATCCAATAAAATTAACGCACTTTGGAAAAAAAGTGTAAATCACAATTTATGGGGTTTGATTTTGAATTCGCAGATAGTATGGTGATTTATAAGCACTAATGAATATGATTTGTCGTCTTTGTGAACGAGGAGTTGACATCTAAAGATACATTTCAATTACCAGAACATTGATTATAGGAGAAAGGTCCCTTACCCCTGACCCTCCCTTCCCAAACATATATTCAGCAAACTAGAGTAAATGTAAAATAACGAAAAAGAAGAATAGCTTTGCTGTTAATAAAGAACAGAGATAATGAAATAACACGAGCTGGCCATTGTTTCACAATGACATGTGGTGATAACGAATAGTGTTCAAATTCAAAAGTCCAAAGGAAAATTACAAAACAGGAGCAGAGCAAACACGGACTTCTAAAAAACTTAGAGTAGGATCAGGTGCCAAGGAGGAGTGAGCATCTTTTGCTGACCGATAACACCCGCCGTGTGCTCTTTGTCGTAATTGGGAAAAACGGAAAAGTCCGCAGACAATTGGGTGATTAATTATGGTCTAACAATTAGAATGAAAAACGTCAGTCAGCATGCGACCCAGTGGTAGACTGTATTTGATGACAATATTGTTGTATAGAACTTACGAAAAGATGGCAGGTGTCTTAACATAAACACTCTTTTTATATTCAAACCAAAAAAATCACTTCATTATAAATTAAAACAGAGTTGCATTGTAAAAACATTTCAATATTACCAACTTAAAAACAAGCATAAGGATATGTTTTACTTGTATTGATATTCTAAACGATCATCTTGTGTTTAATATACATAAATAAAGTTTATTTTTTCCTTATCTTGTTTATTCATAAGCATATGAAATTAAAGCCATTTAAATATGTTATACATTGATCGTTTTTGTTTTTTGGCATAACCATGTTTTGTACCAAACTAAGGTCATTAAAAGGAGTACATATTAAACAAATGTGTAAAGATGAAAGAAAAGACGGACAGTTTCTAATGGATGCAGTTTATGTCCTTTTAAATAATACAAATCTCACGAGTTGCTATGAATGTGTAACTTGTTGAATTACCTGAGCTTATAAGAAAACTATTTAATCGAGAAACTGTTTGTCAAATTATCTTTTTAATATATCACAATGAGATAAACAAACTTTTGATAATAATTCATTGTATCTAGAAGTTTTTAGAGGGGGTTGGGGGTTGGGGACACCCCCGCCCCGCCGGAAAATTAAAAATAAAATAAAATGTCCATGCATGGTTAAAATACCGAACCCCCAGGAAACACAATTATTCCTTGAACCCCCTCCCCTCCCCTTGAAAACTGTATGGATCTGCACGTTGGATTAATCATTCTTCTATCGGGATAAAAATTATTCATTATGTATCATGGGAACAACAGTTTCCTCATTTCGTTTTAAAAAATCTATAAATAAATCGAATACACGTACTTAAAAACTCTCTTGAAATCCTGTTTTTCACAAAATAATACTTCTTGAAAACCTTTCATGATATTATCATAAGGGATGCACGTACTTGTCTTCAATGACAAATATCCTTGTGTGTGTGTTTTATATTAAAAATAGCCCCGCTTTAACATCAAAATATTTATGTGATTTTCAAGGAAATTCATTAAATTGAGCTTGGGAACATGTTGTCGTATTGAGTAATGAAAATCCGGTTTAGGTAAGCTTTTCACATAGTGTGGCTATATAAAAGTTATTTTTAAAATATATGTGTATTTCTATCGATCTTGAGAATTTGCCATTTAAAGAATGTAATGCATTGCATTTTATTTTTAAATTTTATAATGAATTACTTAATCTTCATTGGTTAAACTGACTGAAGGAAACATAGTGCTATTTTAGTGTTCTGGTGACTATTTGTATATGATATTTTATATTGATATAATATACATGTAAATAAAAGGCAGATTTTTGTTTTTATTTTACAGTTGGTTTACACCACTGTTAAATACAATGAAAGGGTGTTTTATCATTTACTGGATGGTATTACAGTTCATTCCGGATATAATAGGTAATCTGTAACAGAATAAAGCATGATTTTGAGTATTAATTGCAAGACGGACAGACATGTTTCCGTTTGCTTCCTTTGTGTTCTGATGAAAAATAATGTGCAGCTTATTCAAATTTATGTACACTGTCTTAAAGGTCATACCGTCCTAATGCTGAACTAACAACAATTATGGGGTACTAGTATTTGATGTGCGTATTGCTTAATTTCATAAATTTCATACTAAAATGAATGATATGGTTTGAATTCAGGTGTACTGGTCAATTCTCCATGCACGAAAACGTCGGATTGGAGTAACTATCACATCCGCTGTCCCACCAATCACACAATTTACATCACAAAGCACGTGATTGAGGATGGATTTACCAAATTGAAGTTCCCTGCCCTCGGGTGTAGCATCCGTGATGCTGTTTACTGTGGTGTCGAACTACCAACTAACAACACCATCAATCATAAAAACTACCACATTTTGGAATCAGCTGTTAAGACTTGCAATGGACGAAATGAGTGTACTTTGACCAAAAAATATTTTTTGGATGCTGAAGCGGCTCTGAAGAAGTATTGTAATGCCTCACTACGACCCGAGTTACAGGAAGCAACTTTTCGACAGAGCATTGACTACCAATGTATTCAAGGTATGTAAACGTGTTGAGTTTTAATATAAGGTATATCCCAAGAGTTAGTTCTTATGTTCTGTTCATATTGTTGTGCGATTTTGTAGATTCTCAGATCACGGACATGTGTTTGGCGGAAAATGAGAGCAGACATTTTAATCAACCTGTGTATTTGAAGGCTTCGAACGCAGACTGTACCTGTAACATTACTGGATCTATTGCACGTGCTGAGATATTACAGACAACATCTGTCAAACTACTGATTGAATCTAATGATAGGAACATTTTTGGTATAAAATGATTTTTGTGTATAGAAACAGTATCCTTATCAATTTGTTAAAGTTGGTTGTAGTTAAATCAAAATTCTAGCATCAGTTAATACAGCGTTGATACAGCTGTTCAAGCAGACAATCTGATGATAAGTCTGAAGTTTATCTGAGTTATACAAAAATAAATATGAATTTTGGACCACTAATTAGTTATTCTCCAGTGCCATATTAGTATTAATCAAGTCAATTGTGATAAGGAAGTAATTGAAACTTTGATTTTTTTTTCAAGAACATCAAAACACTGACGTTAGTTTGTACGGTGTTGATATTCCTGTTCAAGCAGAAAGCCTGATAATAACAATACAAGAGGTATCAAACACAAGTTTGGTTCTGATGAAGGTTCTCAATAAAGGTAGATTTTTTTGACACTTATTTATGAACATAGTGTTTTAGTTTAATATATGACATGCGCATCGTGTACATTACAAGCTGTTTGATTTACAATAAGATACTTGTAAACTATTAATCAAGTATCATACATTGTATTTACTTTTAGGGAATATCTCAATACAATGTCATTTAAAGGATGGGATTAAGCAAAACAAAGAATATAGTACTACAGAATTACTAAAGGTCAATTCAAATTTCAATGGACAAGTCATAGAAGACACAGCACCGTTCCTTACAACAATGAATACACCATTCAACTTCAGCAAAGTGGTAACCAGACGGTTTTTTATGAGGAAATTTGACAATTCAACAAAAACAGAACTCAAAGACCTACACGGGATAGCTAACATTGGTGTGTTTCACTAAGTAATCAATAATAAAATATAGTAAAAATCTGCTTATTAGTGTTCTGCAATATAAAGCTTCAAGTTGTTTTTAACAAATATAATCAATTCCTTATTGTTTTCCTTGATGTATGTATTGTATTTTATAGTACCTAATAGATTTGGGTTTTTTTTTTTGTTATTCTATTTTTATGGTGGGAGGGGGAGAGGGGATTATAGATGGCCTAGTCCTGTATAATTATCTTTTACATAAAATTGTTCTGAGACTTGTCAATAATTATGTTAAATCTAACATTATATCTGCATTGTATTATGTCATATTAAGAATCAATTGTTTGAATTGAGTTACTTGCAAGTAAATAAAAAATAACTATATTTAAAACGATAAAAACCAATCAAACGTATCATTAAAATTGGATTTCTCTTATATCACACATAGCTTTGTTTATTTCAGTGAAGTCCTGGATGCGATGTCTCATAGTGATTGTAGCTGTCGTCGTTTTGCTGGTCATTTTCCTAATTCTTATTTCTATTTTTATACAAAGGTAACATATTTTTAAATCCAGTATATATATATATATATATATATATATATATATATATATATATATATATATATATATATATATATATCAATGAATTAATTGCCACTAGTTTAATAGAATGAATCACTCTATGCAGTGTAAAATCTATCAGTTTACATACATTGGATAACGGACTGGCCTATTTATTTAGACAAGTTTTTGGAGAGGGTTATAATTATGTAAAATAATAAACCCATTATCTTTTAATGAGTCACACAAACGACTGTGTCATATATGTTAATTAAATATTATTTCAATGTCTACAGAAAGGACAGAATATTGCTGTTGACAATTCTAAAGAAACTAGATGATAGATGTTCCGACACAATTAAACAAAATTCCAGAACAGAATTTAGTCATTCAAGACTGTCCGAAGATGATAAGACCTATCATGAAATTTCCAAACAGAACCTCTGTCGTTCAAATACGAAACGATTTACTAATCCGGTGTACGAAACAGAGTGTATGGTGTTGGAAAACGCTGGAGTAGAACAAAACGACGTAGGAGATAATGTGACGTCACTTGAAAGTAATGATAACTGTTCTATGCTGGTAAATAGTGACCCACATGGAGTATATGAGCTACAAAAGATTGTTTGAATTATGGTGATTAATATGTAATGACTTTAATTTAAAGAATACAAGAATTTATCCTTACGTATATTTAGAAGTTTCCGACCAAGAATGTGTTCCTCCCATTAAAATGAATGTCATTCTGTTATTCACTAAATTAAATCTGCAATTGCTGCACAGTCTTAATAAGCAAAAGAATCAAAGTTTCACTCGGATCATTGTCAAATTGGGGACAATGCCATTGTATTTCTTAAATATCTCGTTCTTGTCAAAATATTTTCGGTTGAAAAAAGAACAATATAATATATATTATCAAATGTGTATACTCAAGTCTTTTATAGACAACCTTGTAAAATAATATTTCTTTTGTTTAATGGTATTAAAATAATAACCAGATGTTGACGTTGTTTGCATGTGTATTAATTCAATTTTGGGGTGCACATGCCAGAGACAGAGTTTCAAAGATGATAAAGCCTTGTCAATAGATTTAAATTTGCAAATATCAAACGATTTTATTCACCGAGAGAGTGTAAATGTGTTAATTTGTCCTTTTGGCGTGGCGTTTGATAATTTTCTCCAGATCCAGTCGGTCTGTAATATGTTATCGTTTTCATAAGTTTGTTCATGTATGGTATATACTAGTAGATGATTCAAGTCTATTCAAACTTGACCCGTCTTTGAATTGGGTCTAAAATAGAGGCATGTGTTTAATGCGCTGTGAGTGTAATTAACTCCAACACCAAACCACCATCAGTATATCGTCTCGTTAATTCGTTAACTCAAGAATCGTCTCCAATTATTTTCTTAATTTGGACCACAGGCCTTATGCAGTTACTCAGGCAAACCGGAAGTGAAACAGTGTTTTGACCTAAGCACAAATCATCGCCGCTGACAAGACTTAGTTCTTGAAAATAATTGATAAATTCGATGTAATGTATGCTGAAGCATTGCTTTTCAAGGAAACTTATTTATAAATACCTTGAAAATTGTCAGATTTTTAATTTTTAAATTTTAAATTTAGATATTTTTGTAGTCGTATGTATTCAGAGTTCAATATAGTCTCGTTCAACCCGACGCTCGGCTGTCCCCGTAAATCTCCGACAAGCAGAGAGTCTCTCTTGCTTGTCGGAGATTAACGACGACTGCCGAGCGTAATAGTGCCTGCTGTTCGATCCGATTCAACGATTCTTATATACTTGAATTAAATTACTAATTAAGTTAAATTACTATTTTATATATACATCGTGTGTCTTTTTCTCAACTGAATGCCTCCACCAATTGATTATTCAATTAACAACTATGCCAAATATTGTGTAGGTTTTTTTGTATCAACTTGTATGAAAATTCATAATAGCTCTGTATGTGATAAACAGTGTTTAGTATTGCACGATATATAAACATCAAAATGTTCTAATAAAAATATTTCCTGATGCATTTTACATATATTGTTGATTTATTTCCATGTGTCAGGAATGTAGTGTTTACCCTTTTTCCGCAATTGAGATCCATTCCTTTTCATAAAAAATTGCACGATTTCATACTCATTGTAAATTATATAAACTAAAGAGAACTTTTTGGCTGATCTTTATTTCATGAAATATTCAGGAAATGTTTTGATTACGTGACTGGCAGTATTTAATACTTGAATAGAGGTTCTGGTTGGAAAAATTATTCAGATAAAAAAGTCCCATGAAGTAACACGATATTAAGGTTATTCGGGAGATTTAGATGATTAAAATCGGCACCAGTGAGTATTTTATTTTGATTTCTTTGAATGGCCCCTCATATTACCATGTGGTTTAAAGATGGAAAACTTGATCGATTCGTAAAACATCCAAAGCAAGACATTACATTTTATATGCGCTCTATTTTCCAATAAGCCAGGTAAACCATTTTAAATCTGAGCTCCATTGGACTATTCTGAATACGTTTCCAACAAATAATAAAGATTGCAAATGGCCTGCAATGAACATTATAACCAATCATAACCACATTGCATGAAAAGGCGTTTCTGTAAACTAATATTTTGTTTTGCTGTGACAAACGAACACTTAGTATATGAAGTCTTGATTGTGAGATAATTGTGTAGTAGGTACGACCTTTTAGTCGAATGTCGTGATCAGCAAGGCGATAAGTTGTATGAACAAGACATCTAAGATGCAGTTTCCAAAGAATCAATTAGGCCATATGAAAGACTATTGCTTAATGAGCTAATAACCACGTTTGTATCTCAGTTGTCATTCTTATTATAAAAAAAAACATACGGAAAAAATATTCTTTAGGAAAAATACCTTTTTATCGGAAACTAGTCTTCAGAATTGTCCAACGGAATTAGATTAAATGACTACCTATGGATAACGTAAAGATAATTCCTTAGGATTAATTCAGTACAGAATATCAGTCCCAGGTAGTCGGATTCCACAAGCCTAGAGATCATTAAAACTGCAAATTCTGAAAACATTTGGTTTAACCTGATAAAAAAAATTCAAGGATTTGTCTTAAGTTGTCGATATTCTGAATTAGACGGTTCTTCTTCTTACAAATAGGGTGCAGTACTTGCATTGTCGCATTTGTTCAGTGGTGTACATTGATAGTATTTTGCTGGGTAGCGAACGAAGATTAAAAGCATGATGGGAACAATTACTGTCTTGAAAACTTCTCTAGTTTTTGCAGTGGCAAGGTATTCAGGTTAATTGAGACATACTGAAAGAATGGCAGAAGAATCTGTAGAGGTCCATAAAGCGGAACGGTATGAAAATTTGGAGAGAGTGCCTGCGTGTTGTGCATAGTGGGTAGAAGTATATTCGTGTTCTCGCTTGTACGTCTAAGAACCCATGCTAAATTTCTTTGTCATCACTAACTTACCGTACAGTAAGGAAGGCCATTCTATGACCTAAATCATTTCGCTGGTGCTGCTCGTGGTGTAGTAGTCGCCTACCACAAACCTTTTCTCTTTGTATTGGATGCTGTTTGTCAATAGTGTTGGCTCTATAGGGATCCTAGACATATAAGGCACTGTATTACATAGTGTCTTGACTTGGTCGGTAGAGTAACTAGCTTTTTCTGAATGAAGTTAATATTGCTGTGTTTCTTTTTTGTCGTTGAAAAGAATCGTCAAAGATTCCATATTGTTATTCTATGAGAAGTGTTCTAAAATGTGACACCAGACTAATTCTCTTTTTTGACGATGTCCATATGAAGTCAGTGTAAGGTTTTGTTGGCATATCGTTCGTTTCCTAGTGACCCGCAATACCTCACATTTAGATGGACTAAAGTAATATGTAAATCCGTATTATTTTTCATTCCTCTAACTGTAGATCCTCTTGTAAGATGATAAAGTTTTCAACGGATTTGTCATATGTAGCGCAAACTATTTTCTGTGAAAAGTCTGGTGGATGATTTTACACTCTCCAGGATCTTTTCTAGTTTAGAAAAGGCACCCTACTGCCTTGTTTGAACATATTTCGATGGGTAATTTCACTAATTTGTCAAAAGTGTGGAAGTCTAGGTGAAAAGCATCGATTTTGCAGTACTGGTTGAATATTGTCATATGCGTGGTCGTAATTTTATGCGGAATATTGTTGCAACTACCAGACGTGTCATTCATCCTTATTACTGTTTTACCCCTTAAAATGATTTTTTCATACAGGTATATTTGTGACATGAAAGGAGAGCCACCCTATAACAAATTTTTAAGATATAGAGCCCTAGACGGGCACAACACCGCCATTATAGCACTGGCATTATTATGATACAATTTGTAATAATGCTTACTTTCTATAAAAGAGTCCAAGAGGTTTCTTGAGACATTGTAATATTTAAAGAACAGTGGACTAGACGTACAAATTAGGCGGATTAGTTGATCTCAACTAACAAGCACGTGGTACGCATTTCTCAATTTCAGGCACGCACGTTTATGCACATATAGAGGAAGGCGACATTTATTTCTTTGATAACTTATTGCTGTTTAGAATTTGCTATAAAGACAGTAAGCTTTTTTTGATAAGCTTAACTTGTGAAAAACGTGTCATCCTTTATGAAGCATGCATGCAGAAAAACGTCCCGTGTTTGTAAATGTTGTGGTAAAAATAATCGCTTCTAAATCATTTGAATTCTTGTCTTTCAAATTCAGATATATATCAATGACATTGTTCACGTGATTTTTGGACCAGGTTGACCATGGGACCGTCTCAAAACTGTACAGAAATCTGTCAGGTAAATGTCAGTCACTTCTTTTTACCATATAGAAGTCCTTATGCATGTCTTTGGTGTCATGTTATTTTCCAAAATGAAGATTAAAGTTGTCCTTGTATTTATTGTATTAATTCCGATTCAACCTTGAGAACCAAACTTTCCTAATGCTTTGTACTTGAGATAGGGATTCTTACAGTATAACAATACATGAACATGTTAATGCCACTTGAAAGATAGAAATCAAGAATTAAATAATGGCAGTATTATTCTAAGCATTCTGATTTTGAAACAACCACAGGACATCCTGATGTTGAAGGTGTCGGTGGGAGCTATGGCCGTCTTGTGTGTGTTCATCATTGGTTCACTCCTCTGGCTGGTCCGACTGGCGCGGTAAGTAGCTACCACACCCTACGGTTATTTAGAACCAAGTACAATGTACATGTATACTATTTCTATCATATGCATCATTATTGCCAGTTTGTGGTGTCCCTGTGTAGTTTCCTTGACATGAAACTTGTTTTGATAGAAGCACAGTATTTACAATTGTTATACTAAATTTCCAGGGCGTCTATGATAAATTTAATTTCGTGCAAAATCTATGTCTGCTAGAAAATTTCACAGGAAACTCCATTACATGAATATATTTGGTCTGTGTTCAATTACATCCTTAAAGTTCTATAAAAATTAGACTGTATTTGTTTATTTAATCAATATCAATTTCATAATTCCGGAACAAAGGTGACAGAGTCAACAATGATATATCCTGGTTTCCCACCACCAGAATGCCAAAACTTATTTTAATGTTTAAACACCCAAGTGTTAGGTTTTGATATATTCAAAGCGGAAATCTAAAACAAACTATCTCTCTCTCTCTCTCTCTCTCTCTCTCTCTCTCTCTCTCTCTCTCTCTCCTATATGTATAATGTACAGGAAGACAAGTGTTCGATTTCTGCTTGTGTATTACATGTTTCAGAAATGTAGATATAAATTTCTTGTGAAATAATTCATTAAAATCTTTTAAAATGTCATTTATCTTAGAAGTTGGGGTTTTGTTTCTATTGACAGGAAAAAGATCAGAGAGCTAGAGAGTCTTATTACTCCTTTGTACATAACACTTTTGGATGACAACAATGGTGTTACGGAGAATGGTAAAGAAAAAGAAGACAAAGATGGTTCGGCGAATCTCACAACCAATCCATTGGTAGCAGGTGAGAAATTACCTCAGCCAAATCAGAACGAGGTCACTAATGACGTCACAAAATCAGAAACGAGGAAGATGTGTAAATCAGACAGTGAATTGTCAATAACTAAAAAATTAGTTCTAATGAAACTCCAAGCAGACTTCAAGGATAAATATATATACGAAAAATGTCGCCTTCCGTTTGAAAAATATACAGAGTAAATCTAGTTGATTATCTACTGTATCAGCTTATTTTATGAGTTATTATAATCATAATTTATATGTACAGTAGAATTTGCTTATTTTTATTCATCAGTTTCAGTCAATATATAACTTCTCAAACATATTTGCTTTCGTTTACGGTTGCTGCAAACAGTGACCAAACACTTTCACATTCTGGATATTCTTTAAATGGAACATTTCTGTGCCCTTTCTATTTCTCGATCGCTTGTCATGGGGATATTTCTTTGGACATTTTACGACTTATGCATGTGGTCACTAACTTGCCTCTGAAATTCTTTTGAGCATCAGTTTCGTAAAATGTGGTTTGTCTCACAGATATAAATTTTTAAAAAAATAGCGACTCTCGACCATACAGTGCATGAATTTAACTTGCTCCAAAATGTTATGACTTTTAAAACTTCAACTCTATACATTTACTGTTATTGTTAGGTCACATGGGTTACTCAGGTGACCTATTGCTATCTGTTTTTGTCGTTCGTCGTTCGTCGGTCGTCGGTCGTAAACTTTTGAACATTTTTAGCTTCTTCTCAGGAACCACTCAACAAATGAAGGGTTCGAAATGAATGCAGTAATTCTTTGAAAATCTTCTCCTGTGCTCTTGGGTATTAATCTGATGTATTAAGGACACAGTTATGATGAGGAAGAGTGCCTCTTCCAAAATTATGAATATAATGGCCCCTGGATTCTGATGTTAGGGCAGGGCTGTAATGATTATATAGGGTAGGTGGTGTAATTTCGATCGATTATTTTTTTATACTTAAGATTTGTTCAATTATATCACTGTATGTTATGCTACAATTTTTTAATAATTTTTTTTAGAATTTAAAAAGTTAATTGGATTAAACAATTCCGGAATATTAAATATGATTTCATTAGCCCTATAATTATGATATACATGAATATACATTGCAAAAGCCTCACTGCAGTTACTCAGGTGACCGATAAGGCCCATGGGCCTCTTGTTTAAGAAATGTAAACTCTATACATTTATTGTTATTGTTTAAGGATATTGGGGGAGGGGCAAACCTCTTAATTTGTTTATCAATTCTAATTGGTATAATTGTGCATTATCTTGAATGCCTCTGATGTATTTTTCTTTAGTATGCTATTATTATGAATTGTACATAATATTATATTATAATATATTGTATTATTATAAATTGTACATTATAAACAATGTTCAAACTGTTAACATGTAAGTATTATAAATGTTAAAGTGATAATATTTGTTTTGTAGATTGCAATCATTATATAGAAACAATAAGTTGTATATGTTTATTGCTACAATGTACAGCAAATTCGTGTTACACTTTGTATGAGTATCTGTCATAGATTAGCTTGTAAAAAACGCATATGAATACAATACTACAAATAGAAATACAATTTTAATTGTCTTATTTGTTCTATTATAACCTTGTAATACTGCTATAAGACGCATATATACGTCTTTTGCTTTGCGGTTTATAAAGCGTAAAATGTCCCAAGCTATGTTGTGTCGTAAACATAGGTAAAAATTAAATTGAAACTCAAATTACATTTGTGAAGTTTTTTGGTGTGTGGTTTTTTTTCTAAGAATTTGTTTTTCTGTGCAAAGTTTTTGTTTACATAAAAAGTATAGAGTTTGATTAAAAATGTGAGGAACAAATTGATTTTTCTCTAGCGCCCGGAAACTAGCTTTTGTTTAAGAAAAAATTCTGATTAGTTTTTTGGGGATTTTTTTCCTGTTAAGAACCTATGATAGATTATCTTAGATCGGGCCAACGTTTAGTGTTTATTTCCGGGTCCCCGAACAATACTAAATTATAAAATCTGACTCTTTAAATTTAATCGATATTTTTTCCCCAAAAAATTGTTTTGGGAGCTCATTTATCATTCAATTTTAACTATAAAAAGTTAACCATATATTGTGAAAACGGAATGATTTCCCTCTTACCAACCCACTTTTTCTGACTGGAATAGAAAAAATGCTATTTATATAACTCCATTAAATGAAGTATCATTTGAAAACAATGATTTTATTGTTTGTGACATTGGAAGGGTTTCATATTTTAAAACGTATGGATTTGACAGGAAAACATAGCCCTCGATATTTTTTTTCATATATTTGTACCTGTACAGCTTTGAAGAGATAGTACTAGTAGAATCATCCTTTTATAACTGCATTTTGAGGACATAATTTATATAGTCTGTTCTCTCTTGGAATATCAAACTTCACCTGTCTCATTTTGCATTAAAACAATAATTTTAGAAAGTGTATTGGTCCTGCAGTTAGAAAATAATGCACCGTGAAATTTAAATAGTTTTACCAAAAACTCCATAACTCCACATTTACCAAAAAGAAAAAATATTCTCCACAAGAAATGTAACTCATTTTTTCGGGGGGTTAGGGGACTGTAAAGTGCCATTATTAAACATTAGAATTTACCTACATAAGGAGAAAATTATCTCTTAGTGGAAAGTATGGACGCTATTGGCGCGAACTTAATTTTCTTTCTTGATAACTCTCTGCAAAGTCTTAACGACAGATACTTTCAGAAAAGCTAACTTGTTTAAGATTATAAAAATGTCAGTGAAAAGTGAAAAATCGTGTTAAATTTTAATATTCAAACACCGATCCCTTGGATTTTTTTAACATGTTTCAAATATAGATATATGAACATCGCACACTCCATCTCAATTTGGAATTATGGAGAGTGCGTATTGGCGTAGATTAAGTGCTTATTGAACTTTAGCATCATTAATAGACTTTCAACTTGTTGCAACTTAAAGGTCACTCTAATTCAATGATTAGGCCACGTGCACATCATTCAATGTTCACTTCCTTCTTTTAAAGCTGATTAAAATTTCCTCATTTCGATAAGTGTTCTATGGTTCTACAACACATGATGCAAATTATTTATACAATGTATATGTATGTAATAATGTTCTAGTCATTTAACTATTTTTCTTGTCTAAAACAAAGATATAAAATATACAAATTTTTACATTAAAAAAATGGTATAAAGAATTATGTTCTTTATATTGAAAAAAAAATACAGAATAGTGTTTGATATCAACTAATGATATTGATAACAGGAAATATAACCGGATTTCTATTCTTTATGTAAAAATGATTTTCTGAATTTTTATGTAGGATTCAGTCGTATTTTTCATATTATGAAATTTATCAAAAATGCAACACTTAAACTGTTAAAAATTATCCCGTATTATATTGGTTATATTGTTATCAAAGATCTAGCTGTCATAAACGATCTTACATGTAGAGTGAAATCATTACAAAGGCTAGTCACGGGAGGTATGGGTTCCCTTTCTCAAATTTGAGATTGGGGGGGGGGGGGGGGTATGCATTGATTGAGATCAAATATTAGGTATTGTTTTGTTTGAAGTCAAAATTTTGATTGACATTCTCTTGAATTTTTTTTATTTTTAAATCATAAAAAATATATAAATGCTTATCATGCATTTATAAGTTTTCAAACAAATGTGTGTAAATATCTTATAAAATTATATTATGAAAAATACTACTAAGAACCTTCCTACCCACCCTATTATAGTCCGAAATATATGACGTTTTTCTGGCTTTTTTAACGATTTTGATATTTTACATGCCAGGAAAACATGGCATGTAAAATATCAAAATCGTTAAAATCGTTAAAACGGCCAGGAAAACGTCAGATATTTCGGACTAACCCTATTAATAATTTTATGTAATCCGAACCAATTAAAGAGGTGGGGGTATATAGTCACATATAGTATGATACTGCGATTTACATGAGTTCAAGTTTTCTACGCCAACTGATACAATGGATCCGCCACTTGTAACCGGAAATAGAACTCTTCAATCATTCGCTTCGCGGACAATCCAAAACAAACGTGACGTCATCTTTGTTGATCCACTGTGAATATAGCAAGTTTTTCTTGCAATTTATCGGATAAAAACTGAAGAAATGGCTGCAGACTCTCCCAAGAGAAATATAAAACTAAGCCACAATGTCATTAGACCACAGGCTTTTAGGTAAACGTCATTTTGAATTGTCTATCTGTGGATTTTTGGTGGTGAATCTGATTAAGATTATAAGGATATGTTTGATATATATTGTTTTAAGAAGTTAAGTTTCTTTTTACGTGTCTTTGCACTCTCTATGAGGGTAAATTATTGAAATTGTAATATTTATTACTGTAACAGGGCAGTACATTCACTAGATTTAGCTACGTAGCTTGATTTACCTACATAGCTTTTTTTACCTACCTGAAGTAGGTTTAGCTACTCAATCATACTTTTTTCTTAAATGGGCATTTGTACTAAAAGTCGTACTCAGGTGCAGCAACTTCCACTGTGTTCATACAGTGATCATAAATGTATCACTTCAGTGCACTGAAGGGAGCTACATATAGCACTCTGTGATCTTTTTTACCATATACTCACACATCAGTTTCATTTTTTTTACAGTATTATATCCAATGAGATTTACATCTTTGTACTTTAATTGTTGCACTATAGAATGAAAATAGTAGAGTTGCATATAATTGCTGTATTTTTTTTTATTTTTTTTTTTTTGTAGTGAGAAGAGCGTGATGGAGAGTGTTGTAGATTTCATATCAGACGTGGTACCACAGGTAAGGTTTCATAGGGATTAGAAAGTCACAATAACTTAGATTTATGTATCAGTGCATCAAAAATATAATAATCATTTAATGTATTTATATGTAATGATTTCAACAAAATTAATCTATAGATCGCCTATAAACATGTCTGCAATTCAGTGTGGAAATTCACTTCTTTCATTGTAAAAATCAACAAACTAATGATTATCAATTTGAAGTTGTTTGAAAGAAGCTGAAGGTTTAACAAATTTTATAATTTACACCGACAGTATAAAAAAAATGATGTTATAAAAGGAAAGAGAGAGGTGTTTGCAGGGCTAGGTTTTGGTGACTCATACAGTTCAATAAAACAGACGGGAAAGTATATTGAACAGGAGAAATACACTTGGGTACATGTCACTCATCGTCCGATACCCAGTAGTGATCACATCTTTAAAAGGCTTGATCAGCCGTGGGTATCCGAGTAAAAGAAGTGACCACCCACGGGTATCTGAATAAAAGACGTGACCATGCACCTGTGGGTATCCGAATAAAAGACGTGATCACCCATGGGTATCCGAATAAAAGATGTGTACACCCGTGGGTATCCGAATAAAAGATGTGATCACCCTTGGGTATCCGACGATGCATGTTACTGTGTATTGATAAAACTTGTTCTGTGTACAACAGGCCTACACTGGAAACAGTAAACCTGAGGACAAGGAGAGGATTCAATGGGTCCAGTTCGCCAAGTCAGATATCAATGGTATGTAAATTACACTTACCAGTTATAATGGGTAATAAGTAGAGGAAAATACTGATCTCATTGTATCAGCCCAAGACACCAGTATTATCTGATAATGGTGTCTTAGGTTGATAGGGATGCAAGTAAGGCTTGATTATAGATACAAGATACATAATACAAAAGTGTTGATATGGCTATTGTGCTTCAAAAATATCTTTTATTTTTGAGTACCGGTACAAATTAAGACATTTTTTTCCTTAGACAAACATTTATTATATTTATTTATATATTAAAGCAATGTATCATCATTTCTTGGGTACAATGTGGTGAAGAACAAGTACTTATTTACATTAGGATGATTTGCAAAGAAATAAAACTTGACTGGTTTTTTTTTTTTTGCATGATTGTATTCATTGAATGCTGAGTCATTAACATTTGAATTTTAGATGTGGCTTCAAACCCTGACCTCAACACAAATGAAAGTAAAGGTGTACCACTGTTGTTAATACTAGGTTATGGAAATGGAGTTCAAGTCTGGAATATAGCAGTAAGAATCTTTGTCTTGTTGTTGTAAACAATATGTAATAAATCAGCTTTTTAACCTGTTGTACAGCAGCCGAGACATGCATACTTGTATGAAAAAGCTTTAAACCATAGACACTGTAGATCTACAAGGTTAGCATATTAAGTTTCTCTTGGATCTCAATTTTTTTAATTACAGTTGACAAGTAACATGAAAACTGTCCCTTATGCTTTGTTAAATCTATACAATGCCAATTTTTTAATCATCAATTATTTGTTCCACAGAGCAATGGAGAAGCACAGGAAGTACTATCACTGAGACAAGGACCAATCAGAATCTTCAAAGTCCTGCCTACTCCAACCCAAGGTGAGTCCATGGGTTAAACTTGAAATAGATGAACTATTTTAATCGCATTAATTTTCTTTTACTGAAGATGAAACATTTTTTAGCTATTGAATACTTAGCAGTTATCATTTGGTCAAGCGGTAGGTTCCTTTGTAAACTGCAGCCAATATCTTTATTTCCTTGTTTTTGTGATTTTACTGAAAAGTTATATACATGCATGTTACAGTGTTTGAGAATCCTGATCAGTACCATTACAAGAGGCCACTAGCAGCACTGTGCGATAGTACCAGGTAAGATTCACTGTTTATACCAGGTAAGATGCACTGATAGTACCAGGTAAGATGAACTGATAGTACCAGGTAAGATTCACTGTTTATACCAGGTAAGATGAACTGATAGTACATGTACCAGGTAAGATGCACTGATAATACCAGGTAAGATGAACATGTTAGTACCAGGTAAGATGCACTGATCAGCTGTGAATACTCGATAGAAAATTAGAAATGCTGTTATGATACACATGTAATACATGTCCTTTAACTAGTAATGTTACCTTACTCCATTTTTTGTCTAAGCTAAAACTCAGCATTAGATAGAGAGTTCCTGGGAGTAGCATGACTTCTCCTTTTAAAATTAGTTCTCTGATTACATTGGTTTCTTTGATTATTTTTCAGTGCTGGACAACCTTACTGTTCCGTGAAGTTTATTTCACTGAGGACTGGGGACGAGGTGCACAGTGTTAGCTTTAAGACTCACTCTGTGCTGAATATAGAGTGCAATAAGAGGTTAGTCGTGTCATCGTGTAGCACTTGTTGTTTATGAAAGACAACGCTGCTTATACGGTTCTTATATATTTAATGCTATGAATCCTGTAATTTAAATAAAACACATTTACATATATTATCACAGTCACACAAATAATATTTAAACAAGTATCTGACTTACAAATACCAAAAATACAAGTAAAGGGGCATAATTCATATAATATTTTCCTCAGAATTTAATACAACAAACTCAAAATATTTCACTTTATAAATATATTTCACGTAATTCTAATCTTGTAAATTTACAAGAATTATCTTTATAGTAGATACAAATTAATTAAAATTAAAATTAAAATGCAGGAAAAGTACTTTGAGTTGTGTTTTTATGTTTAGAAAAAAATGTTGTAAAAGTAACACAAACCATGTACACACTATCAAAGTAGTATGTAAAGGTGTTAACGAAGAAGTGTCAAAAGAATTGGAATAACAACACACCTGAATGAACTAAACACTCTTTTACAAGTATTTTCTATTATACATGTACATGTATTTTCAAAGAATTGTTGTGAAGAGGTAGAAATTTATATGTTTTCAGAGTGATTGTGGTGGTGTTCCAAGAAAAGCTGAGTGTGTTTGACTCATGTTCACTGAGACAACTATTCTGGGTCATGAGTGAGTACTGTTTACATCCAAAGTTCTTACAATATTGGGCAAAATAAGTGTTTTCTTATATTGTGATATTCTTTAGTGCCTCTAGTATGATATTGACAGTGGATATTACCGTGTTTGTCATGATGGAATAACCAGAACGTTAACTTTCCAATGTCCTTTTGATATGAAAAAAAAAATGCACAGTATCATGAAATAATTCTTCTATAACAAAATTGTTCATGTGTAAAAGTATATTTCATTATAGTATTCTGTATATTTTGAAAGAAAAAAAGTTATTACGGAAGCTGCACTTCAGAAATAATTACATACTAATGTTTGTATTCGGATTTCCAGACTGTTTCCCCAACTCTGGACCCATTATTAACCCCATTGCACTTGGAACAAGATGGTTGGCCTATGCAGACAAGCGAGTAAGGAGAAAACTCTGAGAGTTGTATATTAAAATGCTAAAGTATTATAATGTATGGTGAATTACATGTTAGTTATATGTAACATGTACAAATACACTTTTGCTGTTTTGAAATCTATAAAATTTGTTTCAGATAATATTTTAATGTGATAAATAGATAATACTTAACATATAATTCATTGCAAGTGAATGCTCCATCTTGGCAAACATAAGGTGGCATAAGGTAGAATATTTACTTTCAAATTTTTACTCACATTGGAATGTACATGTATCAATGTTATAAAGATGAGTTTGGTTCTGTTGCAGCTTGTTCCTATACACCAGTCATGTGGGGGGATGTCAGGGGACGGATCACAGTCTTACGCCGCTACAGTCATCAGTGCTGCAAAGGTACACTACTCATCTGTGCATGATCATGTACATATGTATATGTACAAAGCAATAGTTTCAGATTTGCCTTTCAACACATTTTGAAAAACAATGACATTTGATATAAATTAACCAGTTTAATAGTTTAATATTGTTAATTAACTAATTTCATAGTTTAATGTTGCCTGTTCTTCTTGCCAGGGTGCATTTAAAGGTTTGACAATGTTTGGAGAGGCCATGGTCCACAGTGTGACTGGTGCAAAGACTCCTTCAGCCCCAAAAAAGGCGGACTCTCCACCCCTAGACAACGGTCACCGGCCAGGCATTATCTCGGTCATTGACACACAGACAGTGCCAGGGGATCATGTAAATAATTTATTCATCAAATGAAATATATTTGTATGGCAAGAAAGTATTTGATTTTTAACAAGTATTTTAATGTGAAATATTTTTTCATAAAAAAAAAGACCCAATGCAAATATTAAATATTTGATGTAAAAAAAGCCCTTATAGAGTCATTAGTTTGTTTATGAGTGAAATGTGAAATGCCAACTTTATTGATTATTTGTGTCATTGATTTATTTATGTGTATGCTATAGAGAAAAGCACAAAGTATATGCAATAGGCAGCTTTGTTTTATTTAAATCTCTGCAAGATTTATTCCCCTTTCCATGGGAAATATTCGACTCACTGCATTATATTGTCTTTTGTCTTGCAAGACTTATCCCCCTTTGTACAGGACTTGTTAGACTCGCTGTTCACATCATGTATGGTGATATTATCTGTGTCTTGGTTTTAGTTCAGTGTGAGTGAGGACAATGATGCAGAGGGACTGATCGCCCATTTCCACGCACACGCCAATGAACCAGTGTCTTGTATGACCTTTGACACATCAGGGACTCTACTACTGACCGCCTGTAAATTAGGTCATAACTTCCATGTGTTCCGGATCATGGCTCACCCCTGTGCCTCATCCCTGGGGGCCATCCACCACCTGTACACACTACACAGAGGGGAAACCACTGCCAAGGTTTGGGGGGATTGTTCATCTTTCTATGTCCACATCTCTTCAATTGATATTTCTTCAGTGTTTTTTTTTTTCAGAGATTCAGATCATTCATAAACTGAACATTGAAAAGCTTATATTTCTTTACAAAGTAAATTCAAATTGCTTTTCATATACATTGACAAAATACATTGAATGTTTATTGTTTTGTTTTTTTTCCTCCTTAAACCAAATCTGACATAGCTGGTATTTTAGCTCTTACTGATGAACTATTTGTAAAGAATTTCTAATGAATTCAATTTTTTTAGAAAGCTGTATGAATTTAAGTCACATTATAAGATTGCATACTTTGATGTCTAACATTGTATTCTTTTTGACAGGTGATTGACATGTGTTTCAGCCATGACAGTAGATGGGTGACTGTTAGCTCTCACAGGGGGACAACTCATCTATTCCCCATTACCCCTTATGGAGGTATATTAATAAAATTAAACGAACACATGGAAAAAAAACTATTATTTTTTATTTGCATCATCAAAAAAATAAAATACAGTAACTGTACAGAAAATGTATTTTGCATGAATTATTAAAAAATTTTAAATACAGAAATAAATTATTTTTGTTCCTTCTAAAAACTGACTGATTTGCAGAGAACCTTTGATACTCCTCACAAATTGCAGAAATTTTAATGTGTTCAGTATCTTGTATGTTTTATATCTGGGCCTTTTTGAGATTAAATATCTGAGAACATAAGTTTTTGGTCCATTTGCCTGTCTGTATGTCTCTTTATATCTTTCTGTCTGTCTGACACAACATCTGACTTAACCATAACATACTAATATGCTCTTCTGTGAGGGGATGCTTCACTTTGTGATACCAATGTTTTTGAATGTCTTCATCAAATGGCCTTCTGACACTTCTTTAATTTTTCAGGCTCTGTCAACACCAGAACCCACTGTAGTTCGCGGATCGTGAACCGGGCCAGTCGTTTCCACAAGAGCGCTGGACTTGACGATATGGATCATGGAGCTGGTAGAAATAGTCCAGTGCTGAACGCCTCTGGCAGTCCAACATCCACTGGGGGTATGTTTTGTTTTCATCTTTATTTTATTCTTCACAGTGAAACAAAATATATAAAATATTTGACTAATTAAGTTGACAACTGAAGCATCATTGTTCTTAAATATTTAACCCTTGTTAATAACTTTATTCTACCTTTAATGAACTTTGAAATGCAGTCACATGCATGAAAACATTGAAGTCACAATAATATGAAGTGCATTTTCTTTAGGGCAATATGACAATTACCCAAGCTTGCTGAGACACAATGCCCTGAACAACAGCATCGGAAACCCCCGTCTCCCCCCATACCCACACCCCATAACGGTGTACCCCCTGGCCCAGATCAAGCAGCCCCTGATGGCTGGGCGGGGCAGCAGTAAGACAGGGAGTCCCTCCCACACAGCCTCTGATAACTGGATCCTGGTTACAGCCTGTTTCTCCACCCCCAGGGTGTGGGTGGGAGGCACACCTAGTCTGGCTGTGGATAAACGAGGTAACTCCAATTATCATTCTGTGCAAACTGTCATTTGTAAATTTATAGATGTACATGTATTTTACATTTCAAATTCATTGCTTATATTCACTTTTATGTTGTATATGATACTTGTAAGTGTTATAACAATATTGTAAACATAATACATTTTCTATGCATTCAGTTTAAGTTTAGGGGGAAGCAGTTTCCACTAAAGTACGGCACATGGCGAAATGTCATGCATGTATATTTAAAAAATGCACTTAATAAAATCTTATATACATGTAAAATTTTAAAAACAAATTTCCCCCAAAGACCATAAGTTCTAAATTTAATCTGTAACTTTTTACAGTATATTAAGTTAAAACTACAGCTAGTTGAATCAAGCACAGTGTAAGCAAGTATTTACAGCTGTATAATGCATTAAAACTCTAGAATTTGACTTGTTTGTAGAGGGTAAGAGAGCAGCAGACTCCCTGTTCCTGATGAGTCAGACAGGGACCCTAGTGGAGTATATACTGGACCCTAAATCCAAGCAACTCTCAGAGAAAGTGACCGACGGAACCCCTTTAGACTTAACCATCACTGGCTACACACAGTGGCATTTACAGAGGCAAGTTTATCTCATCTATTTAGGATTCCTCATACGAGTCACATGTATTCTATTTCAGACAAGTTTACCTTTTAAGGTGGAATAACACACCTGGAAAAAGTCACTCAAATTAACATGATATAATGATAAATAAACTGTACATATGTCAAATAAGCGAAAAATTTGCAGTTTGGGGATAAAAAAAGGAATATGTAAAAAATTCAATTCAGTAAGTAACAACAAAAGCCCCTGCAGGATTTGAACTCAGGATGTACGGATCACAAGCCCGACGCTTTATCCACTCGGCAATGGAGTAAGTTACATGTTGACGTCTATAAAATCATTTTAATAAAACGAAATGTTGTTACGATCAGAGGTGGGCCATTTTGTGATGATGTGTTATTCCATCTTAAAAAATCTCATCTTTTCAAAAAGCATTTTTCACACAGTGAGTCATATTTGTTGAGATTGGGATAGAATTAAGAAATAAGGTATCATTTTTGGATGTATATCGGGATATAAATACGGGTTGGTCACGTGATCAAATCCCATAAAGCCCTTCGGGTTGATCATGGAAGATTTGATCATGCACCAACCCGTATTTATATCCCGATATACATCCAAAAATGATACCTTATTTGTTATATTTACATTTGATGCAAATTATGACAATAACAATGCTCCATACTTTCTTTTTTGTGATGACCTAGAAAGCCGCTTCGATTAAGATGACGTAACAAAAAATAGTACAACAATGTTGCAAGTACAAATGTATTTGATTATAATGATAAATAAATATGACACTATTTTTGACAAAACAACATTTTTTTATTATAATGAAGTGAAACAGAAAAGAAAATTCACTTGTACAATTGAAAAAAACGATTGAAGCTTGGCGGAATAGAACCAGTTCTGCGGAAGTCGCAGAGCGGTTGGAAATTTGAAAACAAAGCGATTGAAAGTTGAGTTAGAGTCTACTAAGGCATTTTCAGGGGAAACTCTATCACAGAATTAGATTCAAAAGCATAATGATTTTCCTCCGACATTATAGAGGAAAGCAATTTTAAATTCTAAGTCCTTTTTACGGAACAAAACGGACAGAGAAGCACAAGGAGTTAAATTTGACAGTGATCCTTGAGTGGACTAAACACGAAAGGTCTGTGATATTGCGTTTGCGATTTTGATCGAGGCTTGTAATAAAGTCAGAAATGAATTTTAACTGAATTAACTCCTTTGACAAATTGCGATTGTAATTTTCAAGAACGCCTCGTTACGATGTCGATCCATAAACATTATTCTGTTTACAAGCCTATCTTACGTGGATCATTTATCCCCCGCAATTAATGTTATATTTTTTAAGAAAATGAATGAATAAAACTTTGTATAACAAAATACAGATATGTTTATTTTTTATGCCTAAATTATGTTTTCATTACCATATCTAATAGGTGTGTTTCAGCACAAGTCGGTTAGTGGAGCACATAGAAAAAGTAGTGAACTAGATTATTCACGCGCTACTTTGACCTCTTGACCCATAATGATGTTATGCAGGAATAACAGCGGATTGCGCAAACAGTGTTATATAAGGGAAAACATTTGCAAGTGTAAATGTTAAATAATGTCAGATTATTGAGTAGTAATTGTTCTTGAAAGGTAAACATCCTTTTACTGTAAAAGCAGTCAAGTTCAAACAATTTACAGCCATTCATGCACACACCTTTGTATTTTTAAACATCTCTCCATATTCAATGTTGGAGTATGATAAAGCTGCATTATGCAACAATGTACTTTCAAGTATTTTTGAAATCAGTAGTTTGCATTTATATTACCTGGTATAGGAAAAATTTGACTGCAATCTTTTTTTATTTTCAGATCAAAAACATCCGATGAAGTCCGCCCCCCTCTAGTCAACAACAACCCCCTCATCCTGGCCTCTGACACTGTTATGTCTCAGCGACCTAGTTCCTCACATTCAGGTAATCAACGGTGTCCAGGGTGTTGGCCACAAACCTCATTTCTTAATTGCAAAAAAGTAGAAAACATATAAAAGTAAAGGCATTTGAAATTACATGCATTTCTCTTTGTTGGTGGAGTATTCTGTTTATTGACAATACAGGAAGGAGCATGGCAATTTTTTTACTTGATGTGAATATTCTCTTGATGCTACATATGGAATGTATATACTCATTATAAGTTTAGAATGTGATTGTTTATTTCTGTAGTCTGTATTTTGATAAAACCATTAGAGATAAACTTACAACAACAAAAAACAGACCCAAAACACCATCTTTCACAACAACAACAACAAAACTTGCATCAGAAGTTACATGTAAATACAAATACTAGATGCTGGACACATTTTGTCCACATCATTACAGGTGTAAGATAGAGAGGGTTTCCTTGGTAACCACATCTCATTCTACTTCATCCATTAATTGCCCATAGCATGTAAAAACAATACTGTATTACATTATTAATTTATTTTCTCTTCACGAGTCCTTTAAAGTTTTTCTCCCTTTGTTCTTTGTGCAATGTTTGATGCCTGTGTGGCTTTCAGATGGAGGAGACTTGTTACCAGTCATCAGACAGGACTCCAGGGATAGTCTCACATCTGAACACGAAAAGAAAGGAGTGGATCAGGAGGAGTGGCTGTCACAGGTATATACATTGTAAATTTATACCCGACAGATACTTGATGAATGATACAAAGTGAGAATCTGTTCCACACATACTTCACTTGAATATGAAAATAATGACAATAAAAAGTAAATTCAAAGGAGGTAAAATATCAATAAAACCTCATTTTTAACTGGTCTGGAGTTAAATATTCTTGACTCCATTTGCAGCTCCTGAAAATTTTTAATGGTGGCCAAATGGATTCCAGACCTGTAATTTTAGGATCTCAAATGCATGATTTTTTATTTCTTTGTAGGTGGAGATTATTACCCACATGGGGCCTCATCGTCGCCTGTGGATGGGCCCCCAGTTCTCGTTCAAGACCTATCAGAACGTACAGAACACCACAGTCCTGTCCTCCCAGTCATCAGCGCTCCTATCCCAGAGTCCTGAGGTCAACCTCTCCAACATGGACATCACATCCGATGAAGTCGACTTAGAAAGTCTCAAGTGAGAATTTCAATGAAATTATAAATAAAAAATTGTAATAAAATCTTTTTGTTAACAATGCAATTTCAATATAAATTTCTTTTTAGTTTTTTTTTTAAGTGTAAAGTATTCATTGTGAAATGATAAGAGGGATTTTTTAAGAAGAATTTTTTTAAGTTATGTGTAATATCTGTAGGATACAGCCAGCTCGATCGAGTCCAGTAGCCATGCCTAATGCTCGTCCTGCGTACAGACGGACAGGGAGTGACTCTACCTCATCTCCAGGAAAGAACTCCACTCCTCTACTGATAGAAGCAGGTAAATGCAATTTTATTATCCAGAAATATTTCTGGATTCGAAATACAAGAATATCCAAGATAAAGGTTAATTATCTCCTCACGCAACTTGTTGCAAAGGGGATATAGCATTGCTGCTATGCATGTGTGTGTCTGTGTCTCCTTCAGCTTATGGGCAAGATTAAAAGAAAACCCTTGTACAAATGTTTATAAAATTTTGTACACTTTTTTGGCATGGTAAAAGGACAAACCCTATTAATTTTCAAGTCAATTGGCAGAATGTTTATTAAAATATTGTTAAAATAACAGCATTTGAAACAAGAATTTTATGTAGACTTGACAATATAGATTTCCCGTTCACTTCTGCGAAACTAAAGTGAAAGGAAACAGTTCAAATAAACAACTTGATAGATTTTTGGATTTAGATCTTGTAAAGGTATTAAACAAACGATTTATTGTTATGAAGAGTTAGAAAAATGTCCAAAATTAAACATTAAAGATTGAAGATTAAATTCATCCCATTTTTATCGAAACAAGCAGCCTAATTTCGGGCATTATTTCTCGAGTTACTACGAGTAGAACTACTCCAAAATTTAGAAGAGAATTTCATTACATGTATGCTTAAATAATGCATTTTCCTCCACAGTATTTCATGATGCAAGGGGATGCCCTGCTTTGCGGTGCCCTTGTTTATACATTGAATGTTGGAAGTTGAAGTGAACAATTGTGTTTGGCTAGTTAATCTAAATTTAAACTTAAATTTTGCTTCCAGGTAGTTTTGACCAATCACCAAACTTATGTGATGTGTACAGCAGTTGGGCAGAATCCACTGTTGCTAAGCAACCAAGAGGAAGTGAAGAATTTGATGAAAAGATGAAAGAGAATTTGGCTGAAGCCATGTTGGAATCCCCCATGAAGGAAGGAGGACCCTCCTGTATATCACATGGTATGTTGTAAAACAGAGCTTATACTGTAGAATCATTAGAATTCATGGTGGCTCAACTTTTGGGGTATTCGTGGGTAGCACTCCTCTGCGAATTTACATCCTCAACGAAAAAAATTTAGAAAGAGTTATCTTTTTTACTGAAACTGAAAACGAATTTACGTCCTTGACGAAAACAAATTTAGAAAGAGTTATCATTTTTACTGAAACTGAAAACCGACGCATCCAAGAAATTACATCCCCACGAATAAGCAAAAAACCCACAGTCCACGAAAATTGGCCCCCACGAATCTAAATGATTCACAGTATTCATTCACAGTATTGTGGTTTCATTAATATTCATTGACATCAATTTTCATGGATAGAATTTTATGGATATGTAAATTATGTAAATTACATATGGATATGTAAATTCATGGACAATGATCTTATCAATAAAATAAGTTATTAGAAATTGCACTTCAAATGAACATTCAATTTTGTATATCAACTCAACAACAAAATTCTCGAAAATAGGAACCGGTATTCAATGAATATTGATGAAAATACAGTATTTTTGTTTTCCAAATTGACTGTAGGAGTGTAAGACCACAAATTAGTATTCAAGCATTTGGATGAATATTTTTGTACTGTTTATGCGATGTCTTTATTGAACACCGAATAAATTATTTAGAGTCAACATACATTTCAAACCTTGTTAAGGACCAAAAAAACTTCTGAGATACTATATATTAAATTTAGCCTGAACAAGATTTGGTGGAAATTAATTATTAATCAAATTAGCTTAGTTTTGATTTGGTGCTTTTCATGTACATACTAGCAATGGAAGCCACTTTCTACCAAAAATGCTAAATAAGAATATATTGCTAAATGTGTTAAGTTTACAGTACATGGGGATTTGATCATGTAGAAGTAAAAATATAAAGAAACAGTGGTTAGGGCCTACAACTTAATTTGAGGATAGGTGTTAAAATATATAAAGAAACAGTATTAAGGGTTTATTTAAAACTCTATTTGATATATTCATGGTTACATGTACGGTTAGTAGGAATCAATGTTCAAGATACTAAAATTCAACTGTATCAATGTTAGAGATACTAAAAATCAGATATATGTAATATTTGTGTACTAGTATTTTTTTGTTTCAAAACTCATTAAATATCTTGTGAACTACACTATCTTGAAATCATCATTATGATGGGTTGAGATCTTTAAAAAGAAAAGCAGGACATCGAATAGAGTTTCTGTTTAAAAACCCACTATTATATTAAATTATCACTATTATTTTCAAGAGCCTCTCTTGAATTTGAATGCTAAAGCTAATTTTCTGTAGATGAATTACTTCATACCATATACATGTATTGTAAAAAAAAAACTTTGCAAAATCCTAGGGAACAGTAGATTTACTTAATATTGTTGTTGTCTTGGTTGTTGATGTTATTGATTGTTGTTGTTGTTCTTGTTTTAAAGTTTGGTTTTAGTTGTTCTTTTGTCTTTCTGTTGTTATTTTTGGTCTATGATATTGTTTTGATTCTGAGTTGTTGTTTATTGTAGTTTGATGGTTTTTCTAGTTTCTGGTGTTTGTTGTACTAAGCCATGGGTGTATGTTGTTTTTTATTATTGTATTTTTTGTTGTCTTGTTCCAGTTATTGATTGTTGGCTTTTGTTGTGTCAGATGTGTGTTGTTCTAAGTCTTGGTTGATGTTTTTGTTTGTTTTTTTATTTCTTCCTAGGTTTTGGTTGTTTATTTCTCTTCAACTTTCTGGTTGTTGTTGTTTGGTTGTTGTTGTCCGTAATATCCTAGTTATTACTAGTTTTAAATTGTTGTGCTAGTGTCTGATTGTTTTGGTTGATTTCTGTTTTCGTTTCCGTTCATGGTCGTTATGATAGTCAACTGAATTTCAACTAGTTCTTCCAGTGCTTTAGGCAAACCCTTGAAACATTTCTGTTTCTTAGGCAACGCAACAAAGTTTTATATTTTGCAGCCTATTTCTGGTCATTAACAGCAGTGGTTGGTAACGGTGTTGCTTTTCAGAACGAAAGCTATGTATTTTCATCCGTCTTGGTATCGCTAAAGGCCGCGAGGCGGCCTCAGCTGCTTCTGTCCGCTGCAGAGTCATTAAAACTCTTTTATAATTAACAAAGCACATAGAGCAGGAATCGGTTATCAAAGACTTAGACTGGTTTTTAAGATGCCCAAAGATGTTAAGCGAATCACCTCTATCTTTTAATGACGCCTGATCAGTCATCCCGATGATCTGATGGCGTCCAATTCTTCTGGGCTTAATTCTGTGTGTAGTTTATTTAATGCCATGATAATTCGAGCCCCCTACTCCATTATCTGTATACTCGGTGGGTACATCAATAACGGGCTCAGGATTAACAGCCTATTTAGCTGACTCTCAGGTAATGAACACAAGAAGGGAAGAACCGGTTACCTGAGATGAAGTTTGTAATCAACATCTTTGTCAATCTTCGTCATTAAGGTTTCATTTTAATTGCCGTTCGTAACAAAAGAAACAGGGGAGAAAACATTGGCGCTTGGTAGGTCAGATTGTTGCCTGCCATTCGTTTTATGGCCTCTGGCTCTGACCGGGGAAGGTATTTTTTTACTCCCTTAAGGAGGGTATTTTCCAAAACATTGTTTCACCCGCCCCTTAAGGACAGTTGGTCGTCTCAAAATTAAAAATGGGGACAAAGAAACAGTTTTTTATGATCACGTAATTTAACCAGGATGTATGCGACATTTCATTATGATATGAGACTTTTCTTTCATTACCGAAGGGATCGTAAAACAAAATTATGAAAGAATATTTCTACTGTCATTAAAATAAATACTAAACTGTGGAATAATGAGCTGCTGAAACGCTATAATATAACTTCTCCCTCATCTCGTCTGTTTGAATGGCGATTTAATATTCCGATTTTTGTGTTTTTACAGATGTGTTTGTGGGGAGCAATGAAAACCTGAGTACATCCTCCGGGTCCAGTATCGGGCTGACCCGGGAACAGGTCATGGACCCGATGTTCAGTACCAGCAACGAGTCTCCGGACTCTAGTTAGCGACCCGAAACCGCAAATCAGCTGTAGAATGACACCGTCAAAACTGGACGTAGACTACGTATGACGTCACTTTCATAAGGCTGTTGACGATGCATTGGAGTGGAAAATAGGGCTATTTGGTGTTATGTGAAAAATGTCCCACTGTTGGAATATTGCGACAGTGTTAGAGATATTTTAAAAGATATTAGAAAATTGATATTTAAAAAAACCAAATGCTTAATGTGTAATCTTATGACGCTGATCTGCATTGATTGTAAATTATTTATGTTATCTCAATTATACAAAATATAGACATCATCTGTAATGACTTCAGTTACAAGAGACTTCAATTCCTGTTTGATGGCATATAACAGGACATGTTTAGTAATCAATTTGTTGTCATGAGTGTATGAAAGAGGGGCTGTAGTTTCAGTTTATATATACATGTCTATATCATTAAGTACATGGTTGTTATTTTAACATTTTTGAAAAATTATTTTCTTATATTATACATGTACATGTATGCTTATTAAAATGTGATACCAAAAGCAGTAAAGTCTTGCTGCTGAGTCTTAATATCAGGTTTGATCACGGTCGGTTCTTCGGGTGTGTGTTTAACAGGAGGCAGGTGTACATATAGATAGGCACCAAACACCGAGAAACTGTTGAACCCGCAGATGCTGACCGGGGCGTACTGTATTTTGAGTACAGACTAATGACTTTTACATATTGATAATATCTTCTACCATTAATCGGATCATTGGTTGAAATGGGAGACGAAAATATCATTGCAAATCACCATTTTAATCCACACAGGTGAAAAATAACATGATAGTTATTGGTTCGGATGCCGAGCCGCCTGGTAATGAACATGGCTTATTAGACGCCGCATCTATCCGTCAAAATCCTAGCTTTGACAGTCCACAATCTTCAATTCATCATGTTCTCAGATACCCGTCAATTTCATCAGAAAAGTAGGTAGTTTTCAAAGATTCTGTCTTCAATTCCTCGCCACTCATCATCGATGTAATTACCCTGTACGCAAAACTCGCTAATGCAAACGGAAAACCCGCCACTGACTGATTTCCGTTATAAGAGCCTTCACTACGGCTGTTTCTGGCTTATTAAGGTAAAATGGTGAAGAGAATTAGAGCTGTTTATGGCTTTATTACAGGCCAAAGCAAGCATTCGTCAGCGTTTTTAAGGAATATCTTGCTTCCATCCTGATGATAACGGTTCTTGAATTATGAAATATTTGTTGAATTATGAACACAGGGGAAAATGTAGATGTAATACAAAATTTATATCAGAAGCTTGATTTGGGATTTTTCTTCTGGCAAGAACATATCTCTTTAAGGAAATTTCTTGAGGCGCAATTTAAATAATCTAATCAAAATATGTTAGTTTTTTTCGTCCTTTGCATATACAGCGTTTGACCAACAGACAATATTAGACAGAGTTGTCTTTCCTGGCCCCTGTCGTAGTATTAAAACTGGATCCTATGTGGTATATTAGTCTAGATTCTTTGAAATATATAAATATCTATCTTCTTCTTTGTCTAAATCATGCAGTCTATCAACACTTTTACTTTGATAATTTATTTACATTTTATTTACATTCAGTCAAGCATGATTTGATTGGTTGTTGACCAGAAAATTTAAAAATCAAAGCTTTTGTTAACCTCCGGCATTTTACGGGAAAACTAGTGCAGACCTGTCTAGTTCATTGTCTCTGTTATATTTTTTGCAGGGGGTAAGAAAGGTCCTCCCCCCGGACCAGTAAGTAGGTAGTTGATGTTCGTGGCACCGTGATGGCGATATCGCATTGTATCCGTGCGCTCCAGCGACCTGGTCAAACCGAACGCACGCGTGTCATAGGCCTGATTTATAGAAAACAACAAAAACTACATACAATATTTACACTCACGACAATTTGTTAATTTATGGCAGAGTTACAACTGTTTTACACAGATTGGTGGCATATTTCTTAGTAATGAACTGCATTTCTGTTCTGACGTATATGTGAAGAATTTAAACACCCCCTCCCCTATCTTCTTCGCTGCAGATTACATTGATTTGATCAAAGTTCATACAATTTTTTTTTCCTCAGACGAATATAATCTTGGCATTCTCTAAATTCACGAAAAAACTTATTAAGGGTTTTGACTTAAACTTTCGATAATAAGAAAAAAAATATTAAATATTTATCCGCGAAAGGGATCCTAAAAAATCCAATTTCTTCTCTAGTTTTAATACTATAATCAAAATGGTATATATGATCAGAAGTTTGATCATAAAAAAACAAGTATTAAAGATATTTTCCAGCTAGTAACTCTAAAGTCAACTTAAGTTCATTTTATTTATTTATTGATTGATTTATTTATTTATTCATTCATATTTTTATTTATTTATTATTTTATCTGTACAAATCTATTTGTATATATTGTATATATTCATATTGGTATATATTATATATATATATATATATATATATATATATATATATATATATATATATATATATATATATATATATTAAACTATTTATTATTATTCTCTGAAAATCCCTGCCAACTATTTCGTCAACAAATAGATTTTACTTTACATAACCGTGTAAGCCTATTGTGTGTGTTCCGGGCCCTCACCATTACTCCAACCAGTGACACCAGCAACATGTATTTTATCTTTAATCAACCCCATCTGTATTCCGGAGTAAAAACCGTCCATTTTGTCAGCGTTCGTCTCAACTCACGACGATGCGGTGTCACCCAACATCGGCAAATGCGTTCTGAGATTTTATGGATATATAACATCATCGGCCGGGCCGTAAAACGCATATGATATGTCATGTTTTACGAGTGTTGATAAATTGTTATTTTCTAAAAAATAAACAAGGAGACGCGGACTTCGTGTTTCTTGGGCGCTCAGTGTCCGGTGAGGGATTGGTGGCCAGATAGCGTGTCTCAGTGTCACCCCTATCTGTCAGATTTATGGGGAGACGGGGGGTTGTGGACCACGCACCACCCAGCCTCTCGTACTCTATCTGTGTTACATAACCACACAGTTCATTACTCAGTGTAGTAGAATTCCTGTTTGCAAAAACTAATATTACCTTTTAGTATATATATATATATATTTTTTTAGTATATAAATTTTGTTGTATGTTATAAATTTTGGGGTGATTTTTTTTCTTTCTTTTCCAAATACAAGTAATACTATGCTTCATCATGAATTGAAAATAATTGTTTTATGTAACACACAAAAATAATTGGAATATTATTTCATTCTATTCTTTTTGATAAATCTCCTCTTATTTACAGGTACATATGATAAAAAAAAAAGATCAAAAATACTGGGTTCTTTTCCCAAAATACTCAAATGTTATCTACGTGTAGTTCTCTTATTCAATCAATTTAGAAATAAATTGATATTATTCTTATGTAGAATTATTTGTTTAAGTTGTTTATGGCATGTTTTTGGTTGTCTTTTCTTTCTTCCTCTCTCTATTTCTATTTTTGTTTATGATTCTTCTTTTGATTTGAAGAATTTCATTCGTGGGGAGGTGAGTAATTTTTTTATTCTTCATTTTTTAGGTGTTCATTTACTTTAGATAATCTTCTTAGAAACAGGTAAGAAAAGGGAATTGATTTCATAACTTGTATTTTTTTTATGGCAGTCAGAATGTTAACGCGGAATTTTCTGAGAAACACGCTTTGTCATAATGACTGATGCATTAGAAATAAGTGGAAACATTGAATAAAGCAAGAATGATTGATCAACAACAAGCCCATTCGGAGAGTGTTTTTGTTTGAAGGAATACCGTTTCATTATTGTTCTTGTAATACCTAAACTTTCCCGATTCATTAAAGACTTCCCTATCAAGGGAGATCATTAGGCTTAACGACATTTACATTATTACGACAATCGTACATCATAAGTCAGCCCTTCGCTTTATGATGTATCAATTACGGCTTCTTGTCCAAAACAAAAGCACAAGATTGACTTACAAATGGACAATGAAGTCACATTTTAGAGGGAAGATACTTTCTACTTCAATTTAATTCCTATAAAGCCCCGCTTCTTGCATCATTTTTTTCGACTAACGAGCAATTGTCACGTGACACTATACCCAGTTCAGTGGAAATTTCAGGCAAAGAGTATCAATTTAGCGGGTAATCTCGCCAAACTCGCTCCATTTCTCGGCGTCGATTAAATTTTTTTTCTGATGCTGGGAGATAATGGCCGCGAGATGCGACATTTTCTTAAAACATTTCGCTTATTTGATGTTATCTTTGGAAATATCTCTAAAATCATCTAATTATCACCATTTAGGAGGCATCATAAATCTCTAGAAATGATGGAATTATGTGACCAAAGAAAGACGCAAAAAAATAAGAAGGACGTCGTATTTCATAAATTCCACTAATAAGATTTTTTTTTTCCTTTTCAACTCATCTCTCTTTTTTTTAAAGCAACTAATCATTTAATTTTTTTTTTAAATTAGAGGCTTTATTTTGGTTTACTAAATAAAAGTTTCTGCAGAGATAAAAATGTTAGATGCAAAGTTGTTGTTGTATAAGAAAATATATTAGATTTTGTTTAAACACACAGATGCAATCGACGACACAGAATATATAAATGTGATATTTTATTTCATCATTAAAAAATTTAGCTCGCCTCTCTCTCTCTCTCTCTCTCTCTCTCTCTCTCTCTCTCTCTCTCTCTCTCTCTCTCTCTGAGACATTGTCATACACATGTACCCTCCAAGTTGCACTTGTTTGAACAAGAGATTTCATGAATTTGATGAGTTTGTTAGAACCATGGATCCTAGTTCAGACAATTCAACAGTTTCAACAACAGTAACGCCGATTAGTTTGTACAACTCCTTGTCATCGAAGCCTGTCCTGTACCAAGTTACCTTCGATCATTTTAATTTTTACCGTAATTTTCGGGTTTTTTACCTAAGCACCTTGGTGACCTTTCAGATCTGAAAAGCAGACGACATGACTTGTTTAGAATCACAATGAGGAGGAAGGAAACCCCGTTATTTGCAGAAGTAGAGATGTTAAAATTGGGGTGAACCATGTTTAAAATCTCATAAAGGCCGTTCATCAGGCAATGTTCCCGCCGCTTAAGATATTTACTTCCCCTGTCTGTTGTTGTGGTGCCTGTCATTTCAATCGTCCAAAACTTCGCGATGACATATTTTTGACAACTTTATCGTTGTCTTTCCATTCACACGAACCGGTGCGTTCGTATGAAAACACACAGAAACGAACAAAAGTTTAGTTTGTTTACAACCCGAACTTGTTCCCTGACCAACAACAGGCCCCATGCATCACCGAAGATATGAAATAAATTTGTTCTTTGGCGTTCTAATCATTTGGAACGTGTCTTTGCAAATCTGGACAAATCTAGAAAATAATTTTTACGAATTGCAAAATGGCGATTAATTTTTCCCGTAGTTTACTGTCATTGTTACATTTTTACTGTATATATTTATTTCATTTATTTTACATATTTATTTATATTACATGTACATGTATTTCGTTTATATTTTTTCTTGTATGAAATTCAAGTTTTGTAATATTTGTGATATTTTCACTCTTGTCTTCTACAGTAATTATTTCACTTGTAATTTTCTTTTTTGAAAATCGCCCCTTTAAAAATTTATTCTCTTGACAGAAGACATACACAAAATTGAACAACATCTATATGTATAGATATAAGTTTAAATTTAATGCTTTATGTGTTTTCTTTTACTTATTTTCATTTCTTTTATCAGTACTAGAACTACATTTACGTCGAAGCCCCGTTGTTCAGTTGTCTTGGCATTATATCTTTAGTAGCTCGTGCATATATATAAGAATTTTCCCCAACCCCAAACCATCGAAAATAATCCCGATTTAATTTCTCTTTTAAACACCATAATATTGAATGATTTGTATATAACTTTCTATAGTTGGGAATTTGTATAGTAGTGTTTGGGCAATCTACCAAAGACATAGAAATATGTTTTGCTAATAATAATTTTCAAGATTTCGAAGTTCCTATTGATTTATTTTTTTCAATTCCGCCAGGGGAATCAAAACGAAACTCTTGAATACATGTACAGTGCATTTGCCTTATAAATGAATGTAATTACACGCGCTACTCATGCCGTAAATTTAGCAGGATTTGTGATTGAGAGGAGATGCAGACAAAGCTATACAGACAATCAGATTTGTTACATCCTTGTCTTGCAATGCAATGGCAAACAGTCTAAAAACAATGGCATTCTTACGTGGCAAAAAAGGTTTGTCACTTATTCATCAACTTCACCTAGGTGTTTGTCGACTATCATTGTACTCCCGTAAAACTTCGTGCATCATTGATGCAGATTTGAAACGGAAAAGCTGGAAAAAGAATAAAGAGTTTTCAGTAATTTGATAACAAATCTGTTTAGTCCACGCACCCAACTTGTTTAAAACAATGAATGCTCCCGTGAATAGAACACTCCCCAGGCGGAGAAAGCTGGATTCAATTTGCCAATTTTTAAAAATATAGTTGCATAACGAAACGAAAATTTATCTGCGTTTTGCATGGTGTAATTAATTTTGCATAATGTGTCGATTTGCGAGACGAAATGCGATCTCTTTATTTGTTTTGTCATAAATTTTGTACCATTGTCGTCAGATTTTCAAATCTCTGCAGGATTTTGTCAGATTTAGACTTGTGATTTTTCTATCTCTGTTTCTAGCTTATTTTTTGTAGTTATTTTTTATAACATGTGGTGAGGACTAAATACAATTTATTTTTAGAAAATAAAGCGAGTTTAATATAGATATACGTGCAATGTGGTGCTTATATAACATATATGTAATAATTTGTTGCTGTTGCCATTGTATGTTGATGCTTTGTTTTCGGTCATTTGAAGAGTGCTGTTTGGTTTTGGGGGGGGTTTTGGGAGGGTTTTTTTTTTTTGGGGGGGGGGGTGTTGTTTTGTTGTTGTTGTTGTTGTAACTTTCCAGAAGGAACGTGTGTAATAACATATGTAATACTGAATTAACTGTGTTATAAAATACAAATCATCAATGCCTGTGCATATTTTGAGAAGGTTACCTACAACTCTGCCAAAGTCTGAATAATTTCAAGACAACAATCAAGAACAATTCTATGTAAATCGCACCGAGGATCGACTGCTACACGAGAATTCCTCCAATTTTAGACCATCTACTCGTGACGCTACCAATCTTGTGTCTGCCTTCGCTTCTAACTGTCATGTTTATGATGCAAGTCAATTTATGAAAATCAAGTTTTCTTCATTTTTCTTGGGCAATATTTCAAAGCGGCATTCTATCGATAGATTTATAACCAAATAAAGAGATAGCAGATCTGTGTTATTTACGGAATTCGCCATAAGCTTGGGCGATTTCACCAAACAAACCTAAATTGCTTTCGTCACCGACAATACTCTCTTGAGATGGAGACTAACGGTTTTCCTTGGTACTTTATACACAGATCCTACACAAAACAAATATCCATCAATCTCGCAGAATTATCTTCAAGTACTTAAGCGGTATTCGTAACGGATCTAAGTGGCCCCGGCTCGTACCCGTCGTCTCGAGAGATTGCATGTAGTTGTAAATTTGTCCAGAACCTCGGAATGAAATCGTGGTTAGTAATGTATTGGTTAATTGATACATTTTCTCAAGTTGCCGGTGTAAATTGATTGGCACCTCTCTTTTCGTGACGACCCATAGAATTCTGGCAATGAAGAGAATGTAAATCAGGACCAGAATTTACGCCTCAGCCGGGACTAATTCAAAGCTATCTCCTGGTCTCTCCGTCTTGGTGTCACTGGAGACAAACCCTTCACAACATCTGAAAAAACCCGACTTGGATAGAATACAGACTGATGCATTATCCATCTCGGAAATTTAAAGGTTGTCGCCCTGTAAGAGGTCCCTAATGGAGTCGAGTGAGAATCTGGTGACCGTAACTAATGTTTAAATTGCACTGATGTAATTCATAGAATAAGGCTTCATAGATTTTAGACACTTTAGTCATGAGGAAAAGATTAAAATTCAACGGGATTTTCCACCTACCACCATGTATATCGGTTCCAATGTAAACAACCTTTAGTAATGATTTCATCTTCTTTGGGTGTTTCTACCATTTCCATGTATATAAAACGTAAGAAGGAGCGAAACTATTTTCTAAAAAAAAGAATCGATTTCTTTTGTCATTTGGTCGAAACGTATAGTTAAGCCTTATTCGCAAGAAAAAAAAAGAAACAACAATTTCGGAAAAGCCGTTTTCATACGTCGTTCGCAAAGTACGAAATGGCACGTGAGCTACCATGTGCAAAACATCTTTAAAATTTTGCTTCATTGGGAAATCATTTGTAATTTTTTTAATCAGTATATTTTCAAAAAATTGGTGATCTTTTAATTAATGTTTACCAAATAATAAGAGTTGATGTAAAGTGTATTTCGAAATCGAATACACTTGTCATTTTGCACAATAAAACTGATTCCGACATGCTTAAACACAAAATGTCGCAAAAAGAAGAAGGAAATGTTTACCATTATGCAATATTGTCTGTCTTTTTGCCCACAAATTCTTGTTTAGTGATTATTAACAACAAAACAGCCGGTTACATCAAAAGTACAGCTCATTATGTTCATTAATTATGTTAATGTTTATTGAATAACCGACAATACAGTCACAAGCCGAGATTATTAATTTACCATTACAAAACAACCTGACCAAAAGAGAAAGCGTTACTCTGAAACACCGTCACTATACGTGGAAGGGAGCGGATCACCGAATGACAACTGGATGAGCAAAAGGTGTGAAGTCTCTTAGTAGGTAGCGCACAACAAAGGGCCGACCTTTGTCCTCATTAACATGCAATCATATGCAGTTGTCAAAGGTCGTGTTCCGCGTCCGATACGTCATAGAGAACATGGCTGACCATAGGAGTGACAAAAAGTCACGTCTAGGATAAAAGCTCTCGCGAGATGTAGCGAGACATGTTAACAAGAGGTTGCAGACGAATGTCCATTGTAGAAATCTCGTGTAACGGTCATTTTCCGTGATAAAATATCAATTTGGACATCATACTTAGGACATAATTAATACTTCTAAACCTATTTTGTTTGTTAACAGTCTCGGCTTTTGTTGATCTTTTCTGACAGATTGTAAGAACTAATGCATTTCTATTACACTTATATTGTCAATGTTTATTTTTTGGAATATTGTTATTTACAGAAGATTTCCCCTTATATAACATTCAGGAAAACCGCAATGAATGAAAAGTGTGTTCGTGTTGTATATCCACGAGATTTTTATAGGCTTTTGTTGGAGAAAAAAACACTTGAACAAATAAACAATTTGAAACATATCAGAAAAAAAGTTGGATAAGCATATACATGTAAATAGTATAGAAGTACATTTATATAACAACCCTTTCAGAGAGTGAAGCCACATACAGTATTTGTCAATACTGACTTGAAGTTGCGCAAATACATATTAATATAACGACCATTTGTGAATTAATTTCCGATTTCAAATGAACGAGCAATAATTGTTTTTAACAATCCATAGAACTGGTGTCAATGTACTTTTCAAGAGAGTTTATCTTCATCTCTTTGTTTCAGTCCGTTCATTAACAGAAATGATGTCATCATTGGTCCTGGCATATATTCTTCGTTCGTAATGATCCAGAATTTTTACGTTTCTTTGTCACAGAAGCCAAACATAAGCTGGTGAGACTTTTTAAACCTTTCATTAGCTCATTACCCGTAAAAAGATCATTTCGTGCTGATTACGTGTAGGCATTTTATCTCCTCTTAGCACAAGGAGTGAGATTGCATGACATCTTCTGCAGCTCTTTTGCACCAGGAGATAGAAAATTAGTCCAGATACAAACAGGCTTAATTATCTCCATAATTTGTAATTTCTTTTTAATGCAGCAAATTTTTTTTTTAATATTGATTAGATAATAAACCTTGGAAAGAACTGATATGATGCATTGTCTGTAAGGTTTCACTAGGTGGCATTTCAGCTTATCACGTAACCGGCATGTCCTCGATGTATTTTATGTACATAATAAATTTTAAGAAACGCATAACATCAGGGCTCTTACATTTTCGCTAGCCCTGAAGTCTAGCCTTATTAAAGATATATTGCAATCTGTCACGTACAGCGTTACATGTAATTCTCAGCTCTTTTATTTCCCTTTCTTGTTCCCACTGACGGTAATATGGGTATCCAGTCGTATTATTTTATTGCTTTTATCTGTGCACGTGTACGGGTGTTCATGTAGATGTCCAGGGTATTTTTTTCTCTCCAACGAAATGTATACAATTTGGTAGACCGTGCTTTTCTTGAAAAATAAACGCTATGCATGTGATTTTTCTTTTTTACTGGTTGTTGGTATTCAGCAAGGTGTCCAATTAATGACCAAGTTTTTTTTCAATTGACAACAAAATTTTAATCTATTGTCTTAAAAGAATTCAAATAAAAATTATATAATTATACACTTTTCTCGTACTTAATTGCTGGGAAAAAAGTTAAAGGATATTTTCATAAAAAATATTAGTGGGCTATTTGTTCAACAGATTACAAATGTAATTAGATTCTTGAATAACTCGTTCTTTAACTTTACGGTAATTATTAAGGCAAATAAATCAAAATGCCATGGGAAAACAAGCGAAACCAAAAACGTGTGTAAAAAGTCTCACATCAGGGCTTATTTTTATAAGGGAAACCGGTTAACAAATAAATCATGCTGTCATTTGTAAACTACTTTGTCTGTCCGGGTGGTACTAGTGTTTCGTCATACTGGGGTCGAACCCTGGGCCCCCTACGGATAGTCGATGGCGACATCGATAAGATTTTAATTATCTCATGATTGGAGTTTTCACTTTGTATCAACCATTGTGTTGGTTTTCATCGCTTTTACATGTCTTAAGTTTGAACATCACTGTGCGTAATAATCACGGTGATTTTCCGTGTGTTGTTTCGATTGCGATTTTTAATGTTTTTATCACTGGTTTGTTTTCAACACGTTCGGAGACTCTCAGTCGCTACTTATCGAACACTCGTTTTTTCCTGTATTCACGTCTCGCGAGACAAGTCGCTTATATCCATGCGGTAGCCGCAGAGATAAATGTTTGTGTACGCGCGCCTTTTTTAGGTGTTGAAAGCTTAACAATGGATTAAACTGTAGGAAAGAACGCTTCCATATCTAATGGTGTCTTATTCCACAGACATACAGCCAGTTTTACTGGGAAGAAATCTAATATGAATGTCTTGTTTTTGTAATCTTTATGTCACTCTTTTCTCGTCTCGCGTTATAGATAATACTTTGTCCATTCGTTGAACTGTCATATGGAGAAAGCATTATCTTCAAACTACCATTACCCCCCCCCCCCTTTTTAATATATATATAGATCTGTCAAAATGAGGATTGTCATGATACATGTTCCCGTATCCCATATGTCTAATAAAAAATAAATATTACACTATATACTTTAAGGTGAAGTTGGTGTTTTATTTTGTGCTTTGACCCCATGTTTCGTCAGATGTCCAGAAAACTGGGCGTTGAAACTTGCGCTCGTTTATTTTTTACTTATGTATTAAGTGGTCAGTGTAATATATTTCCACCTTTGCGCGCGACTCTGTTTGCATAGACGCCTTAATAAATAAGGCAACACTTGGAGTGTCCCTATTCTGAGCAACTGCTTTGTCTTCAGCAATGTGGATCCTGCTTTAATCATTTAAAGAAGTATTCGTTTGACCTTTCGACACATTTATCCCTTGGTTTGAGCTAAATGGAAGTCGTACATGCACATACACATGGCTCGAAAATTCAATAATACTAAAAAGTACATCCCTTTTCTTTGACAGCTACAATATTAAAAGTCATACTCTTTATTGTGAATTATGGAGGTGGTTCTTTTCAGATACTGGCAAGAGAAGTGTTCTGGGAAAAAATGAAAAAACTCGTCGTAGTTCTATATATGTTATATTTAGGATGCTCTATTCCAAATTAAAAATTGAAAAAAAATAAATCACAAAAAAATTAAAACTTAATCAATGCAATGTGTATATTGAGCACATGTATATATTTTCTGGTGTTCCAGTAATATCCCTACTTATCAAACTTTCCAGGGATTACTCCTGGTGTCAGGGATTAACCATTAAGGTGATAATTGGTCCTCCCGGTGAGAATTTCGTGCACGGTCGTTTATCGCTCGGATAATCCAGAAATTATCACTTCCTGATATCACACTCTATGGCAAAATTATTTCTTCCCTTCTTTCTTTTTTTCACATCTTCTGAATGTATTATTTTTTATTTAATTCGAAATATATTTGTGAATACTGTAAGGTATATTCATCTCTAACCATAAAAAATTAATATTTACTTTTATGTTTTATAATAAATTAAGATTACTCTCTCAAAACTATAATATAAAACTTCATTATATTTTAAATCATATACATCTGTAACATACTTTATAGAATATAGTGATAAAAAGTAATCAAGAGTACATATACACTACATTAAAAAAAAAAGGATGATAAAAGTTAAAGAAAATATATTCCAACCTGGGCACATCAATAATTTGAAATTTGTAAATTATATTTAAGGAAATGAATTAATATAAATGTTTACTTGTTCCCGAATCCTTGTTTGATTATGTATCCTTGTATATTCATGTTGTATGTTGTATTTATAATAAACTATGGTTTACACTAAAGAAATATCATGAGAAAGCATTATATATTTTCAGAATCTAATAAACATTCATGATCAGGTTTTTAAAAAAAGATTTTTGTTTCTTTTTTATTTTACATTGGTTTTATGAATGTAATAAAATTAGATATTTGGGAATAATTATATAATTAAAGTTTATATTTTCTTAAATTTTATAAAAAAATCGATGATTTACAAAATAAATAATTTTTGAAGTTTTACCACTGTAAATCATTCCTGAATCTGAAGTCATTTAAACCTCTTTTTAAACCATCTTTTGGAATAATGTTTTTAAATTTTAGGAGAATAAAAATATAATTTATTTCCAAGTTATCTCTCTTTAGTTGAATGCATTATGTACATGTTAATTTTATTTTACGTGGAGTATTTCACATTGCTGTCAAACTGAAATTCTTTAAATAAATTGAAATTTATTTGTAGCCGAAGGGGTCAAACTGTCAACAACACGAATGGTCATTATGGACAGTGATGGCAAATATATAATGATTGGTGTTAAAACAACATGATTAACCCGCGAGTAATTACACCTTCCTCTATTGGGGCTGGGAACAATGGGGAAACGAATTAAATGGATTATGAGGTGGTAAATAAATCATAGTTAAATTATCTATCGTGAGAAAAATATTTTCTAGATCGTTAGTTCGAAAATTTACATGTAAAATTCCTCTCAATTGTCTCCATAATTCATGTGCCAAAACATGTACAGTAACATGACAGGGGATTTGTAAGAAAGTAATTAAGGGATCATCTCTTGATTGCCCTAATGATTGGGCAATTTAGGGTTTATACTTTTCTAAAATATACTTAGATTATGTATCAGAAAAAAATATTGATTCTATTTAGCACAATGGTATTTTGTTAATGCATAGTTCGATGTAAATATGTCAGGATTTTAGACAAGTATGCGATTGCCATATAATTTCTTATTTTTTAAATATACGTTACTAAATAATTAATTGCATACGTGTGTGTGTTTGGGGGGTTGGGTTCGTATTCATGCATTTCCAGAAATGGGCCAACATCGCAAATAGAATAGATTAACAGCAATACCAGACACATATATTTCTGTAAATCGGGTTATTGGAAATGTAATTCAGGGCAAAATATACATGTTATTTTCACAAATCACTATCAAGTAGTTTTCGTTTACGGCGGGCGAATGCGCGGGAGTAAGCCCCTTATAATGAGGTGAGAAGTCATTTTCGGGTTTGCGGGTAACTTGGTGAGGATAGTCACCGGCGAGCCAGCCCACGGTGCTAAATCTCCGCAAAACTTGGGAAAATGATGCCGTGAAATGGGGTCTGATTGTCCGTCATTTACACCCAGAATCTTTATTTGGTTCCTGGAAATTAGGCCCTTAACTCGGGGTTTCCAGATCATAAGATTGCGTTAATAGTCTATATATTACACAGATATGTAAATTATCGCATGTCGATTGCAATTTCTGGACGTGTCAGTTCAAACAAGGTTTACATATCCCACCCCCACATTTGTATTATCTTGTTGGTTTTTTTGTCTTTGTTTTTTTTTTTTTTTTTTGGGGGGGGGGGGGTATTTCCTTTTTATTCTACTTAAACATTCACGGTAGAATCTAAATTTCCCATTTTCACCTTTTTATTTTAACTCTACAAATTATTTCTATATCGAATAATTAAAAAAGAGTCATTTATTGACTTTATTGTTGTTTGCAATAAATTGAAGTAGACTACAAATTTAGAAAAGGTAATAAAAATTTGCTAAGTGACATTTCTGTCACTAGAATGTCTGGTGAAAAAGCAATCCGGGTAATAAAATATATTCTTGTATTACATAGCGGGTATCAATTAGACATTTAGATTTCATTAAGTTGACTGAGCCTGATATAGGTCCGTGGTCAACAGGATTGTTTATTGTACACAAGGTTATCAATTATCGGAGTCTGCTACCCGGCACCGAACTCAAAACAAGGAGAAGTCTGAAAATAAAAGCCAAAACCAAAGCAGGGAGGGAAAAAAATTCAAATCCTGGCGACGATAAGCTAAAAGTATTTGCACCTTGGTTTAATTGTTAATTATAAAGTCAACAATACGTTTGATTAATAAAGGACTACTGCAAAGCACAATAATCTAAAGGTTGTCGCTTTTTTATACAGAAAACTTCTTAAATGCAGATAACTCACTCGATTAAAGGTGAATTAATAATGGATTATCGCGAGTAAAAGCGAGCAAGGAAAGTGTTACTTTTTATAGTTTGAATGAGCAGACATAGATCTTTTTTTGTAAACGGATTTAAATTAACGCCGTTCGGCGCCAGGCGGTTCGGGCTTTTAACTCACTTGACAAGAGTTGGAATTTTGACATGTGGGGCTTAATATGAGTCCCCACCTCCTTGTATCAAACTTGATTTTTGTTCACTTATATTTTGATGTGGTCGGAGAAATATTGATTTTAATGAGGGAATATCGCCTGGCTGATCGGGAGAAGAGTATACTGCAAATCTCCATGTCTCGCTCAAGTCTGGAGCATGTCCACGGTTAAAAAGTAACAGTTATAAATGACGGCGAGTCTGGATACGTCCAAGATTAATAATGTCGCGACGATAACTTGCCCCCTCTGTGGTCTAATCCCATCCTTTTTTGCATTTTTTTTTTTTGAAAATAAAAAAAATATATATAAAATAAAAATTTTACAATTTTTGTTTATTGTCCATGCATCTTCATAAACAGTTCCTTTTTGTTTCCTAATTAATGTGTCAAAATTAAAAAGAGGAAAAATCGTGTGTACATGGGTGTAAATATTTGAAAATTTAAAATACAAATTATTTGCTATTTAACAAATATATTTAACAAATATATTCAACAAATATGTTAAATTTCATAAAAAATTGTCTGCAGAATACGTTTATTTTGTTATTTTTGCCAAAATTTCTTTTTTCTTCAAACCTCTCGATAATGCTACAGAGATAAAATGATTGCCGATATACTAATTATTTTGGTTATTTCAGAAAATAAACAATAACGTAGATAAACAACAAACCAAACGAAATATAGAAAGTTGTGATTTTTTTCGCTTTCCGGTATGTTGACCAGCGCGACAGGGGGGCGTGGCATACGTGTTTCTCTTGCTTTCTTCACCTGTCATGAGAAACAATGTAATCTCACGCGGCGCTGTGCTGCTATCGCGAGATCGCACTACGCCCCGCCTACTTTTAATGAGGGGTGAAACATGCAGGTTTATCGACCAATGAAAAATCAGCAAGTGAAAAACATTGCACCTGAAATTCAATGTAGCGAAAACAGTGGTATAAGTATCGAGCCTTATAACATGTTATCAAGTTCGTGTTTTTAAATGATTGTTTAGTAGCAATTAATGATACAGATATATTTCCACTGAAATACCTCACACGAAATCTCATCGTGCATTCTCTGAATTGGACGTATCTGTGTGATGACGGACTTATGATTGTGATTTTGAATACTAACTGAGTGACATAAGAGAAAGTGAAAAAGAAACTTCTTAAAAATTCTCCATGATTTTTCAAGGAAGCAACACGGATAATCTACCCATGGCCTACAATCCGTTTTTCCTGCACCGACCCTCGGACTATGGGTCACTCCTGGCCCAGCAACAATATCTCTCCAACATAGCCTTGCAGTCCCCGGGATATGCAGCCTCCCTCCTCCCAAAGCTGGGGCGAAATCCCCTGGGTGCAGAAATGCTGCACTCTCTGGGGTCCCGACATCTCAGAGGCATGGAACCCCCAGAGACTGAAGTTCACGACGACCCAAAAGTGGAGTTAGAAGGCAAAGACCTGTGGGACCAGTTCCACAAAATCGGCACTGAAATGGTCATCACTAAATCTGGAAGGTATAAACATTTATAGAGTTATTAATATCTATCTATAGACCTTATAATTAGTATAGCTTGATCTGTTGTACTAGTTATTTTTAGTTAGAATTTGCATTCGACAAATAGATTTTTATTTATTTATTTATTTATTTATTTATTTATTATTTATTTATTTATTTATTTATTCATCTATTTATTTATTCATTTTCATCGATGTACCATTCTATTAATTCATCAAAGTGTTGATTTTTTTCATTCATTCACTTATTTATTCGTTCATTTATCCATTTATCTATCACAACTCATAAGATTTTCCGTTTTTAAAACGTCTTAATTATATTTCATAGTATATCACATAATTTAATATATTTTAAAAATAACCAATTCTCTTTATAAATACAATGAAATATAATAAACACTGAAAGTAAAAGTAAAATTAATATCAGGCTAAAATCTTAATAATGCATAAATACTTATAATTTAAAAAAGAACAGGCCAATATTCAATTACATATTTTGCTATTTACATTCCTTTGATTTAAACCCCACAAAAATAATTGTATATCATGTATGTGGTCCTTAATTTTTCATAGGTTGTATTTATTTTTTTTTTAATTGAAGAAACAAATATAGAAAAAAGGCTATTGATCTCTATTTTATCTGATGTCAGCAAATGGGTAGGGTTAATGGACACAAAAAAATAATGTATACATATCAATTTACATTACCGTCCATCCTATAAAAAGCTTAATGCACAATCACATTTAAAATAGTATCTGTGATACTTAATCTCGTTAATATTTTATGATACTGCGATTAGTGTCACCCTACAGAAAACTGTGGTAACTAGTACCAGCCGTGGTCATTTCTTATCGAGCTAGGGGTGAGGATGGGGTTTATGATTTATCAGAGATCGCGCCCGGGTAGGATTAAGGATGCGCTCCCGAGTTAATTTCTTACTTAAGATACATTGATGACAAGTTCTTGACTGAAGGACCATATGACTGTAAAATAATCCTCGCTATTATTGCTAACCGATCACACCATACCATAAAGGAGCGATATGTCTCTCTCTCAGCCTCTTATTTAACAGCGGGGGGAGTTTTGGCATGTACTTGGTATATCTAAACTCAGGAGCTTAATTAGCATATCATTTCCTTTCTGCAACCAGTGTTAATGGCACTTCATTTCACTACAACACCATAAATCTCGGCTATATATATTAATATGCGATTACATTGATTATTTTTATAAATAATTAAAACAAAATCCCCTGTGAAAAAATCGCAGTGTTTCATATTATATCTATTAAACGAAAGAGTCCCAGAGAAAACATTGATACAAAAATTTTTATTTAAATAATTTCTACAAATTTAAAATAAGTATTATAATGAATACTCCCACAATATAGTTTGGAATATCTGCTTCACTAAATATTTCATAAAAGTAGAATATTAAAAGTAGAATTTCAAATGTACTTAATATTTAGTTTTAAACATATCATATGTTTTGATTTAATTTATATATTTTTTTCTATCTACAGACGCATGTTTCCCCCATTCAAAGTCCGAGTGTCCGGATTGGACAAAAGAGCAAAATATATTCTGTTAATGGACATCGTCCCCGTTGATGACTGTAGATACAAATTTCATAACAGCCGCTGGGTAGTGGCAGGAAAAGCCGATCCAGAGATGCCCAAACGGATGTACATCCACCCCGACTCCCCGAGCACGGGGGAACAATGGATGCAAAAAGTGGTCTCCTTCCATAAGCTGAAACTGACCAATAACATTTCGGACAAGCACGGCTTCGTAAGTACAATATACTTTGATCCCATAAGAATAATTTGTTAATTTGAGCGTAGGAAATTCGATTAGGAACGGTTTTCGCAATCAGGGTCTATTTGGCACCTGGGCAAGATTTCTTAGTTTATTACACATAATTCATTTACAAAAATGCCGCAAATAGACCGGCACTACGTGTGGTATAGTCACCTAGAACAATGGAGGGATACAACACCCAAGTTCACCATGGCGGTCAAACGAGTCCCGAAAGGGAGGGATGCGCTCTGCAATCAAAATCAATTTACAACCTACCGTACTCATAAGGACGATAAAAGAAATTCTGTCCTGGGAACACAAAGGGGTGGATTAATCTAATATACACCTTTCATGTTCTAGACAATCTTTAGCTTTATTGAATTTGTAGGCATGCGCTTTTGCAATAACCGTATAAATTAAGCAGAAATTGCGCTTCCAGAAGATTTTCCTAATGAAACTTTCTTGGGAAAAAAATCTTCAAATGCACGGGAATAGAAATTAATGCAAGCTCAGTTTTTAATATTGCATTAGAAATAGTCTTCGAATTTATTTTGAATTTATACATGTATTTTCTTTCTATTTTTGATTCTAAATTACAATATCCACCCATCTGTTTACAAAGAAATTTATGTTCTCTATCTTTCCTCATATTGTCACTACGTAAAGCAATGGTGTAAATGTTAAAAGACTCTAGTACATGTAATCGAACATTGCATGCTGTTGTTAATTCTACCATTTACATATTGTCAGAAGCACAATCAAATTTCCTTAAACACATCATTTATATACAAAAGACCCGTTAACTTTAGCAAATGAGTTTCCCTGATAATTCCGAGTATCGTCACTTAGAACCAAACAAGAGTAGGGAAAATCGCGCTTTTGGAGCGAGCTCAATGTGATTGCGAGATTACAAAGATCCGAGAAAACAATCCAGTAATTCCTTCTCTATAAATGTCGCGGCGATGTTGTTGGTCAGCGGGATAAATACGTTCTATCGGTAATGGAAATCTTTTGCAAGGTTGTGCATAAAGTTTGGATGGTAGTAGGATTCGACACGGCTCATATGCAGTGCCGGGTTCAAATCAATTCGCCTTTTAAATTGTGACAGATCGTACAAGATGAAAAGACCGGAGAATGGCTGAATTCATGCAGAATAATCGCTTACATAGGCTTGCATATGCTTTTGTAAGACTACCCTGCTCCAATCAATGGATAGGGTGTCGGGCTTGTCCTAATTAGACGGACTATTTGCATCTGCGTATGGATAATTCTCTTCCCATTCGATCAAAGGCTTGGGAGTTTATTAACATGATATCGTTGACGGACAATATCTTGGCAATGACACCCTAATTTGTATTTGATATAACTGCTAGCCTGGGTTGAGACGGGCGGATTACAAAGATTTGATAAAGCTGCGATAACACTGTTAGAGAGACGTCCAATTTTACCACATATATGCGAATGACCGAACAACTGCTGAAAGGACTACTAACGTTGACGCCTCTGAGTAATAATACAATTTAATATCTTGTAAGGGACAAATACTCCTTGTCGCCACCCCGAGAATTTCGATTCATAGAAAGTGAACTAAAAAATAACAAATAGAGTCTTCCCAGCGACAACATTAGAGGGATTAATCACACACATATCGCGCTCGATTAATGCGCTTTTGAATAAATCTAACACTGAAAAAACACTACTTTGCTAATCATGTACAGTTTTATCTTTAAGCAAATTTCATAGATGTATATCAATTTATTATTATTATTATTTTATTTTTGCAGACGATCTTGAATTCCATGCACAAGTACCAGCCTCGTTTCCATTTAGTCCGGGCCAACGATATTCTAAAGCTTCCATACTCTACGTTCCAGACATTTGTCTTCAAAGAGACAGACTTCTTTGCAGTCACAGCGTATCAAAACGAAAAGGTAACTATCGCCATCTTCTGGTCGCCATCATAAACACGACAACCGCTACATTACACAGATCCGAGACCCCCAAATATTCTTTTGATGACCACACCAGACTCTGAGTGGACATCATCGCAATTAATTAGCAAGAAATTAGCGTGTGACAGAGACGGTTAACGAGAGCCTACCAGAGCCATGTTATCGCTTACAGAAACAAATGTTTGGTTCTGCTTCATTTGGGAGGATGGTGTACATGATTTCTTACAAAGAGAGACCAAAGAATCCTTATCGACAGACACCTTGTTTAAACAAATCGAACGCGATTTGTGGTATCAGTCCCATCACAATGTGTTTCCTTGGGTCCGGCCAGGCGCCCGACACGTGCGCGCTACGTATACAAGGCATGTCCGTGATTGCGCCTAATGACCAACTAATTAGAACACACAGTAGATGTATATTTTCTGAAGCACCAAATTGGCTATCAGTCCCCCATTTGATTGAAAATTCCAGGCTCTGGTGTGCCTGATGGCATTTAATGCTTATTGTGGTTATTTGAATTGTTTGTTGAATTGTGCGCCATAATATTCCATATGGCTAAATTCTTTCATAATTTTTAATTTCATATTTTCAATTCCAGATTACACAGCTGAAAATTGACCATAACCCTTTCGCTAAAGGTTTCAGGGATACTGGTGCAGGCAAAAGAGAAAAGAAGTAAGACTTGTTTGCAAACTCATCCGATTAGAAAAAAAAAACAATAGCGAAAAATATCACAATATATAACATTGTTAAAATATATAACTAAATGTATTATTATCTCTGTTTTAACAGAAGAGTGATCACACAAAATGGCCAGTCAGTGTTGGTGTCGCCTGATAAATCCCGCTCAGATGATGCCCAGAGTGACGACGAAGACAACGAAGAGATCTGTGTCGATGAGACAGACGATATGCACACCGATGTGTCGTCTGCCAACCAGCTCAAAAACCTAAATAAAACCGGTAAGATATCCAAATAACATCTCGCCTTCAAAATATTTTTTTATGATTGAAACAGTTTATGACGTTGATTTACAATCGGCAAATTTTAATTGAGATTTATTTCTTTTCTCTTTCTAGAACAAGAACTTATTAGTGCTGCAAATCCCAGTTCACCCAAGAGGCCAGAAACCCCAGTCAAATTATTCGACAGCGAGAAACCAGCATCCCCCACAGAAACTGAAAAAGTTAGCAACGAGGAAGAATCACCATCACCGACCCGAGGGGAGGAATTTAACCGGTCTGACGTCAGCAACTCCACATTCAAGAGTCTGAGTGACCACGAAGGAGAGAGTAGTGACGAAAGTATCCGTGACGATCGCCGGAAATCCCCAGAGTTATCCTCAAGTGCTTCTCCCATTGACAGCATCTGCAAAGAGCCCACGAAGCCACCCAATGTTACTGTTGTTCAGCCCTCTGCTACACACGCAATGTTTCCATTCATGTACCCATCCAACGGACTATTTTCTTCGCCGTCTTCGATGCCTTTCCCTCTTGGACACATGTTCGGAAGCTCTCCCTTTTCTTCGCAGCTTCCATTTTTCAGCTCTGGACAAAGTGACATTAGCAGTTTATCACCAGCACACCCGTTGTCGCTCTCATTGAGTTCTCTCTCCCCACATAACCAGACTCTTTTACAACCGGCATATTCCACCGGAAGTTCATTCACAGGAAGTAGCTCTTTCTCTCCACCTCACGCACAAGGTACCCAGATCGGACCAATGTTCACATCTCGCACCAGTCCAAGGTTTACACCTTATTCCCTACCATCCACAAAAACAACAATGTCTAGTTCGAACTCCCCAAACACTTCCGCTGGTATGGGACTTGGTTGTACCCCTGACTTGATTTCCCCCCGTTCGCACGGTTACGGTCACCATTCACCCCAAAATCGCAGTCCCGTGTCTCTAAACATTCCCTCATCCTTTGACACTCAGAGCAGAAGTAGTGAACTGCAAAACATGGAACGAATGTTGACCGGACTGGATCGCAGCAAAATGATGCCTCACAGCCATTTAGAAAAATAAAGCCTTACACTATAAACTCTATATTGAATAAAGAACGGGTGATATAACATAACTATGATTTTTACTTGTCGTATAATGATTTGTTTTGATATACATTGATATGATTACTGTCATGTTTTGTGTTGCTTTCTAGTCAATAGTCATTGAATCGATAGGTCTGTATAGAATGATGATTGAGACATGATTGATTGAAAAGTAGTTCATACTAGTATTGTATATTTGTATAGATTCAAGTATGAATCTTTTTTTTCTGAATTGTATATCGAATTGTTACTATAACTATACATGTATATTGTTATTGATTTATTTTTCTTTGTTACCATTATGTATGTAAATCGTTACTATATTTTCATTAAGTTCTTTTCTCACTTGGCGTAACAATATTGCCGAGTTGTAACAGGGCTCTTTAATATTCATACGGGCATAGTGCAATAAATTCGTTCCTTTGAATATGAAAATAAAAGTACTGAAAACATAGACAGTTTTAATCTGTTGTTGATCTTTTAAGAACTCTTAGCTATTAACAGTTGTATTTCAAAGGATGCTTTAAAGTTACATCATGATTTTAATAGGGAGAGCAGTATAGAAAGAAAATTTCATGTTCACGAGTATAGTTTTCCAGAAATTGTGAAGTACTATATACGTTACCGGTACATGAAAGAAAAACAGATTTTGAGATACACCTGTGGTCTGAAGAAAAAAGTAGACTAAATGTTGGTGAATTCTTTTAATCCCGATTCAAAACTGCAATACGAATATAGCAAAGCTAATTTGCATACCTTGCAAGTGTACGGTATATTAAGTCTTTTGTTACCTTTTATAGCTATCTTTGTTTATCTACCCGTATCTTGCGCAAGAGGTCTTTAGGAGTCGGTCGATGTTCACACCGATAGAAGTCCTCTGTGTACCGACCTTTGTTTCCAGAAATCGGAGGGTCTCTCTTCAACCCTTTGCCAACATGGCTCGACTGTTTGGAGTTCAGATTTCCGTTCGTGTCGTTTACAATTTGTTCACCTTAGTTTCAATGGACGTGGTAGATAATTTTTTGCAGGTGTATAAATCGACAGGTCGGTGAATAGGACCCAGCGAGGCGTTCCCAAAAGCTTTTGGTGGTTCGCCCACAACTGAGTTTGTATAGCAGCACGGTGCGGGTCAGCAATATTTGTCGTAACATGATAGCCCCAAAAAAGAATTCTTAGGTAATATACCCCCTTCACAGGGAAAAACCAGATAGAGTATGACCCTTTCTACTCTGCCAATATGTTATGTATGCTGTTCGTCAAGCAAGTAACATGTAATTTGGAATTATTTAAATAGTTCTTGGTGTTAATTCAACCTTTTTCATTCAATCTTGTAAAATTTATTTTTAAAGAAAAACAAAACGTTAATAAAAAAATACAACAACAAACCAAAGAAATCAAACAAGGTTACATTCTTTTAATTTTGACATCTAAGTTTTATACCAAGATCATAAAAAGTGCTTATGATTTATTTAAAAATCCTTTAATTTCTTTAAAAGATGAAAAATTCAAATCAATATTTCGATGATTTTGAAATTGTGCATCCTAATAGTTTTAATTTATTTATTTTCTATGATAATTATAAAGATGATGATATTATTTTACTAATTTAAAAGAGTGGTGCATTGTAGTTAGATCTACTATTTCAATATAGAAAAATATTACAGTGTACATTATTGTATTCCAACTTATACATAAACATATTGATCTACAAGAATCATTCTTACAGAAAGCAGATAATTTTTCTTGACATTCTCTTCATTAAAAAAAAAATCAATGAAATCCGGAAAATCTGTGTATACAGAAGGGTCCCAGAAGCGTGTCGCCCTTAGTTCATTGGAAGGATTAAGATATTATTGCTAAACACAGTATCAAATTTTTCAAAGTCCTGTTTTATGGAAATGAACTAAAAAGACCCAATTTTCCTCCTAATTTGGACATTGTTAACAGTGAATATGTGTTATTGGGTAGTGATTTAGCAGCGGTTGAAGGGGCGGGAAATTTCATGTAAATTTTGAACCCATTGAAATGAAAACCATATTTTGGTCCAAAATATCCTTTGTTATCGAAGACAAAGTTGTGACAATTTGTCCAACTCCCTATGCTCCTATTAACACTATTAACAGCGATAGTGTCCGGATTTTCAAATATGGTTGTCAAAATTCAGCAAAGAAATACAACAATAATTGCAGTTGAATTGTAGTGTTCGATTTCCGTGTGTCAAACCCCCATAGTCCCATCTGTCGAACAAGACTATGACCAGGGCTCTCTCTAGAAAACGAGACAAAGAGGAGACAGCCATGTCTGTTTACCCTAATTTCTATTTATTTAAATTTTGTTTCATATAAAAATCCACTTCAAAACTTGTGAAAAAAATTTTGAAAAATTTTGTAAAGTCTTTCCTTAAAAATTGTGTCTTCTTTGATTGAATTTTTTACGAATAATTAGATAAAGATCTCTATTTTAAAACCCTTTGAAAAATACGATTATTCTCATGAATATGAAAACCAAAAATTTATCAATATTTTAGAATCTAATATAATTATATTCCGAATCGAATCTACATTTTCAGTACATAACAATCGGTAGTTTCAAGATAGCTTAAAATTATCATTAGATAATGAAATCATTCTTTTAATAAATAAAAAATAACCTTTAATTTTTTTTCAAAGCAAGTTGTCTCGGTATTAATTTAAATTAATGGGCGGTTTTCTTTTGACCTTACATTTCTCAGACGCGGGGATTTCAGTGCAAAGATATAAAAGAAAGTAAAATCGTCGTAAAAGTCTTTAGTTTTGATCTATATGACCTTAATTACACTGTTAAGGGACCAAAGATACACAAGTACACGTGTAAATTTAATTCCACTACATTGTTGTAAAAGTGTTTAACACCAAATTCAATGCTGAAGGAGAAAATCGCACGGTCTGATTTCACTGATAAAAAAAACAGTAAAAAAAAGATTTGTATCTTTTTACCGAATCTCAAAATTAAAATTAAAATTAACTCTTTTAATTTTGTTACCGACTTTGATTAATTCATAAATAAATTAGTACTCTTTTTGGTCGAATTTTTATGTTTATTTAATCTGCTAAGCGGTCTGTTTGATTAAGATTATCATGAATTCCTTCAGGGGAAAAAACAACATGAACCGCGACAAAATGAAAGGAAAACCCCTTGTAAAACAATAATCAGGGAATAGTAACTTTATTTATGATTGTATTTCTTTGAAGACGTAATTCCGAGTGATATTAAATTCTGCGATAAAAATGAACTCTTTATTTTAATTTCATGAGGTAATACGGCCAAACGTACTCCCATTTGAGTGTAAAAGTCTGCAATACCACCGTGCTAAACCCAATTACACGCTTTCACTCCTAATTGTACGAAGATTTTAACTTCATTTGTCTTGTTTTATGTGATTTATTTCTTATATTCGATATTTTTCAAGTTATAAACTTCGTTTCCTCTCATGATAAATCATGTTATTTTTCATAATTGAGTATTCTTTGTTGTCTAGATAAATCCCCCGTGACCTCTAGTCATCGACAGTTTGTATGATGAAAAATCCCATAAACTTGTCATGTTATGCCCCTACAAGTTAAGATTTTGTTTTTTTCCCCTAAAACCAAGATGTTCATAATTTGATTGGTTTTATGTTGAATAGGCCTTGTCTATGTCGTTCATCATACGACTGAACGCTTCAATCGCGGACCATGCGAGTCTGTCGGGATTAAGCATTAATCTGATAAAAACATCTTCTGAAGAAAATCGGGGATTGTTGATACGTTTATCGTGAAAAAACGAAGCATCATCTTGTATTATGTACAATTGGATTGTAGATTGGAGCTTCCTAATTGATTCCAGAGCCCTGGTCGGAACGCCTCGGGCACTGATGGTCCATCGGCGCGTGCGCGGCGACAGGGGGTAGATGTACTGAAAACACGCGGGACAAAATTCGGCTGGACAGTGTCATCATGTGACAATTTATCAGCATGGCATCGGTTCTACCAATAAGTTAGGCTAGCCTGTTCACAATGACATGTTTCATGCCAATATCTGCAAAGTGCTTTCGGGTTTTTGCAACCAAATCGTCTTTTTTTGCAAATCGCTAACAGACATCGTATTTAACGCTGTCAAATTCAGAGCGGGCCATCATATGTTTTGCATTGTTCTATCAATATCTGGTGCAATCTTTGACGTTCTATATCTGATGGGCGAGCCATTTTATCTTCAACGTTGTTTGATATTCCAAAATGACAAATGTTCCCAGATAGTACAACATGAAGGGATTTTATTTATAAATAATTTATAAATTATAAAAATATTTTAGCAGATACAAGTACATTTCCGACATCATCAACTTAAAAAGAAGTAATTTGTTATCATAAATAGAGAAGATTTCTCTGTTGAAAGTGTAAACACATCTGAACAAAGGCATTATCAATTCCTTCGTAAACAACAGAATGGTTAGGACGAGGAGCTTATAATCGAAGATCCAAAGAAATGCGGATATTTTCAGAGATTCGAAAATCCAAACACAATAGGCGATGAAATATAAATGAAGATTTAATAAATGAAACTCAGCATTAGTTCGCGAATGTTTTCAATTTTTAAAAATTGGTATAATTTTTTCGAACTCTCTGAATACAAAAAAAAAACAACGTGATTATTTCCTTTCTCTGCTTACACGTTTTGTGGATTTACATTCATTTAATTTACTCTTTTCTTTTCATCTTTGTTCTTTAATTTGCACCGGCTCTACCAGAATAATGGCGAAGAGTTGCGGGAACGTATTTGTTTTCGGTAAACCAGCTAGTTTGCAATTAGCAAAGACATTGGGGAGATGACAATATTTAATTAATACAATTGTTTGTCGGACACCCTGCTGGTTCAGTCGCCATGGAAATTTCTGTATCTGAGAGAATGGCATTTTTGGGCTTCCAATGGTCGCGTGCGTGTGCGGGTCTCGGCGCTTCAAACAGCATAGGATAGGCTTTTCACAGTTATTAATAATTTCTTTCACAATACGTAAGAAGTATTCTACCGGCAAATAAACCAGATGGCACCGTTGCATGTGGTATTGTTTTAAAGAGTAGGTTCTTGGAATGACAAATTTCCAACTATTACATAAATTGGTTGAACTCCAAGTGTGAAAGAGAGATTTACAAGTTTCGGCAATTACCCGTAGACGATTCATGCAACAAGGCCCGTCGAATTCACATCATGGCCGCTTTGGTATACGGCAATGACACGTTGAAGAAAGCCTGGCACCGAATGCCATCCGGAACAACATTTTTGCTAATTATCAAGCAGACACCTAGCGTGCTCCATGTTTACTAGTACCTGTTTTTTGAGAATAAACGCCATCTGGTTTGCTTCGCATTGAATTGCCAGCGATCAGAAAGCACGCAAATGACCATTTGGCTCACTGGAATTGTAGCAGCTTCGACACGGAGAGAGTAGGAATGCGCCGAATTTATCTAGGAAATACACTGTATAATGACGTCTCAATGTTTTTCAACAAATCTACAAAATGGAGGCGAAAAGTGAACCTCTTGGTCTTTGCACCCACGAAACAAGGTGATTAGACATACAAAGAGTAATAAGAGCCACACACACACAGTGAACACACCAACAACATTAAATTACTGTACTACATAGATTTGAACCACCAACAAATAAAAAAGTATGATTTTGTGTATCTATAGTGAGGTGTTTTTTTTTAAACAGAGATATTGGTGGGTTTTTTAAAGAAGGAATTTTGATTGTTTTTAAAAGTTCAGCCATAGACTCTAGAGTACAAAATCTGGCAGAGTCTTAAAAATAACTGCATCTCGGCCTTACTCTTCTCCAGTCTCTGACCCTGGTGTTTCTTCAGCCCTGAGATGTACGGTAAAACCTAGTAGCGATGTCTCCGTCTTGTCACACGGTACACACTCCATCGTCGCCAATTCTAGACGTGGTCATATAACAAACCAAATCCCGCTCATCCAACGCTGAGAAAAGAGAAAAAATACACAAATTTGATTTATGAAATCTTACTGCTCTGACAATATCATATCTCGGGATGTTCAACTGTATGATTAATAAGTTGGGCCAAAGTTTTTGGAGTTCATGTTACTGGGAGGTTGTTTCGCATTCTGCCTGGTACGTTTGCGCAACCAGCGATTTAGAATGAAGCATTGCAGGTACACAAATGCTGATAAAAACGTGTTGTTTGAGCAGTTAATAATAAAGTTCAAAGTTCGTTCAAATCTCTAAGTGTACTGCGGATGAGCATGATTTAGATATCTTGTCAGCTGAAATGACGGTTCATATTTAATTCTCATTTACTTTTTTTCTCCGGCATTCATAGTAAAAATTATCACTTGAAATTAACGTAACACTTTGCGTCTTCTTTTTTTTATAATGACATGAGATTTTGATAAAGTAGTAACTTTAGATCAGGTAAGATAGACGTGGGTTTAATTGATAATTTTGTAAACACCACGTACATGTAAAGAGAGAAAAAGATAGAGAAAGAAACAGGGCTTTCTGTCTATGGGACTCTATGGATAGATCCCTATCGTATCTTAAAATCAATTATCGAGAGTGCTGGGGGCAAGGAAGTGTCATCAAGTATAGGGACGTAAATACTGTGAACACTGATTTTAAAACCCGATAATCATACGTATATGTCCAGATAGCCATTTTTTACAACCGCTCCCGGTTATTTAGTGGAGAAAGATGTCCACACAAACAAATTAAGTGCACTGATAAATGATCGCATTCAACTAAATTGATGACGCAACCACATGTAGTGAAAAACGCAGCACCTGCATGTAAGTCTTGGCCAGCTTTATCGCGCCCTAATTGTGGCTGATAAATGACCATGCCAAAGCAAGACCCCGGAGACACCCAACCCTGTTTTTGAAATCTTTTTAAACGTTTAAACTTCACAGAAATGGGGCCTGCTCCATTTTCCTCTCCCCTTGGTGTGATGTATGACACTGTCGATCTCTTCATCAAATGAGCGCCTCAGCTTCAAAAAGTGTTCTTTAAACACTCATCCGTGGGCATAAAATACGGAGGTGTTACTCTAAATATTTGCGCTCATCCCTCCTTGATTTGTAGGATTTCAAGTAAAACCAACAAAAAAACCTCATAATTTACTATAAGGGACCGGTTTTGCACACATCTGGCAAAATGTTTTTGCTTTATTCATAATGTTCTAGCAGTTTAAATCGACTATTTTTGGAAATGGTTAAGAGGAAGTTGATGCCGTCTTAAATATTTTTTTTTCTAATGGATAAGGAAATCTTCAGAATGATATAGATGTAGATGTCTTGGATATAACATGTAGAGAACTGGCTGACACTTGACAGCTTATTTTCTTGGATGACGCTGTTAGATCAATGGATGTAACCAATGATAGAACGATTATATGAAGACTGTGGCGAAGTCCTTTCCTCTGGTTTGTCTTTGCTTATGGTGTTCCTCGACTACTTGTTACAAAACTTCGATCCATCAACCTCTCGGGCATTTGATTGGACGAGTGCCGTGTCGTTTATGTAAAGTTGAGAGTTTTATTTTCATTTGAGGGTGTCTAGGACTAAACTTGAGACCAGGCTGGCGCCACAATCTCGTTTCTTGACTGTTTTTTAACGCAAGGATTGATTCTTACAGAGATGTCAAAAAAAATAGTTTTCGCGGGGGCAAATTGACATCAATATCCACATTGGTCTGTCTGGCCACAACATTCAAACACCACATTCAAAAATCAGAACCACATTGATCCGTGCGGGGCCGTGAGGATGCCGATACGTTTTTATACTTATGACATTTTCCAGACACAAAACGTCTCTGTGTAGCGCCAATTCAAAAACATTAGAATTTATTTGTTTCGTTTTGTTCACACATTGAAGGTATCGTGTGAAATTCTTACAGATTTATCAACAAGCACTACGGTTATAATGTAATAATAAACTTAATACATTGTGTTTTTACATAAGAGTTCCTTTCACACTGGAGACCTAACTATAGCTGTGCAGGGTTCCGGCAACCACCATGTGATCGTGCGTTTGGTTCAATTGCAAATTCGTGTTATAATCAAAATTTACTTTCTTTTAATTAGAAATTTCGTGGGAATTTTTTTTCTACTTTATTTTTTCTTCTATTTAGTGAACCCGCAATGGTTGAATCGATTTTTAAGAATTTTACTGTTTAACCTTTGCGTAACATGAACAACTTTTTGTAAAATGAAAATATATTTTATGGCCATTCACCTCTACATAAATGAGTTTACAGTTTCATGCATGGTGCAAACTTTGTTTTTTTGGTTTTGAAGTCATTTTAAAATGATTTAATGGTGAAACTATCAATTAGTAAGGAAAAGTGCTTGCAAAACAAATCATCATCGGCGGTCTAAGTAGATCGTGTCAACAAATATTTACTAGTGTTGCTTTAAAATAAATAACAAAATATTGTTTTACTAATGTTCATTGCTTAATCCCGAATTGACAACAATTGTGACAGACAGGCGTAACCAGGGGCAGATAACTCTCCCGGAAATAGCTTCTTGTCAGTCCGCGTCAAATAATTTCTGTTCAATGATTAGGTACCGTAGATCTCTCGCGTTGACAGTCAGCTCGTGGCTAGTAACATCTTTTCTGACACTTATTTGTAAATGCACAACCGTTGATGAGTTACTCAAGAAAATAAATGTTCACATAATAATTAGTAGTAAACAGGGGCTACATCGCTGGTCCCAGACTCCAGGCGCCATCTCTGTCAAATGTCGTCTGCTCAAATCTTGAAAAAGACCATCCTAAATTGACCACAGAAATATATAAAATGATAATGCAAAATTAAACAAAGAAGAACAAATTGTTTCGAGAAATTTGATAAATCATGTTTGTGTGTTGAATATTCAAACTGAATAATTGTTATATTATCTTTTTTTTTCTCCCGATAAAATTAAACATTTTACGATTCTTGCAGAAAATTCATCATCAGGCTTTTTACTACATGTACAAACTTCAATAAAATGTTCAATAACATGAGTTTATACCCACGCGTTTCATATGCTTTAAAACTTCTTTCAAGACACAAACGGTATTATAATTCAAAAAATAAAATAATTGAATAGTCAGGCTTTGAGTAAAATGACATGAATGCTCGCTTGTATTCGCATACTTGTATATGCTTATAACTAAATATCTGGAACTTCTCAATCAAACAGTTCTGATAAGGCACCATGCATAATATTTCTTCGAGATCGTTGAATTTGGCTGATCGCAGTAAATCTAAAATAAAACCTCAACTTGTTAAAAGCTGAAAAAACGTAACTATATTAAAAAAAAACAATAAATAATATTTGAAGTTTTGATATATTTTATATATGCATGTACAAATCATTTGATGATCTACAAATCAACATTCGCCTATAAACACGAGGCTGGCGTGTGACACTGTTAATCTAGTAGGACGGACAGACATACATCACCTCGCCCCTGACCAGATGAAGTTGACACCTGATGTGAGATGTCCAGTGCCGGTCATTATATATTTATTGATGTTGTTTATTTCAGCTAATGTCCATATCCTCTTGGCCGCCAACCAACATCATCTCAGGAAGCAATAAATCATTGACATGGATAAATGTACAATACAAATACTGAAATTATTTATATGCATGCAAATTTCAAAAAGCGTGTAACGTGTCATTTCAAACAGTAGTTTCAGATCATTTCTTTTACTAGATTAAAGTATATCACTATTGCACATGGTCTACATCCATGCTTTAAATGTGTTTATTTTGAGTATTTTTTAAATTCTATTGTGGCAGAATTGTTTATGAGTTACGATGTATGTACTTAATGTGTACGTAAGCTTTTGATTCCCAATAGATATACCCAGCAAAACATTCCAGAGAAAGTAAATTGCTCTTGAATTCGCACGTGGAAAAATAAATAAACATACAGTTTTTGGTTTATTCTTTATTTTTGTTTTTCGTGTTTTCCAAAAAAATGTAAATGACAGTAGACATTTCAAAGCTATTGCGGCATAATTAAGAACAACAAATCTAGATTAGTAAGTTTTTCACACAAAGACAAACTCGTTAAAATAGAACTGGAAATCCAAGATTCGAACTTGTTTTATAAGAATTACAAACCGCATATGCCGCCTTTTTTCATTTCATCTTACACATTTTATCTCTTTGTTTTCTTTCTAACAATTACAGACCATGTTTATGTTGTCTGGTCCCCTAAAACCAGCCAACAAATGACCACTAACGACAGCACATGCCCGTGGGCCACGTGATCACGTATCAATTTGTTATCACATTAATTTCTATTGTCTGCGCAAGCTCCCGATCATTACGGGCAAATTTTAACGACTTTATCATTGATCTAACAAGTAGCCCAGTCCATTGATATTCTATTTGGCGTTTTATTATTGATTTTCAATCATTACAAAAATCGGAAGCTTTTGCTGTTTATTCTCCGGGGTCTTGTTTTTATGTCCAACTGTCAAAATATGGGGCAACAAACATACGTCATGAGGTATTTTACTGAGCAATGTTACGTCAAAACAGTAAATTTATGTGATAACCGATTAATATCCATTATTAATTTTTACAGCGATATATATATTTGAGGTTCCTTATAGCAAAGATCATAAATTAAAAAGGTGGCGGGTTTTTTTTATTCCCGCCCTCCGAACATTAATATTTTTTTGCCTTGTCCACCAGACGAAGTTTAGAAGTTAAGATTGAAATTTGACCATAAACAGTTTAGTTTTTCATTTCTTTCAAAGTAGTACCAACCAAATTGACCAACATATTTCCTATATTTAAGTGATTGAAAATTTGAAATTTTGTTCTCTTTAAGAAATTTCTCTTTCTTGGAATTTTGAAAAGAATTTATCAATACCGGTAGGTTTCTTAAAATTTATATAACAAACATTAAATTTGTGATGTTTATAAAGTTCACCTATTTATTGTTAAAAATCAGTTAAATATATTTGTATACATTTTGATGTAATAATAGAACCCACATAGTTTGGGAATTGCAAATCCATATGTAAATATGCCAAAACTTAAGATCGTATATGATTCATATACACTAAAAAATTTAAAGTAATTATTGTTATAGAACATAGATTAAAATGGACAAAAATGAGGAAAATTGCTAAGGAAGTTTTGTATACTTTAGGAATGTAAAAATCCGATGCACAAATTTTATAAAAAGAAGAAGTAAAAATCCATGATATTTTACATGCAGAGTGCATAAAAAAAAAAATAAGAATTGCATTTTATTCACAAAACGAATGAATAAAATAGGATTATAAGTATCGTATCATTTTCAGTATCCCTAATGGAATTGAATTTGTAAATGTGGTCAACTATAAACGTTCTTTTGATAAAAAATAATAGAAGTCATTGAGTCCTGTATTCCTTTCATACATGTAAATAAAATAAAAGAAATATGCTTTCAACAAGTACCATCACTTTATACGTGATTTTGTACAAGTAGCTCTATAGATTCTATTTAGCAGATAAATGTTAAACGTATGCTAAAACTTGTGTAAATAAAAGTCTATATTTTATTTATCATCTGTGCGGAGTACAATGGCGGTGATCCAACTACAGATGACTGGCTAATCACCGGTACACAGTTACAAGGCTATCGCTCCTTGGGAGTCCAGCTCATATCGCCGTTATCTCGGCATCGCCTCCCATTCACATCTTTTCACTTCGACGCGAGATTTCCATTTAATTGGGCGACAAAATAACAGCCTAGTCTGCCTGGACTGACCACAAGTGATGACCAAACCAGACTCTCGTCACCAGCCTAAGCCCTATCCGGCACACATCTCGGACTTCGCGACTCCCCCATGTCCCAATCATTTTACATCAACACTTGACAGTCTCCTAGAGAGAGGACGGATTTTCCCACCCAGCCCGGGGATCGGTCAGTGATGGCGACGGATCTAAATGAAAAACATGCCACTCGCTGGACTCTCGCCACGGTCGCGAGATTTGGAACATGTAATTTCCGGAAAAGGCACACCCTAAAATCCTAATTCAATTGTTATCATGGGGTGGCGTCATCTAAATACCCCCACTTAACTTGTTCTCTGGCGAAATCTGGAAACAAGCAGCAAGTGTAGTGGTATATTGCAATTTGAGACGAATTGTCGTAACAATTACAAGATAAAATTGTATATCATTCGTAGTTGATACTGAATTGGAAGCTTTCGGTAATCTGCTAGCCAACAGATGTTATATCATTTATAGAATCTTCTTTGTGTTTTAATATTAATGAACAGTACACCTGTGTCGCTAAGGTTAGGGGTCTATGTCAGATTTTGTTTTATTTGGGGTGTTGTTCATTTATACATTAAAACTTTTTATAACCTTCAACAAATACACTTATGTTGTCAAGGACCCAATGCAACTTTCTTTGAATAAAAAAAATTACAATTGGACAAAACAATGGTTTCTTCCAGAAAACATTTTGGAAAAGATATTACAATACATGTATATTGATAAAGAGAAAGTAAATGCCATTTCAAATCCATCACCAATTTGGCCAAATGCGTGGTATTTATTAAGAGTTCTCATCTTCATCATACTGGTATCAATCTTAATCAGTATTTTGATGGCTAATTTACAACTTACTCCTCTTTGCCATCCTATTGACAGGTGATTCTTAAAAATAAAACGGCGGGGTGGGAGGGGAAGGGAGGGGAGCAATACAGTAGATGTGAATTGCTCTCATCGGAACCAACCCTCGACCCTTCCGGTGGTACATATTTATGATAAAATTGGCATTTTTAATACTTCCTCTATCTAGTTAGACTAGTCAATCTTATCGATGTAGCGATTGCTGTAATTAGAGGGTCGCTTTATAACCCTTCTACCGTGGGATTTTAATGTACCTACATCAGATAAATTTCCCACTCAAACAGTTTCCACTGTCTGTAGGTAAATACCAAATTATTATTTTATTATGGGCGATATACCAGACATTCCTCGTACCTACTATGATAAAAGGCTCGAGATTTTTGAAGAACCTCGTCGTCAAACACGAGGCGTGATTGGTAGCAATAGCGTCGCCATTTGTATCAAAGTTACAACAGTGTTACCTAATTTCCAAACCGGTCTTGGCACCACATCCGGGCTTGGTATTTATTTAGATTTTACCTCAAGATACCCTGTTGAAATACCTTTATTCGGGGTATGTTTATGTACATGCTAAGTAAAATAAGTCGGTCATTGTGCAAATAATTGGGAAGCAATAAAAAAGCGAAGCCCCTTTCTGGTATTGGCCTGACCCATTCCTGGCATTGCTCAATATCAATCCAGCAAGGCCACTGTAGAGTTTGAATCGTTCATTTGTCTGCTGATCGAGTCCTGCACGACTCTGTCTGACCACCACTACATGGGGTCCTTTGTAGCACAGCTTCCTCGCATTCTCATAGCGCCACATCGTGTTCTGTTTATCGGACCAGTAGGGCCCCCACGCATATGGACAATATCCCTTAATCCAAATTGACGATCGCAAAAGGATCAGCATTCTTTTGGATGTTCAGAACCGCCGAAGCTTGTGGTTCGGGCATAAATGACCAGTCGGGTCTCTCAAGTAGCCACCGCATGTATTGAATCTGACAGCGAGGCTTGTTTGTCTTGCAGTTAACTCGCGCCGTGGCTTCAAGAAAGACACAATTTACCGTCTAATTGGTAATTACAATCTTTGATCATTACACTCCAAAAGAAAGATACTGTACAGATACAGTGTTTCCGTGCAGTAACTGGCGACGTGGAAGGGACTATCGCTCGTTTCATCAGCGCCGGAACATCTCGATCCGCTGTACCTGTACATCGTGTTACGTCACTGCTGCTGTTGCTGGTTTTATGTCGTCGAGCCAGTTTCCGGTTATCTTCTGGCGGCGTCGCTATAGATTTATCAATCTATTAATATTAATTAAAATACATCAGATTAGTCACTTCTTACTATATTTTTAATTAAAAATCTTTGCACATTCGGAATTTGATACAAGAAGATAGAAATAGAAGCTTTGAGTACATATTTCTTGATTTTATCTAGAAAGCGACCTGCTTTTGTAGTTGCGAGAAATATTTTTACTTAAGCTTGGGTATTTGCAATGTTATTCCACCTTTCCTGTGATGTCTGCAGTTGTCTACAGATAACTTAAATTAAAGCTAGTGGAGACTAAGTAATAATTTTTATGCCGTTATTAATAAAAGAACAAGATTATAATAACAGAAAGCGAGAGCTTATTTTTCTTGTATAAGACGTTTTTCTCGCAAAAATTTGTTCATAATTCATCAACATCAAAAGTATATTATGTGTAGGTTAAACATCAAATATAGTCGTGATTTAGTTGGCGACTTTCAATGAAAAAATACCGAAAAACTGACAAGAAAAAAGCGACAGCAAAAGCTGGAGACACTACAATGACACATAACATGAAAATATGATGAATCGTCAGCGCGACGTTAACTTATCAAAGAAAAAAAACTTAAATGGGGAAAATGTACAAGGAAAAGCATTCCAATGTTGAATGGCGCTGCCCATAACCTTCTCACACCCCCAGCCCAAAACTACGTGTCATGTGAAGGGGACATCCAGGTTGATCTCGGCTGTCGGGAGCTCACTCAACGAAGATTTTAATAATTCTAAACCAGGATGAACAAAAACAACTCCTGTCACCTCTCGCGACCCTTAGACGATGGGTAGTCGCCAAAAGTAAAATACAACATGTAACAAATACACTTTCGCTTTCCAAATAAATAGGCGACCTGTTTGATTTACAGCCCTTTGAAGAATTCTTCTGACGATGGAGGGGAGTAAAGTCCCCGACATATGGCGACCAACCGCACACCGCGAGGGTATATCAAAATGTAACTTTTTTCCCTGAGAGAGATAATAAATAATAATGTATTTCAAGGGAATTTTTCTGTGACATGTGGGCTGCCTCTGTGAGATTGTTCGGCGACGATGGGTGAAGTGCTTCGGAGATTTCATTATGTAACGGGAGGCATCATGACGCCCTCGCCTTAAGTACTTGGGACAACCTTCGCATGACGCGAGAACTACACGCACAGATGCCATGTCCAATATAGAGACCACCAGACACCATCCTCTGGTGTTCAAAACAGTTTACCTTCCAGACGAAACTCCAACTTGTGACGCGACAAAGCAATCACAGCGCAATAGACTCTGTTGTCCTAAGATAGATAAAGTAAAGATCAGCTTGTTCTTCATACTAAACAGCCACAGAAACCCAAAACTATTGTTATTTTAATCCTACTTACTTTTTAATGCAACGATTCTAGTTTCATTTTCTGTGGGTGTTTCTTGTTACTTGGAATATCGTAGGTTTTTTTTTATATTTACCTTATCAGCAAAACAATACCTTGCAATTTTGGCCGTAGTGTTTGGGGTTCCATAAAAAATTATGTTTTTCCCCAAAAGAGACATTTTGTAATCATTTTAAAATAATATGTTTTAAAACATGTATTGTTTAAAAACTTCAGAAACTTAAATATGTTTTGCCTATTTTCTTCACTCGTACGTGTTTTTAAACATGTGTGAAATTAAGAATTGCAAGATTATAAATTAATCAATGAATTGAACAAATCTTTATATTAAGAGAGTCTGCGATAAAAAAAAAAAGTCAGGATAAGTTTTTAGGTAATTATCTATAATCATAAGACATCGCTTAATCTCATTACTTGTATTACTTATATATTTATTGTTTAGTATTTAAAATACAATTCGATCAGACAGTGTAGGCAATCTTTAACAAAATGGTCTGTGGTAGTGATCAAAAGTGACTGTGTAATGGACAGCTTCACTGGTTCCTCTAATCCGGGGTGGCAGCAATTGGCGACACTAGAACCTTTGTTGGAACGTACATGTCAAATTATAATCTATTCTAAAATCTTCAAAGGCATCGCTAAGGCTACATCAAACATATCGCTCCAGTCCCCGGCGACGAAATCTAAAATATAAAATCGCTTCTTGAATATTATTTAAACTCTTAAAGACAGCAATCACACATTAATCATTAAAGTCAATTAATCAATGGCGTTTTAGAGTCTTTTTGAGACACAATTTTCTTGCAAAATGGCGGGAAGTGTATCCCTTAATTCTCTTGAAGGGGTTGATATCACAGCTCTAATTACAGGTTTGCATATCAGAGGATTTTTTTTTTTGGAAAAAAAAGTAAGTCTAGAAGTAGTACCGGTATATCCAATAGCTATTAAATGCTGTGGAGGATACACTGATTTGGTAATTTATGAATCGGTTGTTAGGTGCATTAAAATAATTGCTCTTCTGCAAAACTGCTGGATTAACAAGCTGATTCTCATTCTGTCTCAAGTTTTGAAAATCATGTTGTTGAAAATGATGTTGTTTAATCTAGTCTGATCCAACAGTTTGGGAATGCTTATACCGTGATTTCTGATATACGAATTACGATTCTCTGTATACTTTGCATATTAAAGGAATTTATTAATTATTGATTGCTATTTCTGTTTTCAATATGCAGTAGGTATATCTGCACTAAAAACTGCACGTTTTTGATTCTACTATGTAAAATAAAAATATCCAAATGATTTTTTTCTTTTGATTGAAAAAGGTACATTAAATGGTCAATTGCAGATTTATATATATGGGTTCTAGTAATTAGAGACAATACAACGAATACACTTTATAATGTTTTTGCCATAATAAGAATCCTATTTACACTAATGAAATTTGCTCGAATTTTAAGGAAATTATATGAAACATGTATATAAAGATCTATTTATTGAGACCATTTAGCTCATTTTTTTCATAAAGGGAAATGCGCCATTTTATACAATATAAGGCAATCGGACAAAGAAGTATTGATATATAAAAAAGCATTTAAGTTATTTGCTTACTAGTAGTAACTCATTCAATTGGACTTAAATAGTATATTAAAATTATTGACAATATTAAATAAAGTGTTAGAAGATACAGAAACTTATCTTTACAATTACAATAGTTTAAACGTAATGTAAGCTCAGAACTGTTCGTACATGTACATGTATGTTTTTAACATTGATATGTGCCTCACGTGATTGAAATTGCTGTTTTAAAAATAGTACCAAAGGGAAGACAGTGCAAGAACAATGGAATTAAAGATAATTCCAATATTGCAGTCAGAAATACGCAACCATCAAAGAGTGCATCTTTTAAAATAAGAAGCTTAAAAAACAATTTTAATTTAAGAAGAAATTGGGGTCTCCCGACCGACCACTTATTTATGCTTAAAATTTTGCTATACTATTTACAATACGCTTGTGTGAACGTGCATGATCATGCACGAACATGCATTAATTGGGAGGGGAAATCAATCTTCTTCTTTTTCTTTTTGAAAAAATTATATTTACATATATTTTAATTTTGAGAAATAACACATGTAAGAATCGTATAAAATTCTATTTTTTGGGGGAGGTAATTTGTTTGTTTGCTCATCACAAAGTCACTTTAGTGAGGAAAATACATGCAACTTTGTTTCACATTATCTTGGTCTAATATGATTTTTCGAATACCTTATTTTATTTATAATTATTTTAAGCATTTTAGATTACAATTAATTCTTTATAACGTCCAATGGTTAAACACTTTAACTACACATAAGTAACTTAAAAGATAAAAATCCGTACAATAGCACCTTTCAAGTCTATTAAACCAGTGCAAACTGGTTGAATCTTTAAGAACTTCTTGCATGTATTCGAATTTGTAAAAAAAAACAAGAAAAAGAAATAACTGAAAGAGAACAGGAACAGACAGTATATCTTTAAAAAAAAAATCACATAATGTATACCAAATCGTATTCGAACTTTAATTTTCTGCGGTTCAGAATTATCATCTTTTATCCACTGAGCTTAGAATTTAAACAAAATATCTGTCGATGAAAATAAATTCACAAGGCCTTTAAATCTCCATGTTGTGACGTATATGTATTATCATGAAGTTATAGGTGTAGAGGCACCTTAACAGAAATCAATATTTTGAACCGGCAATTTTCTCCTAAAGATTATGTTTACGTAAAAAGAGTGATGATGGTTTTAACGTCAAATCTATTTTTAAAACCATGTTGCTTTATTCACCCTCTATTTCCCATTGCGAGCCGTCCTTTTAGATATGCAATACAAGAAATCATCATGAAAATATATGTACTCATAATCATGCTTCAAAAAGTTTCATTGTTGTTCATGTTAATTCACTGATATAACCATATTGCCTAAATTTGTTAACCTTTGGGTGATAAATGGGACTTTCAATGATTGTTAAAACGGTTTATGACCAAATCTGCTGCATCAAGACAGCAGCCGGAAGCCATAAATATCCGAATTCGAAACCCTATCACGTTTTTTACAGGTAAAATCTAAACTGCTCTCATATTGGATAAAACGATATTTTAAGCTGATAATTGTAACATTACACATTTATTTATCGGGGTCTATTTTTAATTCACAATTTTTTGATTTACGTTTATGAAAAATAAAACCTACAAAAATACAGCTCATGTGTCACAAGGACCGGACAATATGTTGGTGAAAATAAATAAATGGTTCATTTATTTTATTTTCAAATTAAACTAAGGAACACTAATTATTGACCAGTATATCGATTGTTCTTTATTTCATTGGCTTGAACATGTATCAACAAAATCTTTAAATGAAGAAAGTTTGTATTAGAAGCTTGTAAATATTTTTTATTCATTGTCGTAATGAACAATAATTATCTGAAATTTAATGTTTAAGAAAGAATTCGTAACTTTAAAAGAAACAGATGTTTTCACTCACTATTGTTCAGTTTTTAGACAAATAGGAATTCGAGAAAAAGGTTTCTTCGCACAAATCCCTACAAAAAGCCGTAAAATGTTATTGCGCCAATTAAAATTTAAGTCGTCTAAGAAAACTGATGTTGATAAATCTTTATGAGTTGTCGGAAAACCTGGCAGTCTGATCATAAAGTGTATCGGTCTGATGAATTATAGTCATCGAGATAGGGAGTAAAAAAAAACCGTGTATCTACGGCTAACGAGGCATCAGCGTGTACTGAGGAGAGGGGGGAATGTGAAGCGAGGGGGGAATGTTTAATGTCGCAAAATTCGGCGTGGTTCTCATCACCGCTCCAAGTCATCATTTACCTTAATTTCGGCGTCTGAGGAAGTCTACAAAACGTGTAATTCGGTTCATTTCAGTGATATAGACTCGTTGGACGTCAATCAAGGTCGATTTCCACTCGGAAGGGTGTGAAGTTTTTTTCGGATGGCGCCATCTTGAATCACGGCCTCGCTTTCATGAAAGAGTGTATAGACCAAGAGACTTAGCTGATTTACTAACCCTTGACAAACATTGAAATCACTTTATGGAGTGTCCATCTTTTTTTTTTCCTTTTGACATTGTGTTTTGCAATGTAATCACAATGTCGCTATGTTAGATATTATGGCAACAGGTTTTAATAAAGGCCCCCTAGACAAGTCTGGTCGATCAGGCTTCCATTACAAATGCCAATAAGTTTTTCTTTTCTCCACACTTTTGAAATTTTCTTGGCCAACTTTCTCGTCGATTTCGCATTAGTTATCGTTCAAAACGAGATTTGGAGCGAGATCTGACGGGTACTATTTACCCGCATGTGCCCGTCGTGGAAATATTCCCTCGCTCTGCATCTGTGTCTGGGCGAGAACAAATAGAACTGCAGCACAGTCAATACCATTTTACACCTTAATGAATATTGCTGTTTCTGTAATCACCCGGGGTTTCAAGAAACAAATTACAAAAAGAGATCTTAATAAATCGAAACAATACAAAAAACGTAAATAGGATTCCCATATGAAGAAACGTTATCTCCCGCATACCCAAGCTTGCAATAAAATATTACCGAAATTTTAGCTCCAAGCAAAATGTATCTACCTAATGAGAAGAAATATACCTATTTCTGGTTCATTTATACAAGTTTAATAGAGATAGTTAATAATGAAACATTAGATGTTACTGCAAAATTTAAACAATCAAATGATTAATTTTGTTTGCTCTCTCTCTCTCTCTCTCTCTCTCTCTCTCTCTCTCTCTCTCTCTCTCTCTCTCTCTCTCTCTCTCTCTCTCTCTCCGTGCATTGCAAAGGCCGGATGATTTATTTACTGTTAAGTGAAAAAAGCTACAATGACATATCTTTATTTCATTTTATCAGCAAGGTAGAGCATGTCTCTGTCAATCTTTTAAACCGACTGATAAGGGTCTCCCTGTGTTTGCGATTGGTCCATCATGTTTTTTAGTAGATAGGCGTAGATTTGCATGTCTTGCTCATTTGTCCTAAAAATCAGGAATCGAAATGTCTGCCGATTGAAAGTCTTTGATCTCGATAAGAAATATATTGTCAGGTTGCTCTCCTTTTAAGGTTCTCTGAAATGCTGATTATCTAGTTATACAGCGATACATAAAAGTGAATTTTTCATTACTTTAAACTTATTATTTCCAAAGAATTACCTAAAAACACGTGACATGGAATGGACATACGATTGGTCAAGCAACCTGCAGTCCTTGGCAATGTACAGGTAGGCATTGAAAACTTCATACTTAATATTTTTTTTCAAATATTAGTAATGCTGATGTTTATACGTATAATTATACACAAAAGTTTTATTTACATTGCGCGTATATAATGATACTTACTACAAAGAAACATTGCGAATATATTTCTTTTGTGTGAAACGAAATAACGAAATGGAACGAAACGAAATTGAAAATCAGACGTATTCCTGAAATAAATATATCAAAAAAGCCTAAGTTTAAATAAATATTTGTGTATATAATTAGTTTTTAATGAAAATTTATACCATTGCTGTTCCTTTATGGTTATCATTTTACGTAATCTTATCATTGATTTTCAGTGAGAATATAGATGTATAAATCATTAACCTAAGCTTGATATAAACAAATTTTAAAAATTGTATGTAAAGTAATTTAGAAATAAGTACTTTTTGAAATAATGGGAACATTAATGCCGCCGAATAATTAAAGGAAATGTAAATATATCAAAACAAAATCTTGAATCAATGCAAGTAATATTTTACTTGAAAATATCTCAAAATATGATTCCACCACCACGCCACTCCGTATATAGTGTTTTTATTCCCATAATAGTAATATTAGTGTTTTACAAAACTGTATAGCGTAAACAATGTATTAATCAATGAAATTTAATAAATTATACTTTACAATAAACTCTGCTCTTTCAAAAACAATATAAAAAAAAATTCTTGACAGTTAATTGCGATTGACAAATATAAAACAATGAAAGGACAATACGCAATAGAAGCTTTAAACTAAATATTATTTTTCTTATTAAAGAATATGTATTAATAGAAATTTTTGTTTAAAGCATCATAAGCTACAATTCTTATGCCAGATACTTTATTTTAAAATTGTTATTAACTTCTTCAATGGGAAAAATAATGAATTATAAACTTTCTATTAATAATGTTCATGTAAAAAAAAAAAGATTTAGAGGACCAGATTTAATCAAAATGACATCATTGTCGTCCTGTATAAAAATTGACTTTTTTTTATATGTTCCACTGAGCACAAAATCTCTATTCTCATAACATTTTTTTAGTTTTGCTATAATTTTATATATAGTAAAGGTTTAAATTTTATGCAGAATAATTGTAATGTTCAGTAATTTTTGTAGGAAAAAAACCCATATAAACCATGGCTTAAACTGAATTTAATGTAGATTACAATAAAAACTTTAAGATAATTTTTCTTGCAAAAGATAAAAAATTTCATTTGTAAAACATAAAATATGTAAATTATCGATTAACAAAAGATATTCAATTTAAAAAAAACAAGCATTTTAAGGCTTTTCATAAAGATTTTATGTGCAACCAAATATGAAAAAATATTTAATGTAATAGGTTACTGAGTTATATGTACATTGTAATAATAAAATAAACATATTTAATACATGTAAAAGAAAAGCAAAAAATAAAAAGACATGAAGTAGTTTGAGATTTAAAAATATTAAACATATACACTTGATATGGTGGAATACCATAAGCAATTAATGGGATATTTTTAAGCATTTTATTTTCTTTACGCTCAAGTTCTACAACTCTGTCAAAACATGTTCGATCAAGCACCCCTGATAAACTGCGTTGTTGCTGTCGTCTGCTTGTTGTCCCACGTGACATTTCTGTCAGTTTGTTGAGGGTGTCCCGGATGTTTATCACATGGGTTGCCTGTCGTCTGTTTGACTACGGCGGCAGACATCGGGTGCTTGGTGGTAGCATACGTCGATATATAACCATCAGTTGTCCGTGTTTTTCCTGCACTGTATGCGAGATAGACTGTAGTAGACGTGTTAAGGAACTATCAAAGTTACCACTGTTATTATTCACTGTCGTCAGACAACTATAATTTTCAATCCTCTACGTATCAAAACAAGAACTTCATTGACGCATAGAATAAACTCGGCAAATGCTTAAAATAGTATCTAATTAAGATGATGAGATTGGGAGTCACGTGATCGATGCTAGTCGACACCACCACACGCATTTTTTGTCATTGATGCGCCATTTTCATGCTCTTCACCGCGTGCCTCTGTCAAACCACCGACCCTTCCCGCGTGTTTTTTATACAATAAAAAGATACCCATTAGCCACTTCAGGCATTGTGCTCAGGTCTTAGTGCGCAAGCGTAACTTTACATCAAAATTGAAAGAAAACAAATAGTTCAAATTGTATTTCTGATGATTTTAGTTAAATTCTTCCGATAGTAATGCATACTGTACTGGAATGTCCAAACAGCTACTCATTTTAATTTTCTTTTAAAGATTGAGTTGTAGTCGTTCTCTTTAAGTTGGACCATAAAGTTTGATTATCCTCTCTCACGCCGGTAATGCGTCGCAAGATCAGATGTGAGACCGAAAGTATTGATATTTCTGTTTCAATTTAGAGACTCGCCGAGCTGGCACAAGATGGTCTGTGTCGAATACAGAAAACAATCTCAGTTAATGGAAAGTCTCTTGTGCATATTGAAAGACAATTTGAATGCAAAATACCGTTAATTTTTGAGTGGAAAGTTTTGGACATGATCGTCTATTTGCATGACAAATTACCATTGTTTTCCGAAAAATAATGCATGTCTCACTACTTGGTTGGAAGATGGCGTTCGCATAGTGTTTATAGGCGTAAATTGCTTTTGTCACTCCCGGATTCTCGCGAGATCTGTATCACGAGTTTTTGCCGATGTGCATTGCAATGATTTCGCACTACTGCGATATACAAACCCACTATTACATTCAAAATGGCAATGAATATTATGCAAATCTGCAGACATTGAAAACGCTAGTCGCTAAGCGTATCCCAAGGGACAACCATATCCCATAAACTGTCCGGAATACTCCTATATCAGCTTCAGAATCGGTCTCTTAATTATGCATGTTTTTCTCTCGTTACTTTACGGGAACTTGCTCGCACCTCGGAATGCTTGCTTCCATTTTCGTCTAATCTCTCGAGGGTACAGTTAACTTCATCTCTACTCTAAATCGAGCACTGACGATGCTTTGGTTTGGGGTTTACTTCTAATAAAACGACACTTTTTTTGCCTCGTTGACATTCAAACATTTTTGGAGTTGATTTACACGAATTCGTTCCTGTATTGTAATACATTTTTTATGTTTCGTCTGTTACATACTAAAGACGCGGCATGTAAAAAAATAAGTCTTATGTCTGTTCATTTTCCGTTTGACTGATTTGCAAAATCATCGAAGGACAAACAAAAGTCTTTTATATCGATGCCATAATGCAATTGCAGCTCTCACTTTTGTAAAGGAATTTTCGACATTGTTCCTTATCTAGGACAGAATTTGCTGACGACATTGTCTCTACGACACCTTTGGCACTTTCAGAGATTTAGTAGAATGTGGTTGTCTTTGTTTTCAAGCTGTCAATGAAGATCCATGCCCTTCAGAGATCACTGCTTTTTGTCCTTGTCAAGGTTTCTTTTTTATTTCCAAAAGACAATAGCAGAAATTAAAACAATCCACTTTTAGGACGCCTTACTTTTCTTGGCATATTCAGGATGAGTTGACAAAAATTCAGATTGACATAAGGGTAACATAATGCTATAGTTATTGAATTGTTCTTGTTCCGACATTTCATCAGTGGGCCAAAGAATGCACTGTAGCTACCTCTCTCCGTCTAGTTGTTGGTTTTGCCTATAGATATTAGTATTCCTAATTTACCCTTTTTACTCTTTAATCTTAAAAAAAGTATTTTAGAATTATTAAACATTGATTATATTGATGTTCAGATATTATAAATATATTAAATATGCGCTGCACATATGATTTTGAAAGTTAGAAAATATTGCGAAGATATGATGTTTATTTAATAACCAAATTACTCTAGTTTATCACCTTCCAGAACGTAAAAATAAATGAATGGAAGAAACGGTTATCTATTATGAACAAACTTTGTTGCGGGGCTTTGATACGGGGCTTTGTACCATATTTCTTTAACGTATTCTGTTTTACCCCAAGTCCCAAACAATACTTAGTAATATTAAAATAGGGTTACGAATTGTTACTAAGGACGCTTTTGGGCGTATTCCTGTTTACACTTAGGTGGCTATTTTCGTTCGAAACCCGGCGATTTTCTGTCATTTTATTGACTAATTAACATAATTCTTTGCATGTAATACATACCTACAATAAATTTAATCTTAATGCATCTTTACATAACATGACACACCGTCACTAAGGATTCTGTCAAGTCATGCGGAAAAAAGTGAAAAAAAATTTGTCTGACCTTTAAAAAAAGAAATGAAAGAATTTCAGTCATAAAAGTTATAAAAGTTTAAGGTTATTTTTTTTTTATTCCTGTCGCCATGGGCACAATATGTCGCCATAGTTGCGCCTTAGGGATATTCTACTTCACATGCAAAGTTCACTCTCAAAGAAGGATTATTAGTTTCGTAATATTGTGCTTAATTGGCAAGTGAATGTTTCATAATAACAAACAAAAAATTTCGTGATAACACGGAGCTATTTTAGTTAGCTTCATTCTCGTGCACAAGAAGCCGAGATAACCATCAGTAACAATTGTAGTAGTACTTGAATCAAGTAGATACTTAAAATTCTAACAATATGACATCAAGGATCTGTTCGTTTGCCTGAAACAATTGCTTTGCATCTCATCAGTGTCACCGTAGGAAGACGTCATTTATCTTCAGAAAATCAAACGCTCCCTAGCTTCCCGGCGTCGACAGAAGGCCGAATTCAACATGGACATCCTTCCGCCAAAGAAAACAGTGCTGTCCAAAAAAGCCGCCAATTTCATTCGCCTTCATACATTCCATTCAATACTGGTTTTTCTAAAGAACTTGAAAGCAAAGCCAAGTGTTTAAAAATATTTATTCTTTGAATTTCATTCTTACGAACAATGAAATTGAGATAATAAGAAGGAAATCCATAAATGATAAATACATGCTTTGAATTGATTTTTCGGTTAACAATACACGACACTTTGAGCGCAATTACAATAACATGTGTCATAATTACGAATTTAAATAACACTGTCGAACAAAACTCTGAAAGGTGTAAAAATCCAGATATGATCAAACGCCTCGCAAATCAGAACAATAAAGATGGTGGCCTTTTGTTCCGCTGGTGAACTTTCCGGCAGATGTAAGACACTACCCAAAGTAATCCAAACGCCTTCCTGAATGCTCCAGTTTTGGTTTTAAATGTTATACAACATTGGATTCTTCGCTGTAGGTAGGGGGTCCTTACCGCTCATAACACTGATGTATGATTTCAGTAAGAAAAGAGGATACCTGAACTACACAAGTGAAACTTATTAGTTATGCCGCGCACCTTGTTAGGGTTAAGAGGTCGGCCCTCTTCTGAAACTTAAACTCACACCTTATTCAAGCTCCAAATGCATACGTCTTGGACAGATGTTCCGACATCTACGTAGTAACAGAAGAACACAAACATCTTTAATTTGTCACAGAGGATCATGTTCATATCCAAAAAAAATTATTTCGACATTTAATGAATAATCTGTATCATCCCGGGGTCTATTGGTGATGGGTGTCAATAGCAGGAAAAAACACCTACATCATCACAGTTAGTATCTGTTTAACACATAAATGTCTTTGCTTTGAATCTGATGCCGAAATGCTGACATAAGGTAACGTCTACCCCTAGATTGGGTGTCTGAAGCGACATCTCATTTTGGAATTTTCGCACCATCAGAATAATTTAGAATTTATGTTACATTACTAAAGTGAGACCAGGTGTAGAGGTTGTTTAACTGTCCTGTATCTTCTTACCTCTATAATCATATTTACATTTCTAAAATACTAAAAAATAAATCTACCAGAAAACAGTCGGAGAAAATTTGCCATAAACGAGGCCGCTGTCGTTTGATAGTCTTCAATTTGAATACCATCACCCTTTTGTGCATAGAAATTTTAAAAATTCCTTAAAAATTATCATGTATTGGATAATTTAAAGTGTAAAATAATATATTAGCAGAATAATAAAACAACATAGTTGATATATCTTCCATATTAATGGTTTAATTTGTATCCACTGAAATATAAATAAAGTTGAATTGAAAGTAAGATGCATGTAATTTTCTACAACGTATATACCTTTTTTCAAAATCAATATAATTATATTTCTGTTAACGGATATATTCTCAATTTCAGATATTCTTTGAAATGTACACACAATTTTAAGTATAAATCTGGTTGACCCTAGGTCTAATGTTAGAAATGTTTGTTAAATTTTTGAAGTTGTTGCTAATGAAGTACACCTAACGTCAAAAGGCATTTCAAACAAAATTTCAAAACTTTTAGAAATAAATTCTGTTTTCGACAAAGAAATGAGGGTTTATAACCACAAAAAAAAAACAATATCTAGCCAAAATGCTTTAAACCAAAACATACTCCCTCCAGATGTATTTTTTTTTTTTAAAAAGCGATCGATTTTCCCCGATTAGAGGGGATTATGCACCCGACTGTCAGTTATCATAGCGGTAGTCATTAAGAGTCTAACGCTTTGCAATATGGCAGCATACTGACTGTCTCCAAACATTTTGCAGTTAACTGCAGGCGGCTAATGGTGCTACCATTTTGTTCTCGGAAGTCAATACCGTAAAACTCAGAACCTTTCGTGATACCTGGCATACTAATACTTTGATGTAGTCTCGCATATCAATACCGTCTTGTCATGTGACCCTTAGGTAGGACTAATGAGAGCAAAAAGTAAACTGATGCGGGCGGTGATTTCTTCGGGCTTGGAGAGGTAATTGCTACTTTCCATTATATCAGCGTACAACAACATTGTTGAGAAAGGCGCTTCCAATTTTTAACAGACGTTAAAACATGTTCAAAAGACACGAACTATACATATTATGCATTCTCTATTACCCCTTTGTACTCACATGCAGCTTCCGGTACATGTATAGTTTACTGGAAATTGTGTTACATGTATTGATTTTTTTTCTTACTTTTTACTTGTTAAATTACTCCAAAAAATCAATTAACCTGAGATTTACCCCTGATTTTTTTATTATTATCTTTTGGAATTGAAATATCATTTTTCGTGTATCAACAACATTATTTACTTTTTTTTTATTCATTTGAATTTTTGTTTTTGGGGGGGTTTGTAGTAGTGAGCTGCATGTTTTATTTGTATCATAATTATTTTCAAAATTTATACTTAGTGCAGAAAATTTAAAAATTTTAAACAAAGTTTGTAACAAGGAAAACATTCGGTATCAATATAAATTTAATTGTGTATTTTTCTATTGCATTTTTGAATCTTTTTTTCAAAACTGAAATATTCAAAAAAGGGGAAAAGAGTTAGAAATTGGAGTAAACATGTTTTGCATCTTTTCTCTTTCTTTAATAAATGGGTTTTTAATTAAAACTAAAATATGATATTTGATTTATGAACTAATATCAACCGTCTTATTTTCCTTGCGCATTGATATCAAAGGAATTTTCCATGTTCACTTGTGTCAAATCGAGCCCGATCCGAAATCTGTTATATAAGATCTGTCACCACTACTGTGGATCCGCATTCAAACTGAAGAAGTTTTACATGTAATATGCAGGAAGCATTTAATTAAAGTTGGACAATTAAGGCGACTTTTGCTGCTCTCGATGACTGACAAGCTCTTGTAAATGTAGCAGTCCTTGTCTGAAAACTCTCGTGCTGCGTGTTGACATTCGTGTGAATTTTTCAATTGTTTCTAAAGACCTATACACTTTACTTTCAGCAGTGCATGCAAAGCCGGAGTTTTCATTTCTATACAAGAAATGATGAAAATAAATTTAAAAAAAAACATTATAATGAAAAAAAATATCCATTAATGATTCGTTGTTAAAAACATAGACAACAGATTATCATTGTAACTGATTTCTTAATTCTTTTTGCGACTTCCAATTTACATGTATTGTGTAAAGTGTTATTTATTCTATTATCAAATGTATTTCTTCGATTTTCTTTTTAGATGTTATCGTTCAAAAAAGTTTGGCAATTCTATTGTTAGATAAGTTCTTGAGTTGACATCGTTGGGGTAGGTGTGAGTCCTGGCTATTGTTCGCAGCCAACTGGATTTATCCCCGCGAAATCAGGGATTACCTTTGGTCAGTCCCAAACAAAACCGTAGACTCTGAGTCTGCATTTCGTGCAATTTTTTAAACGAAAGTTTCGAGATAGCTATCTAAACAATATGTCACTACATGTCTACATGTTATTAAGCGTGAAAAACTCGCCATATAATTACTATGTATTTTAAGAATTATTGTTCCATATTGAGAAGACGATTACATTCGATTTAAGAGGACCAACATTCAGATTTTATTATCAAATTTGCGAAAACTGTTTGACAATTTTGTGAAACACTTGGCTCCAAGGAGAACTGATTTAATTGGTGAAATGGCGTCACTGTGTTTTCCCACTTTTAATGAAATGTTAGTCAAAACTTAGAAACTATTGGATAATGCAGAAACGGGCACTTAGATAAAGATACTGACTCAAATTTTGTCTTACAGGATGTTTATTTCATGAAATTAATCGGGTCTACAAATTAATGGAAAAAACCATGTGTTGACTATTTTGGTCTGTTATCTGAAATTGCATCTCTTTCAACAAAATCAAAATCGGAAAGATATAATTAGTAAAATAAACCTACGTAAACAAAAATATATAAAAACAAAATAAAATCTCACTAACCTGTCTCAATTTATTAAGCACATTTCCAGTAAATAATGTACCCGAGAAATCAAACATTCCATGAAATAAGAAAAGAAAACAAACAAACATGGCGGATTGCACTATGCAGAATTTGACTACGTCGCACGTAGATTGAACTCAAAATAGTTGCTTAATTGCTTCAATTTAGGTTTTAAAAAAATGAACAGTATGTTCAAGCCGTAAGATTCTTTTGACACAAAGGTTATTAATTGTATGCATATTTTGTTGCCTTCTGTTATAAAATAGATATATTTTTATTGGAGGTAGTCGGGAACCTGTGTTCGTTGTAGCAAACAGCAACACATGCTTAGGTAATCGTTAACATCAGATCACGGGTGGATGGTCGTGCAACACGCCCCATCCCTCTTTTACCTTCACAGAGCAGGAAAATGGGCTTCGCTACCCACCGATAAAGGAAGGGAATTTTTTCAACTGATCATGATTATGAAAAGTTCAATGTTTATCTGATGCATCGATCAAATAAGGTTTTGCTTTTAAACAATAGTGACTGCCTCTAAACCCGAGATGTGCGATGTGTTATAATTGTTTTGAGTGTATATTTTCTGTGTAGGAGAGGGACTAGGCATTGTTATAAGCTTCCTCTGACAGCTTTCCGTCGTATGATGTAACAGTCAACAAATATATTTAAGTGCTCGCTCGACAAGTCTTCGTCTCACATTTTCGCGATAATTAGAAATTTCATCTCCCCAATATGGACGGATAGGAAACCCCAACTCTCCAAGCAGGATCGAATTTCCTCGCTGTTCAAAACCTGGACGAAGGTGATTGTGCAATTAAGAGAATTAAAAATGACAGTGTGTTTTTGTCCATGAACGTCTCTTATCTTGGGTGCCGTACCACAATGATATGATATACCAATATTTTGATTCCCTTACATAAACTCGGTTTGGCCGTCAGTCCGTCTGATGAGGGTGATAGGAGGCCCCCGCCGACGGTCTAATTATTAATTGATAAAGTCAGAGTAAACTCACCACCATAGCACGCTCTCCTGGGCCGGGGGAGAGGGTGGTGTAAGTTTCAAAATTATCGCGTTAAACTAATTTGGACTGACGATGTTTAGATACTAATCCCCTTGTCCAAGTCTTTGTGGAACTTGTGCAGGTTTGTTTGCAAAACAAGTAATCAGAAAACGACCGTATCGTAAGTCAAACATATTGTCTTAGGGGCGCTAATCCTTGGGTCCTCCATAAATACACATTATCAGAGATTTGGTCCAGATTAGCAGCGTCTATCTGCGGGATATACAGCTTAGTTGTAATGAAGCAATAGTAAGATGATAAAGATCACTGATAGTGCTGAAAATGACACGCGTTCGTGATGACAGTGGAAATGTATCCATCACCAAGATTCCGACAAACAGCAAATAAATTCAACCAAAGAAACGAGGGAGCATCATGTTTGGTTACTTTCTTTCTGAGATTCAAGATATTTTGGCATTCTTGGGCTGATAATTGACACTATAACATTAAATTATGTTTTTTGTGCTTCTTGAAGTGTTTTTCATTGATGCACTTTACTTTCACAGTATCCAAATATTTTATCTCTCTTTGAAAGTAGTTTTTTTAAACAGAAACTGTTTCTGTTTGGAACACCCAGGAAGTGAACACTGCCTCGTTATTGTCAATGTTGAGCAACAAGCGCCATTACACTTCTTCTCGAGAAAATGCTCACCTGCTAGCAGTGTAAACAACGCATCAAAGATTTTGAATTATTGTGTAAACATTTTCTTTGTGCGGGACTGTAAAATAAAAAGATAAAACCGTTCCGGAGTAAACCTTTCTCCGGAAGCACGAGAATCAAACGTAATGTCAGTCCGGATCGGTAAAATTTTACAGCCAAAATCTGTCATGAAAATATCAAGTACGCGAAGTCTTTATCTTTGTTGGGTTTTGCACCCATACCATGTAAACAATCCCCTTACCTACTCCCTTTGTGTGAAATAAAAATGATATTGCTATAAAATTTTATCACTTGTACATGAAAGCGCAGAATGAAAGTCCTCTACTTTATAGTCGTATCAAAGCTTCATGGACGCTTTATTCCGGATAATGAAATCATTGTCTGATACCGTTGTTTTGAGTAGAAATCGTTTATCGATGTATTTTTTCCTTTATTCTTTCCAAATTGGATTATTTCTATGGTAAAATATGGGAAACAGAGCTATAAATATGCTACATTTGGTGTCCCCTTTTTGAAGTAACTCAAATCCGTCACCTTTCTCCTCGACAGTATTGATGTTGTTTCGTGTATGGCCACTTTCTGTAATTATAATTCAAATGTCAACGTTGTATGAAAATCAAAAATGTTACATCAGTTTCTTCAACTCCGAGCCCTGTATAGTTTCTTTTAATGATATCACTGCAAAAGGCAACCCATTTATTTTGGACAGTTTGAATGCAGACCTGATGCGCGATTCCTTTATATTTTTTATATTTATTTTTTTAATATTATTTTTTTTTTGTTATGTTATTTCTAATTACTTACCCACTTAACAAATCTAATTAATCACTGTTTTGTCTCATGATGACTTAACGTCTACCATTTAAAGACTTTTATGAATCAAAATGTTATCCTTGATGAATATGCAAATTTGTATAAAATACATGTAAGGCATAATTGTCTTGCCATTGTAAAAAGAGATTTAGAAAACAAAGTGTATTTTAAACTTCGCAATCCTTCATATCACAAAATACATATACATTATGATTGAAAATGTACACACTTTATAAAGATATACATATAAAGCCATTCGTTGATAAATTTTTTGGAGAGAGGGCTAATTATTCGAAAATTTTGCTAATTATACAATCATATAGTGGATAGTTAGATTAATATTCTTCATTGAATGCCTTGAATTTGAATTTATTGTTTGTCGACGTTTGAATTTGGATTTTTAAAATAAAAAAAACCATTAAGAGAAGATAATGTGCTTCTGAAATATCAATCATAGATGGCACTGTGTGAAATATTAATTTTTATAAAACGGTTGATGATTTGTAATCTGTTCTTGGTTCCCTGCATGAGTCTGCATGGATTTCAAATTTACTCTGAGCAATCAATGATACAAAAAGAGGAGAAATTCCAGATAGTGAGATTTTTAACCGTTAAATCAATCCAATGTTTACATTTTTTATCATTTTAATTAATAGGTCCTTCTAATCATTGCAATTGAGCTGAGATCTTTGGTCTTTGAGGCAGTGCAAGTGGGGGCGAGTCCTGTTTATATTGCAATGACATTAGTCGGTACCAAAAGAGAAATTTAAAAACAGGAAAAAACTCCACTCTAATTTGCTGGGTCATTCAGTGACAAAACATGAACCTCTACATGGTTGGTAGAGTTGTGAAGACCTTAAGTGGCCGTTGGTACGACTATTGAACAAATATTTCATCACCGAATACACCTGAATGGAATGAGAAAATGGCCGACTTGGTAGCAAGGTCTTGTGCAAGGGAAAGTGCTAGTGTTGACACTGAGTCCCTCCAGAAAGTATTTGTCAAATTACAGCGCTTCCATTCAAGAATTTCCTTGGTCCTTCCGCGGAATTTAACATAGATAAAACCTATGTCCACTGGGGCGATCGTGCGCGGCGCCTTCTCAATTCCCTTCAATCGAATTAAACCACAATCGTCGAACGACTTAGTCTGAAAACAATGCTTTGTCACACCTACAATGTCGGCGATACATATTTACTAATTATGTTCACACTCCAGTCGGGTTATCCCCGATTATTTTCTTTCTTCTCTTGATTGGTTTACCTACATCCGACTTGAATTAAATACTACGTATCGCCAGTTTACCCAGTAAAACTGTCGCCTGTCTTATCAAATTGACCAGTCCCCCCTCAGACTTTACAGCTCCTAGCCAGACTTCTACTGCCTGCGTTCTCTGACTGTGCTCTTTAATACCGCCGCTATTTTTGTTATGATGTTTTTTTAAGATAATCTTTCGGGGTTTTTTTCGGAGGCTGATAACACAATAATGGATAGCTTAAAACTGATATGAAAATATTGTCTTAGGAATTTAGTATCCCGACCGTTAATAAGAGACACCAGTATTAAAAGCGAAGAATAAACTTCAAAAACTAAACTCCAATCATTTCTTGTATCTATTAATTAATTTTACACATTTGTTAATGTGAAATATAAATTATATTCTTTCATAAGTATACTATTAAGACTTAATTTTCATAGTCGATTTAAATATAATACTTTAAAAACACAAGTCTGTATACACACTGCTTATACACACACAAAAATAATACAATGTTTCAAGTGCGCGTTATGAATGAAACACATCATTTTATACCACGGTTGTTTAAAAATTAATGATGAAATGACACATGCTTATAAACGTTTCAAAGACAGAAAAAAATCTATGACTCACAGTCTCACGTAAGACATTAAGCCATCAAGAATCCTTTATTTCAATTTTCATGTGATTTTATTTAACCAATTAAAAACCCCAAAAATAAGAGAGAGATAAAGTTGCGAATTTTAGCGTGACTCTTGAAAAATACTCTCTACATTTAATGCTCAAATTATTGGGGTGTAACGATTTATTAAATATTCCATTCAGAGAATGCTTTTTAAAGTATGTTTTCATTTCTTTTCGAAATCTTGTTGTTGTTGTTTTATTTTTCTTCTAAATTCAAATTTACTTTCTACAAATAGTAATTCTTTAATTGGCAAAATAATTTACATCTGCTATACTAAAGAGTAAACAGGAAGGAATCACTAAGATTTGAAATACAAGTAGAATCAAATCTTATAAATCGTAAAACAAGAATTTAATGAAAAGAAAAATTGAACACTAAATATGTTTCTGAATATGATGTTAAATTTAAAAAAAAAATAAATAAATGCGTTCTCTTAATTCAAATTTGATGCTGACAAATTACATTTTAAAACAAACAAATGCCAAAGCAAAAAAGATAACAAATTTGAATAGGAATAAGATTTTTAAGGATAAATTTTGGGGGTGAGTAAATTGTGACATTTTCCAAAGCGGGTTGACCCTGGAACTCACGCGGTTTCAGAGGCCAGACTACCGAGCTTCCCCTTAATCCTTAGAGTGGCAGCCAGGCGCCTTTCCTACCAAATTCTCAAGGTTCTACGATTATCTATTAGCCATTGATTATTGAAGTACCGTTTCAAAAACTGAAATCAAGTAGAAGGAAAGATATGTGCCATTAATTCCCTCCTATCAATTTATCAAAATTTTTCTTTTGAGATATGACTTGGTATTTCAAGGATATCAGTGTTTTTTGTCGATTATAACCCGCAGTTTAAATATTTTGTAGTCATACAAAGAGACTTTGAGGATAATTTTTAATACAAACAGATTTTACATGGGCGAGAAAGTTAAAATTTGTATTTAAATCTTGTTGTATCATTAAATATTTAACCTGCATTCGATACCTGTTTTATTATTTATTAAACAAACATTCCAGCATAAATCGTGTTGAAATCTCGACTAGAATAAATATGAAGAAGGAAAGTGTACGAGGCAAATAAATATGTAAAGCGTAACGTTTTGGGCGGAGCTTCTCGTCATAACTGCCGATAAGGCTGGCATATTAACACATATTACACAGCCTATCGAGAAAGGCTATGTAGCTGGCGACACACTGGCGCGAGACCCTTTCGCGAGTTCAGCCGTCAAATCTCGCTTAGTTCTCGCCCATTTGGATAATGATGGAAAAAAAGCAACCAATCAGAACCGCGCAATATGTTATCAGGCATATCTTTCTATATACATGAGCAATTCTAGTTCACGGTGAAAGCAGTGTTTAGTTGTCATCTAGATAATCCTGAACTATATTCTGTATCATTGATAATACTCGGACATCAGTTGTGAATGGCTGGATGAAATCCGTGGACAATGTTTTTAACTTTTGACCGCCGTTTATGAAATCCAATTATCATTTTTAATACTGTTTAACATACTTTGATATATATACGGAAACAGTATCAATGATTTATCAAAACCAAAATCCGGATTTAGCGATGGCTTACAATCCCTTCTTGTTCCCCAGGCCTTCGGACTACACTTCACTGTTGCAGCAGCACTATTTACCGGGAATGGCCGTTCCTGCACCCCCCGGGATCCCTGCTTCCATTCTGCCTAAGCTTCAACAATCTGTGGGGCGTTCCCCGCTTTCTCCGGGAGAACTACTCCACCCTTTTCATCCCCGACCCCTCAGGACCATGGAGCCGGAACCCGACGCTCAGGATGATCCCAAAGTGGAAATAGAATCCAAGGAACTTTGGGAACAATTTCATAATCTCGGAACCGAAATGGTTATCACAAAATCCGGAAGGTAAACATTTTTTATTTACCACCCAAGTTGTATTTATGTTAACAAGGCATTTTATGTGACCTTACATTTACATTTATTCACTTCTATTTTTACTAAAATTTCCTTATTGTGGTTTTTTACTCCAATTCATCCTTTTAATGTTTACCTTTTCAAACTTTTAGGGTTTGACTTTTTTTAATAAGCAATTTCAGTCCAAAAATTACATGTTAAAATTTTAAACAATTTGAATCTTTATTTGAAATAATTATAATAGTTTCTTTAAATAAAAACCATTTAACTTGTTATATATTAGTGTAATCTTTGGAGGAAAAACAACTCATATTTACAATTTTCTCAGTTTTCTTATTTGCATATATATTAAAAAGGGCCTGTTATAATTTGTAGCAAAAATGTTTGCATATTTTACTTAATATCGTTAATTTATTTTTTACGTTTTTAAAAATTGATATATAATAGATAGAGCCCTAACGCATATTGCACAATATTGTTATAACTGATTATGCATGTTAAAAACGACCCAGGGCGTCGGGTTGCGTCGACAAAAAGCTGCTAGCCTGTTGTGAATTTAAATATGAAATTGGATTAAAGGCTGCCCCAACCTGATCCCGTTTGTGGATTTAGTTAACAAATCCCATTACAAGATCACTCTTAAATCGCTAGTCGTATTTGATTCCATATCCTGTGTAATTAACTGCATAAGTGTTGATTACGTCGGTCCATCTTAACAGATAAACAAAAGTCTTAATACAATTATAACCGAGAGGAAAGGACCTTGTGAATTTTTCCGGAATCTGGCGGGTCAGCCGATTTGGATTAGTGTCAGAGTACTTCTCTTGTCCAGTGACACTATGTTTCCAATAAAACTGTGATACCAACACGGTATCTTATCTCCGGAATATTGTTGAAACTTATATGGATCATGTAAGATTTAAATTAAGTCCAGCTGAGAGATATATGGGAGAAATTCCACATTCTATTTCCCATACACTTTGTAATGAAGAATTATTGGTCAGAAATAGAAAGAAAATTTTAATTATTTGTGTAATAAATAAGGCTAATTTTTCCCTTGCTGAAGAAATATTGCTCTAAAAATTATTTGAATTTCAAAATTAATTACACAGTTATATATTCCAGATTTTTTTTTTCAATTTACAGACTATTTTTAGTTATATATATTTTTGTTAAGATTCACAATGAATTTTATTTATATTCCAATTCTCACCTATAAAATAACAACTAACAAATCCGAAATATTTCCAGAAAAATATTCACATACAAAAGTGTGAATGAAAATTTTATTTATCTTTTTCTACTTTCCTTTTAAATAATTTTAGTTTTGATAAAAGTAGCTTCTACGTATTGTGCATCACCATTGCAGAAATTAAATTTAGCATGTTCTTCTTCTCAAATTTGTGTCTAATCAATGGTAAAGTGTACTATTCTCTCTTAAAATGTGACATTTTTACATTTAGCAATATTTAAATAGAATATTATTCAGTAATAATTAAAAAAATTATGCCCCCCAAAAATAAATAGAGACGATAAAATCTTATTTTAATAGTAAATACTAAAGATCTTTATATACAGTATCAGATAGAAAAAGGTCTATGACTTGATAAAATTGTTTATTGACTTAATTTCGGGGATGAGAAAAATTTAATCATATAAAGAGATTATATAGGGTATTATTTATAAATATTTACAACGTTTTTCTTCTTTTTTAGGCGAATGTTTCCTCCTTTCAAAGTGCGCGTTTCTGGTCTGGATAAGAGAGCAAAATATATTCTGTTAATGGACATAGTGGCAGTTGACGACTGTAGATACAAATTTCACAATAGCCGCTGGATGGTGGCGGGAAAAGCCGACCCAGAAATGCCAAAACGGATGTACATCCACCCCGACTCCCCAAGCACGGGGGAACAATGGATGCAAAAAGTGGTCTCC
>CM065922.1:25053819-25063819 GCA_033439105.1 Magallana nippona | reverse complement strand
ATTTTCACGATCGTTTTTCTTTTCATAAAACGTGTCCTAAATAATCATTTTTTCAAAAATTCAGCGAAAGGGGTGTTATTTTTTTCCTTCTAAAATTGGATGATCAAAAAATTGACTTGAACCTTGTGACAATTTTTATTCACCTTCACCAAATGTTATATTTAATTAGATAGATAATCTTTATTACTATTAATGAAAGTAATAAAATTTAGAGAGAAATGTGAAAGTTAGGTCCAGGGTATAGGCGGCTATGTGTGATATTCAGGGACCTAAGGGGCCCGGGCCCACGGGCAGGATTGGTCAACTAAAAGGTGTTGCGCTCGAGACATTTCAGCTGTCTGATCTGACGCCGCACGGTCGGTCAACACGCGCGGCGGCCAGCAACTTCGACCAGAGAGCGTTTGTAAAATGACAACTAATTAAATAATATTTTGGGTTTTATGACTGGATTGATGGATTTGACGAACTAACTGACCCCTAATAAAAAGACTGTCACTCTGAGCAATTAAAAAGCTCACGGGGGTCGGTTCCTATTGAAGAAATAAAATCCACGTGTAATTGCGTTTCTTTACTAATTTTTATTTAATCACAATAAAAAAAATAATTCCGTTTGAACTAATTTTATTATTGATGGCTGATAAAAGACACACATTACGAAACAATCGGAGTACAAGCTGTTTTGGTCGAGTATTTTCACACAAAATGTCAAATATTGTACATGATTTTTAAAAGGTTCCTGACACCGATCATCTATAGGTGATCACTTTTTAATAAACCAAACATTCTACCCATTAATTAAAGGGTGCAATTTTTACCACAATTAAGATTAAACATTGTGCATACAAAGTTTGTCGAAATTAATCATCAAACCCGATATTTCCGTTTTTAAACAAAAATCGTCATCATTTAAATAATTGTCTATTTTACACCTTTCGCTCTCAGGTTTCAACTCAATTAGGAAACAAAAGCGGATTTTTTTCTTGACATAAAGAAATCGTTTTTATTTAAGTAATGGTCTTTTTAAATCCATTTTCCAGTTATTTTCGGCATCGATAGATCTGCTTATTACACCTGTTACATGTACAATGTTTTCGATTTACTGATATTTCTTTGATATTATTTTGATGACAGACAAATAATGTTGCATAAAAAGGGAGAAAGCATATCAAAAGCATTCATACGGGAAAATCAATACCAGCCCCTTCTTTTCATTGGGCTGAGAGAATAGAAATGAATATGGCTGTACTTCATGTGTTCGTCTCATGTGGTTAATTATATTTTCTTTATTTTTTTTTTTTAACATTAACGCCTTCAGATTTACATGTAGGAAGTTAATTTGCAAATATACATAAAGATTTGAAAACCAAATATCTTTCAGATGGGAAGACTTAATTAATGTCAAAAATTTGAATTCACACCTTCACACATAATTTGGCAAAATTGAGGTAGGTATATATTTTTTGCCTGAGCACGTAGGTGGCCCAAGTTAGCAATATGATGACTGCTGTCAATTTTTGATATGGTAAATCATCAGGCTTTTAAATCGTTGCGCATTACCCCGGGCACAACTATAGACCTTGTATTTTTAGACAAATAAAGTCCTCACTTAACAAATAATGATCGAGGCAGGCGCTGGGTTTTTTTTTTATTTTAAAGATATTTTTAATCATAATAGATTTTTATGGAGGTTGAAGTATAGATAAAGATCCGCGCAATTTCACGTCGTCCACGGGGTGATGATTTTAAGAGAGTATGTATTCACCATAATGTGCCCTTCCTGATCTAAAAACACTTAATCCTTAGTCATACATAATGGAGCTGTTTCAATTTTAATGACGGAAATATTTCGATTGAGAGCTTGATAAATATTAAATATTAATGAAAGTAAACTGGTGCGATAAAATACATGTTTATCAGGACATCCTCCCTTCCGTTAAAAAAAGCTCTGTGTAAATAAAATTAAGAAAACTTAAAGTACATGAAATGTTTGTCTTTTGGAGTTCAATTATCTTACAAAAAGTTTTTGTAGTTTCATCAAACTTGAATATGAAATAAACATTTTTTTTAAATGATACATAAAATTGTTACTTTAAGAAAAGTATAGTTTGTATAATTATTCATGTAAAGAAATACGGTTGTGAAAATGTTAACATTAAATAAATTCATTTCATAACGGATTAAAATGAACATGGTAAATTCATACAGATTGTTCTGTGCATAATATCGATTTAATCACTATATGTGTAAAAATACCCATTGTTGTTTGAAATCGGACAAAAAAAAACAATAGATGGCGCTACCGAGTCTATCTTACTCCCATAATTCCATCTTACGGGCGGCTCTTCTCAGAAATTTGTTGTTTTATATGCAGATTTTTAAGCCTATAAACGTGGGTGGCTTATGGATATGACGGGGGCTTTATGTTTCGACAGTTATTACTTGTATTCATAGAATGTTTAGGTGTTGACACCAACGCTATCGTTTTTCTAGCGTTAAATTGTAAACGAATAATAATCAGTCGGACGATGCGTATGAGGAAACCACTTTTGGCGGGAGACTCAAAGTGACGTAACGTCAAAATGACGCTTAAAAATTTCACTTATATAATTAAAAGATAAACATGAAACGAAATAGGGCATGATTACTTATAGTTTAAGGATCAGCTTTCATATCTAATTAATAAATTGTATTTCTATGAATTTATTGGTTGGTGCAAATACAAACTATGGTTTTTGTATTAAAAACAACAAGTAAATAAATAGAATTACAATTTTTATATTTTGACTTTTTTTCTATTTTGAAAGGGTATCTCTCGTTTCACCTTATAAACTTAGATACATATATACCTCTTATTATTTTTTTTATAATTTGACATTTACAATTAATTTTCTTAATATCGAATTTGTTAAAATATTTATGAATTGATTTAATTTTTTGCAGACCATTCTAAACTCCATGCACAAGTACCAGCCACGTTTTCATCTCGTTCGAGCTAACGACATTCTGAAGCTTCCGTATTCAGCGTTCAGGACGTACGTCTTTAAAGAAACGGAATTCATCGCAGTCACCGCTTACCAGAACGAGAAGGTGTGTGTTTGTATGTAGAATCATACATTATCTACTTACACCAGGCGCCGGGCCATCACGCCTCAGCCAAAATAAAAAGCTCACTTCATAGCCACAGAACTATGGGTGCTCGAAAAATCGTATTATAACACGAATGCTAATAACACCTTTCCTGCAAAATGTTTTATGCTCAGTAATGATATTTTTACTAACAGTGTACATCACTTTTCTCTTTACTTCAAAGAAAACGATTCTGTGAGAGAGTGGAGAAACAACGTTGTATACAAAGATTCTTATTTTTTTCCCATCCAATTTTTCATTAATTATTCATTTTTAATTTTAGATTACACAGCTGAAGATTGACAACAATCCCTTTGCAAAAGGATTTAGAGATTCGGGGAGTGGAAAAAGGGAAAAAAAGTGAGTCTGTTTTTTTCTCTGACGTCTTTATCAACCTCTCATCATTGGTCATTAAAGGGCATTTACAGGAGAAATATGAACCGTCTAATCTTAGAATGGCATCAAATCGAGGCCGGATGAACAATGACAATAGATGTCACGTGGCCACAAATGACCAATGATCTGTGCAATATGGACATGGCGCTGAGCGGCTGCTGGTAGACATTGGATTTTTTCTGCCTTGTCGGTCCAATCATCATTATCATTTTGCCTTTGGTCGGAAAGCATCTGAATATTCATTTATCACTAGGGTTCATTTATTGAAACCCTGTGATTATAATATTTGTCTTGGTTGGGTGATGGAAGCTGGTCTCGGCTACGTTTGAATCCGATCTCAGGACACGCTTTGAATCACTGCGAATATTATGCATGGTGATGGATGATACACAAGTCATAATGCAGCGCTAGCCTCATCGTCACCACATCAACTATATTTGTCAATTAATATTAATTATAACGATAGATTTCAATCGTATATCAAGCACAAGAATAATAGAATAATAGTAATTTGAAATGTACACAACGGTATTTAATTTCGATTTTTTTAAAAACGTATTTACTTACAGGACTTATAAGTTAACGATTACACTGTAATTATATAAAACAACAACATCCAATAATGAATTTTTGATAAAGGGAAATGCCTTATATTGTTTTTGGGGGTTTTTTCCCCCTTTAAATCAAGAAGCTAATTAGAAGAGACATTACACTGAATATGGTTGTTTAAGCTTTATTTATTAATATTTATAGTTTTCATTTCGTCACTTCAATATAACTGAGTATGGATAATCATTTTAGGTTAAATATCGTCTAACTATAATTATTTATATACCTGTACATGTAATTCGTATGTGTAATATTTTTGCAAAGAAAAAAAAAACTAAAAAGGATTTTAATTCATAAAATTTATTCTTCAAGATTCAATTACGATGAACAAGATTCATATCACTATATTCAAAATATGAGTTGTCTCGATATATATTTTAAAGGGGGGGGGGGTTATAAATTTTCTATTCCATCATTTCCAAGTCGGGTTATCTTTAAAACGTGACACCCGAACTTTGCGTGTGAAATTACGGAAACTCGGTTTGTAAGCAATAGGAACGCCTCTTTAACCAAGTTATCACTTCGTTCGTTTGAAGATCTGTCAATACAATCGGAAGGGGATATTTGGTGGAAAAATGTAGACTTCTCGCCTTCACACCAAACTCTCTTTGATATCTCACTGGACGTGTCGCGCCGAGAGACGCGGCCACAAACAGTCCGAGACCTTCCGAGTAGATCCAGCCATATACATCACCAAAAGAGACGAGTTCATTTTTATCATCAAGCTCGCGAGACAACCAGCCAGTAATCAAACAATTTCAAACGGGTGAAACTCAAAAGAAAGTTTCAAAATTCTTCTGTACCTAGACGAGCAACATGGGTGCTATCTTATCAATTTTTTCAAACAAAACTTTTGACGCCCGGCATCGATATTCGGATATTAAAATTCCCTTTAACAGTCTCATCTATCTGTCAGGTCTCCCCCTATAATGTCCGCCATGGAGAGAAAATTCCTCCGCATATGTGCTAGCAGAGACAGTTGCCCGGATGACAGCTAGGCGCTCTCCAGGATGAAAATGTTAGGTTTATCTAGACGGATTATTTGGAGCAATTGAAATCTGTGGTCACACTCCTCTTAAGATTTAGCGCCAGTCCGCTTGTGTTTATGAAATTTTCCCCCTCATTTTGATTTTCAAACGTCCCATTCGGTAGCTAGCTGGGTTGCCATCCGCTACAAATGAGTTCTCACTCGTTCATCACTCGTCGCGTCAAATGTCTCGGAGAAATTAAATTGCACTTTAAAAACATTAGATTCTTAAGTATCAAGTATGAACTGTTTAACAAAAATGTTTACGGATTTGTTTATCTTTCGGGAATGCATGCCCACCGGAAGTAGTGACTAGGCATGGATTGAAAAATTTATAAAATAATCTGTCAATGTCTGGAGTCGAGACTTCTCATTGAACTTTTTAATTAAATATCTTGTTTAATTAAGTTCAATCAATCGTTAAAATTAAGAAATAAATTGAGTGTTAGATTTTTAATCATGCTATGAAATTTTAAATATAAAGCATTACAAAACATAAAACATTTTGATATGAAATCATTTTCATATTTTTCATATTTCATAATTTTCATTTTTTGACATTAAGAAAAACATTTTTCACGTTAAATAAAATTTAAAAGTTTTAAATATAAGTTCTATAATATATTGCAATTTTTAATTTCTTAGAACCATGTTTGGAGAAGACAAAAGATGTTTTTTAGAAAAATATATTTATCAAAGTTTATTTATACTTCTTAATAGAAGATTGCTAATGAGCTCCATTCACCAATCAAGTACAGCGTATACAGACGAGGGGTCCAGAGTAGACGATCCCCAAAGTGACGAAGACGACGAAATCTGTGTGGACGAAACTGATGACGTCACAGAGGACACAGTCTCCATTCTCTCTCGATTACATTCAGGTAAAAAAAAATTTCATATACGTTAAGAAATAGTAATAAGAAACTTTATGATATTTTTTTTTCAATTTTGGCCGAGATTAAAAATGCTTAGGTAGAAAATATATTCGTGCAACCCACCGTCCGTTTTAGGTTGGGACTGGGGGGAAATAAAAACAATAATTGGATAGGAGAATCTCCATGATTAGCGCACGGGACCCAGACATCCTTACTAGCTTTGTCTGTGTGTGTAAAACCTCTCTATGTTGTCTATTTCAGCAGTAAGTGGATAAGCTTTTTCTGTAGACTTTAGGTAAACATTTCTTAGTTTTGTCGTCTTACGATCGGCGCCTACATATTTACAAACTATATCTTCTAAATAAACACACAGACCGTTAAAAGAACTAAGTTTTATCCGGTTTTAAAATCAAATCTAGGTCCATGTGATCTTGTGTTTTAATTTTTTAAAGTAAGTCCAATTAATTCCACATCAAAGGTATTGTTTTATGCATATTTAAACTTTGAAATTTAAAAAAAAAAAGAAAAATAAAACAAAGAGCATTATGATTTTGTGACAACTTTGATGTGGGAAACCCTCTTAAAGTGTGCGCAATAAATAAAAATATTTTAAGAAAATTTCCCGTGACAGAACGTTCAGCGGTGTTTACGCGTATAAAATGTGAATGGCATAGAGCTCTTCATACAAGAAATGCAGGCGCCGACGTTATATAAAAGTTATGAGGTTTTAAGCCTCTTTATATAACTATCACACTTCAAGCCCAGCCACTTAAAGAATCACGAGGAATACATACGCCTTCCTCTAATACAGAAAATGACATTTGGATTATATTGTTTTATGGGTTGCCGACTAATGTCAAGAAGTGAGTGTTTATGAAGTGGGGGAATATTTTTTAAGTATGTGTATTGCTTAGAGAAAACACTGAAACATTTGTTATTTCAAAAAAAGTACAAGAATAAATTGTACAGGGAGAGAATGCTTCCTTGTTCCATCACTTGTATTTTTTTCTTAGAAGTTTTGCTATTAAGTATTAACAATTTACAAAACGAAACTTATTTTTAAAGAAAATAAAGATGTTCGTTTCATGATTTCGAGATTATGATACTTTTAAAAATTAACATATCTGTTACTGAAGCTGATAATATTCAATATGTATTTTCTCACACACACTTAACCAAGTAAAAACGCAAGTCTCTGACTTCAGTGAAAGTGTTAGAAATGCTAAGTTTTTTCTTCGTTTCCACCCTGTTGTCACACCTGTGTCACAGCCATTTTATGACTTTATATGACTTTTCACATCCTTTATCGCCAACAGTTGTTGCACAGTGCCTCTAGCAATCTAGGCGGTGCCCCATTATACATATCAGCCGAATATTTTGTAACATCTTGAAAAATATTTCAAACATTTTCGCGTAAGTTGTTGTGAAAATCGGCTAAATATTAAAGTCTGAAATTCATATGGAAATGACTTTTGGTGACAGACACGGGGTCTTTCACCTCTTTGATTGCAAAGAATATAGATAGGTTATCTAACACATCTCGCCCATTTATTTTGTCTTTTCACTTCTTTATAAACAGGGGTCGCATGATAAGAGAAATGTTTCTTCTTGATTTCTTCGCGTCTCCTGATATAAATAAAAATATCTCTAGTTGTTGATACACCATTTGACTGTTATCTTGTATTCCTTTCTGTGTGGCATTGGTTTTTTGCTTGGATCCGGACTTTATCAACAAGATATCGCGCGTTTCATGTCGAGAAATCCACACGTTCTTGTAGGATAGCATCTCGTCTCTCCCCCAATCTTATACGTGTGGTGCCACGGCGAGAATAAGAAACCCTTACGCGTCTGTTTGCCCGGGGTAGAACATCGCCTTAGTGTGCATAGGAATGTTATTGGCGGAAAAAAACCACATATTTTTTGTGATTTTGCGCTGGGGAAATGTGTTTATGCACTTTGGGACACTGACTATGAGCAAATGAAGTCCTACTGCGCGAAAACGATGGGAAAACGTCCAAAGGAATGAATGACTAAAAGAGTCAGGGATTAAGAACGAAATCAGCGGGAATATTTATAGCGAAACAGTGGGTATTTGTAATAATATATCTGATATTCAGCACCGAATTAGAAAAAGACATGACAAGAGACAAGTATTACTTGCGTAATTGCAAATTCCTGGATTCAAGGGTGACCAAAATAAGTCAAGTAAACTGCTATAACGCTGAGCACTAGAATCTCTGAATTCATGATAAGGAAGAGGAGAAAGTGCAAAATATTACAAAAATCTGTCATGTGGCTATATTTGTATATCAAAAAGGGGGGTTGGGGTGTCACAGAAGTCCATTACTTGTGAAAGCCTGTGCTTTTGTCAGTTTATGCTAAACACTTTGGCATGGTAATAATGTGTATATGCGATACAAGACTTAGAATTTTATCGGGTTCGCAAGTAAGATAGAGAGAAACATACTCTTTACAATGGTGTACACTGGCTTCTTATCTCATATTTACACGTTGTATCAAACTACTAATTTGGAGCTTACAACGACAAACTCGCACGTTAAGATAAAATAAGGAGCCTACACAAAAACCGAAATCCGTTAATCGCCGATAATCATTATTCAATCTTTCCGATGTATACATTTGGTGGTTTCAATGACCGGGGTCCGAGTGATTATTAAATTTAATCAACGTACACACAACGACCCAACAAAGCGGCTGAAATGCCCCAAACCAACAACAAAGGTGGTACTTTTCACGGTATCTGCCGAGTTTGGTTTAGAATTACGCAAGGTGACTTACACATTCCCATTCCAAAAGACGCACTGTCTGCAGGACCGCGCGAGTTTTACCAAATTCTAGCGTTGTCATAAATAACATTGCTTCCGACATAATTTGCCACCTTTTGAATAGCTTCTGATGAAAGCATTCCAATAGCAGTAAATTTAACACTTGCGCACCCTCACCTCCCTCTTATTTATTTCTCTTTTGTGTGAATCCGCTGTCCTCTATCACTCCCTGCTGTTAATCCATAATATGGGCGGGGGAGTTATTAATGAAATTTAAATGAACAGCCGAATCGTAGCGAGAAATACTTGGACATTCTGTCAATTTGTTCATTTACAGTTGGGCTTTCTTTTTCTCTACTTCAAATTCACAATTAAGAGTTTGCTTTTGCAGAACATTTTCGGTGATGGGCGGGGAATCTGGGTTTCTTATTCGTCTCATGTGAAGTGTTTGATCTCACATAGAGCTTTAATGAAAAAATTATTAGTTATGATGTTCCAAACTTAGAATTATTCAATTTGAACAAATTTTAAGTCTTTTCAAATACATTCATCTGTGATGAAGAGATTTATCCAATTATAATTTTGGATTTTATCTTTTTTTCAGATTTCAAAGCTTCAAACGCAGAAAAATCTCCTAAAGACGTTTCGGATCAGGAAAGTCCCGCTAAATCTGATACACAGACCAACTCCCAACCCCGCAGTGCTAGTTCCTCGCCGGAACCTCCGCCAAAATCTCCGGAGGTGCCATTTGTCGAGGAGAAAATCAAGGAATCAAAACAGCGAGAAACCGGAAGTGATTCTCCAAGATCGAGTGAAAGAAGTTCACCAGAGCGAGAACGATCGCCCGGATGTAGTAGACTCTTTTCAAAAGAACACTCTAGTCCCCCAAATGTGACAGTTGTTCAGCCATCTGTGACGCATCCTATGTTTCCATATCTGTATCCGTATACATCATCAGCATCTAGCTTTCCGTATCCCATGAGTCACATGTTGTTTTCCGGAAGTTCCTCTTTGTCACAAGGTTTGCAAATGCCATTTTTGACTACCTCAGGACACTCCGATTTAAGTCATATACCCGCTCACGCCCTATCGTCGTTAAACCAATTCTCACTGCAGAGTCATCTGATGCAGTCAAATTATTCTAGTCTCTCGTCTTCTCTCGGCGGAAGGAACCCGACCTC
>CM065922.1:25038819-25048819 GCA_033439105.1 Magallana nippona | reverse complement strand
TCAGGGAGCGCAAATTCATTAGTTCATTTCAGTTAAACCATGTATGAAATATACTTAATGTGTCTAAGTCTATAAAAACTCCTATCTGAAATTGAAATCAAAGTAGTGGATGCGACGACACCTTGCCTCGTTCTGACATGTTGATGACCTAGATATTATTTGACCGCTGTCTCATAATAATTTTATTATTACTATCTGATGACCACTGACCAAAATCTAATAAAAACGGACAAAGGGGTTATTGCAGTCGGCCATATTTGAAACACAATGATTTTTTGAGTAATAATTATAAGAGTATTTCAAAAATAGTCCACTTGGCGTATTTCGTGATCAAATCGATATGAGCGGAGGGTGGGTGTACGGAGTAATGTTGATATGTTTGAAGTTTTGCCATCCAATCGAAATAGTCATGCATTCACTGGAATTAAAAGAATTGATGTACAGTGTATATTTGTATACTTGGAGGGAGTTGATGAGAAATTTGACCCATACCAAATAGAAATATGCATGCTGATGTATATATAGACCTTTCAACAGTTTGGAAAAGGTGGAAACTTAAATGCTGTTTGAAACAAGCATTAAAATATGATAAATTAAAAAAATCTTTTAGAAATATCTTTACTTTCACTATTATTTTGATTTAAAATTGTGATATAATTATGTATATATAAACATATAGCTGAATTAGAAACAAACACACTCTTCTTTTTTCGGAGAAAGAAAACTGGCCAGAACCCCATACCCCCCTTAAATAAGTAATTCGTATATTAATATTCCCGACAATTATGATTCATTTATATATTTACGTAAAAAAAAAAAATAATAATTATATCAACCTTTTTCATGATAAAGATATTCCTAAAGTTTTAAAAAATATAATTAATCCCTTATTTTTTCTATTCAGTTATTTAAATATTATTGAATTGAAAATATAGGTGCTTTTTTTTTCTCTAATTCTCAAAATCTTATCCACGTATCTGAAACGCCTATTTGGAAAAAAAAATAAATTGCAAATACCATTAACGGTGTAATCAAATAAATCTTTTATTTTGATTTGAGATACACGTGAAAAGTATATGTAAATGCAAATGAACTCTTTTATGTAATAGGAACAAAATATCAGCTTGTCAATATTTGATTATACCCATTAAAAATTATGATAACTGTCCTTTCAAACTTGTAAAAGGTTACATAAATTCATTTGTTTCTTTGTTAAAAATAATAAAAAAAAAATAATCCAAATTGATAGCAAGAAGGGGTTGATGTTTTATGGTTCTGAATGCCGCATAAATCGAGCTTATATGGTTAACGCATTAACACAAATTGAATAAACTGAACCTACTAAAGCGATATAAGTACATGTACCCGCGTCGAGGCCTGCAGGTGAGGTGTTTTTTGCACACACTGTCGACAATGACCATTTGAAGTTCTTGTGCAAAAATTTTACAATCATCTCACAAAATAAAGCCGTTAAAATAGAAGTTGTTTTCACGCGTGAAATTGCATTATAACGCTCTCTTCACTGATCTCATCATAATATTGAAAAACTTTCACCGGAATATTCCGATCGACGCCACGGCGAATCCTTTATTTTGATAAGAGAGAGACTTGTGTCCGATTTGGTTACAATTCACGCTGAATGCCCGGATCTTGGCGCTTCAAGCGCAGTCTGGTGGCGGCGAGTGGCGACACGATGTGTGAAATCTCTTCATTGTTTTCCATGCAAAATATGTAGTAGAACAGACACGGCGCGGATTTATGCAACAGACTTTTCTCACTTAATCTGAAAGGCGTCAAAATTTTCTTAAATCCTTAAAGCACTTTGTAAACGGTCAGTGGGAATTTCTCAGTTTAAAGGGTCTGGTCATTCTCAATTTGTGCTAACTGGTATGAAATGGTGCAAGGCGCGTCTATGAATGTTATACAAGTTGGTAGAAAATATTATTTTTACAAAGTATTTTCATCTTGGATCACGAAAATAAATTAAATCAGCAGGTCCAAGCATAATTAAATTTCTTCTCGTGGGTTTCCGCACTTTTCATGCGAAATAATTTTTAATCGTGAGAAAACACAGCGCTCAACATTTTAAGAAATCTTTGACGCCATGTGTATTAATTATTTGTTCAGCAGCTTTCAAGATCCAGGGAATATTCGTCATCATGAAAGTTATAGAATGTCTTGAAACCAAGATTCTGGAATTATTATTAGTAAAAGACACTTGATGATTTGTGTGATGTTTAAATGAAACTTGAACTGTCTGCTACCGAGTCATAAGTCAACTATGCTCTTTTACCAAGTCTTTTGATTTCAATAAGTTTGCCTTTATCTTAGCAACTGCTTACCGCCATTTTGTATCATTACGCGGATCATAATCAGAACTCATCAATTTTCAGGCGTCGGCACCTCCTGGAAGTGTTAGAACCTAAAGTATGATAATTGAAGCGCAGACACTTGATAAATAAGATACATTTGAGCTAAATACATACCAAAAAATAATTCACTTTGAACTGGAGAAAGGTTTGTCTACGCACTTGATTATAATCGAACAAGAAAGATGGCGGGAAAATATCTAGTTCTTGTTAGCGCTGCGGGGGGACAGACTCGAACCGCCAGACCGGGTCTGTGGCGTAATTCCGAAGTTTGATAATTCAATTAAATCAAGCAAAAAGAACTCGGAATGGCCTAGATTGAGCGCTAGATAAACGCTTACAAAAACTCAATAAAAATGTCATTTCTTATTTTGAAGGCTATAGCATACAGCTCACGATTTAAAAGAAATGAGTGAGGGGAAAAACTAAAAATAAATTGTATCATTGTTCCTCCAAAAATGGAATATAGAGAATCTAACTTTAAGAAAAGGTATGATAGCAATTTAAAACTTTTGAAGTGAAGAAAATATAAAGTAGTTTACATCTTTCTTTCTTTCTTTTTTTAAATGGAGGAAAAATAAATATATCTCGTAATGCAAATTAAAACTATCACAATGCATATGAAATTAAATTTCCTAATAAAATTTAACATTTTTTGGACTAAAACTTCTGCAATGCTTTCTAAATAGAGTTATAGCCATATTTTATTCATAGTGTTCTGATATGGGTTTTTTTAATTATGTTATTATTCTATTGTGTAATTTTCTTTTACCACCATTCAATTACTATGATTTTCAACATGTAGATAAACTGAAGTTCCGACATCGTTTTTTTATATCATCCCATCCCTTTTTTTTTGGGGGGGGGGGGGGGGGGGTGCGCGGACCTGTTTGTGAAACAAACTTTGTGGTTATCTTGTGAAACGTTTCCATTTTTGGTCAATTATTTAACTTATACGTGCATTTAATAAACAATGACCCATAAACACTCAGAATGTTGAAGAAGAGTTGTATAAATTCTACAAATTGATAGTTCTTTTTGATCTGATGTCGGAAAGATAGAATTTCTACAAACATGTACTTCAGCCTTCCGCCGATCGGTGCGGCAATTATTCTGATATAGAGGACGATTATGACTGGGGCTTGGCATGTTATAGTCTGGATATGAAAGCTCAAATAAAAACCTCTTCAATTTGTCTGTTTAAAATTATAAATTCAACATTGTGAAAGGAATGTTAAGTGACAAGTAAGGTTTTAGGACAGGGCAGCCTCGGACGACCGTCGCGGGCTCTTCACTGATGAATCTTTTGTTTGCTCTCGAGTGTAAACCTAATGTAAAAGGCGGCATCACATGTTTGAAATTAACACTTTCAAAAGTTTGTTTTTTCACCTTTAAAGAGGTGTCTGTCTTTTCATCTAAGGTTGGTATTGGTTTGCTTAGACGATAAACTTAGCTATATATCCCAAGTTCGTCACTGCTCAAACAGACAGTTCGCCTCTTTCCTAAATAACACTTAAAGATGAATGTAGTCAAGTTTCACGACATGTATATTCTTATATACCCTCTTTGAGGTTCAATTTTCTAAGAGGTTAGTTATATTTCAAATAAATATTTTGAAAAACCATTACATCACAGGCATTTTTATAGCTTTGGAGAATGGCATCTATCAACCTGTAGGCCGATCCCGACATTTCGGAGCTTTCTCATCCGGGGATCAAAGTCGGAGCCTCGGTGATACTTGAAGATAAAACAGCACCCCTTATAACCTGTCTCCTGCATGTCTCCAGCAAAAAACGTACAACAGGTGACTTTTAGTAACGTATTTCATTCATTAGAAAGGCCATTAGTCCATGCCCTTGTAGGATCCCTTTGGCAGGGGCGTTTGTTTCTACACATACGGTGTTGGACAACCTCAAGCTTTTTACTGGTTTATAAATAATATACCTTGGGTTTATTTTATATTTTCAGGTTATCGCACAAGAAGCAATAATTCAGAAATAAGGTTTGCAATAGGTCTCAAATTACAGAGAAGTTTTCACGCTTTTATCGACTTTTATCCTAATTCTCGTGTCAAATTCGTTCAAAATTAAGATTTACATTTTTCATCCTCTTCATTCAAATTATCCAGTTTGTTCAAATGAAAATGAGAAGTTTGTTTAAAATTATGTCTCTCTCCTAGGTCTTTCTGTCGAGCGATTGAAATCTAACGCGCCGTCCCACAATACCATGAACGCATTGGAACATTTATATTTCACACTTCTAAAGAGTTTATCAAATCTATCACCCAAATCAATCTTAAAGCCAGTCATTTCGATAACAAAGAAGTTTCTGTGTATACCACCGACGTGACATTGCTATTTTGTCAGAGAAATTTGCCCAATGCGATGCCAAAGTGTTCATCTACCCACGGAGGCCAAACGAATCGGCGGCCACATATTTTGTAAGCGTGTTCTTCGAATTCATGTACCCGTCACCCCCGGACGAATGCAACCTTATACAGTGCCAGCCATTCAGAGACCAATGAATCGGTTCCAAAAAGGTGGGGGACAATTACAGCTCGCATCAACGGCACGAGAGATGAGCTATTGATACACTTGTAATATCTCAATTAGATGAAAGTCTACCTGGTGTAATGGTTCCATGGCGTCAAAGATGGGGATACATTTATGATATTGTGTTACAAGACAAATTGGAACAAACTGTCTTAATACTGGTACATTACACTAAATAACTAGTCGAAACAACACTGTCTGTATGTCAAGACATAATTGCAACTGAGGGGGCTTCGCGAGAGGAAAAAAACCTGTATTCGTATTTCAGTATCAATTAAAAACTGCATATTGCATAAATTTATTAAATCTTATCTGATGGCACCGCGTGATATTAAGAACAACTTTGACTTGGAATGACGGATGGGGAGACATATTAAATGGGAACGCTAATTAACGCATTTTCCCTTGTAAAAGGCGATACGTTTTCATTTCAATTTTACCTATGATTAAAAGCCAAGGCTAATTTAATACTGTGTTAAAGAAAATGTTTTCAAAAGAAATGTGCAGCTAAGTATAAAAGTTCCTTGAACGAGTGTCAAATTACAGAAACGTAATTCTGTAGAATTAAAAAGAACTTCTCATTTATAGAAATCAAATAAAATAAAAAAAAAAACCACCACGGGAAAGTTGTCTGACAGATATTCTGGTAGTTTCTTTGTGAATCTGTCACAAAAAATTTTGACCAGTGTATTGACATCTGAATCTCTCTCTCACATAAGCTTCAACGCTACACGTCGTCACCTATTTAGCCGCACGTCTATCGCTGTATGAAATAAAGATTTTATAGGTATAATAACTGTTGATTAAAGAGGCGTTAAAGTGAGCGCCGATTGTCGGGTTTCCATGCAGGTATCAAACGAGTCTCTCCCGATTGACACCGCTATCTGATGGCCGTCACTCCAAACTGATCGTTATCATTTACCCCTCCCGGCCCAATCAAACCAAGGTCTTGCCAGAAAAAGACTACTGCACTCACATCACCCTCTTCTATATCAAAGGCGAAAAACGAAATTATAGACTAGAGTTTCCATTTCTTTTTCAGAAAAAAGTGCAAATTAATAACACGCGAAAAAACTTATGTTCCAAATAGTATTGAAGGTACATGTACACCCAATGCATGTATAAGGATATCATTAGTCACAGGGTTGAAAACAGGTACAGAGAAAAATATTTTTAAAAAATCAAATTTATAAAGAAGTTGAACCAGTTTAGAACTATATGAAAACAATATGAAAAAGCTGATGTGACTTCACAGCAATATAGAAAACACAACACACAAACAGTAACATGGAGAAAACAACCCATTCACAACGACATGGAGAAAACACCCCATACACAGCAACAGGGAAAAACAACACATTATCAGCAACACCGAGAAAACCCATAGCCAGCAAAATGGAGAAAAGCAACTCATACACAGTGTTATGAAGGAAAAAAATAAAACACATACAGCAACATTGAACAACATCTGATTACACAGTAACATTGAGAAAACAACCCATAGGCAGCAGCATGGAGAAAAAACATATACACAATAACATAGAGAAAAAAAACCCACAGCAGCATGAAGAAAACAACACATATACAGAAACATAGAGAAAAAACAATACACAGCAACATGGACAAACAATTCGTTGAGAACAAAACAGGGAAAATAACATATACATGTACATGTATCTACAGAGCAACGCAGTGAACTAATAAAAACAACCTGTTCAAAACGGCAAGCGGAAAACAATTCATAGAGAGAACTTGAAGAAAGAAATTAAAGAGCGACTGTTGAGAAGAAAATCAATTTTAATCATTGCATTTTGTTATAAGATCAGTTTAAAATTTTGTTCAATCAACGAGTTTCCATTCTTAAATCTATATGTCCTTCTCAAGTTCTCCGTCTCTCGTCACGGAGTAGTCATTTGACAATTATTACGTTAACTATATCGATTCATCGTCACTTTCAGATATTGAAAAATGAAAGTCGATATGCAATTTCACGACTTCTCAATCAAAAACAATCATCGCGGAGGAAACTGGTGAGAGTTATTATGAAAAATTAAACTCCCAAGCGTAACAAAACCCAACTTTTACAATTAAACTCATATATTGTGCATGAAATATGAATCTCTTATTGCTAAGGTTCTACAACTCGTCACCAGTAATCTACCATGACTTGAAGTGACAGCCTTTTTGAAGTAACCCTCTGAGGTTGTATCACGTGACACGTCTACATCGTAGACCTACCGGCAACAAATGTCTTTCTTTGTAGAAGTTCCTTTGAAATCAGAGTCTGGGGGCAGAACCTGCCAAGGCGCCGGCGTTAATATTAACACCCCTGATGACAAAATACGGAGCAAATTATGACTGATTATTGTTGATGACAACACAAGTCACTAGTGGCGCCCCCCATCGACCCGGAAGCGAGACATCCATCTATGCGCCTAATGGCTGTCACCGAGGAAATCCGAACTCCATTCGCGAGAGCGATCCTTTGAAGTGTTTCCTATTTATCACCTTACGATTTCTGGCCTGTACTTTATAGAACTTGCTTGATCTGTTGTATGATATAAGCGGGTTATTTTTAATCATGGTTATTTTATACCTTTTATTATATTCATACGTACAGAAAAGTAGCACAGTCACTTTATATTCACAATATTACAGATAAAGCATTATCCAAAATAAAAAAGCATCATCGAATTGATTTTAAAAAACAATGAAAGTTTCCAATGATTAAGTGTATGTTACTATTGCAATCAATATACTTCGAATATTGTAAAAAAAAAAATCCTTTCAGTATAAGGAGAATATACAAAGTACCGCGATAGATTTGAAAATCTATCATGTTTCCAAAATTGTCAAAGAATATCTAGCGTCTGTCGTTTAAGAAGACTTCAGTTCGAGGGATACAAGTTCATCGTTCCAACACCACGGTGTTTTATTTTGATGCAGTGTTTGAAGATTATTTTGAGCTTCATCTACTTCAGGACACTCAGACATATCACTATTTATTGAGTTTGAACGTGATGTTGCTCGCAAGATCTTACACTTGTGAAATGCATCGGGAGTATGAGACAATGTCTGCTCAAAGTATCCAACAAGTACAATATTTTAAAATATTCTAAAAATTTGGACAGGAGTGATATTTTACATCTTCGAGGGCAAGACGAACTTTCATTAACAGCTATGTTACAAGTAGACCCTCGAAAATGTCAACCCGGGGTGTCTCTGGAGCGCTTTACTCTACGTAATTAACAAGCATATGATACAAGCATCAATCTTAACACTGACACCTTTGTCTCTTTTATCTTGAGCTATTGCATTTTCCTTAACACCTTTTCCAATCGTTATCAGTTTTGCTTACAGTACTGAATACATAAAAATAAGTCATTGGACGGTATGTTGTGTATTGGGCTTTTTGCATACTCGACCAAATTTATCTCGACGCCAGATTTCTAATCTAAAGACAATTCAACCATTTCCCTTTGATGGTCGCTTTATCGCACCTTTATAACGGTTTAAAGTCGATACCAAGACGCATCATTATGTGTACATAAATTATATTTTAAGATGTCCTTAAGTCGAGGACAAACTCGCGCTAATCACCCGGAGCTTTGAGCTGTAAATCTCAGACCGCGAGGACCAGAATAGGGTACTTCTCTCTGTCTCTTGTAGCATATTGATGAAAATTAATGTGCGAGGCCGGTCAAACTGACCATAAATCTCACGGGAAAATTGATCAGTCTTTTAATATCCGCTTATTCGCCTATTTTATGACCGAAATATCAGAGATCTGTTTGTTTTTGCTTAACAATTTCAATTCCTTTCAGTTTAAGGTGTTAGGACGGCATTTTGCCGAGTGTTCTGCAAAAAGTACTTGCTCAGATAACGGGTGAAAAACACAGTTCACAAACCCTAAAATTTCTCTCATTATTCCCGTTTTATGGTCCAGTTACTGAAACAAAATTATAGCAATAACATTAACATGTACTTGTGTATTCATTCTATAAGTATTTAATTTAGTGCGACACATCCTTGTAACAGTAAGTTTTTAGCAAGTCTTTTAAAAGTGTTTAAAAATTTCAAACTATGGGTATTCATGAAACCCCTCAGTAATAGGAGGGGATGATCGTGGCCATTTGAAATTAGAACCATTTTAACAAGAGCTTGGTCTTTGGTTAGTTGTGTCAAATAGCATTGTGACGTAGGCCTGTCTATTTCATTGTTGGCCACTCAGCCATTGCTCTTTGAAATCAACAAGATTTGTCTGGCTTTTGAGCTAAGACTACGCAATCTGTGTATATTTCAATTGAAACCAGCGTCATTTTTAACTTGTTTTGACGCAAGAAAAGATAGTTACATCCTACCGAAAGTCCAAGGTCTTGTTAAAATGGCTCTAAGAAATAAGGAATCATTCTTTTAGTATTATGAGGTGATCACACACGGTCGGGGGTGATCAAATCCAATAAAGCCCGAAGGGCTTTGTGATAGATTTGATCACGCCCGACCGTATTTGATCACCTCATAATATTCAAAGAATGATTCCTTATTACTAATATTTTCAGCAATTGTACGATTAAATATTAAAATAATAATTGATGAACTGTATTTGACTTTACATAACTAGATCGATTCGTAGTGTTTTCACAGACAAAGACACTGGAAAATGTAAATATATTGTATTGATATCCCTGAGAAGAAGAGCTCTATGTAAAAATAAAGGAAAATATTCATCAATCATTTTTTGGAATTTTTCTTTACTAAATGAGTGTTTATAGTTAAAATAATCATATCTAAAATTATAATGGTCATTTTAGCAGTTTTATCATGAGATATAACACGAATGCGCCATTTTCGATTGCCTATGTCATAAATTGTACTGAAACATGCATGTTACCAAGCACGTTTAAACTTTCCCTTTCTTATTATAGATGTGTCAATTACATTCTAGAGCAGCAATTATCACGGAAATCATTTCCACAAACAGGTGCTAAAACCAAATCGACAAATATTCAATGCATAAACACTTCACACGTTGCTATTATTTGATTCTGTCTGACTGTGTTCCTCTAAAGGTTATTCCAA
>CM065922.1:24938819-25036319 GCA_033439105.1 Magallana nippona | reverse complement strand
TTTTCTTCTTTCGCAACACCAAAGCTCAAAGAAATCAAATACATTTTTAGATTTTTTTTTTTGGCGATAATCAATAAAATCATTTCAAACATATCTAACTCTAAACCTGAAAATTTTAAGACACGTGTATATAGATATTGAAATTAAACGGCTTGACGTAAAATAGCTAGGGAAATGGCGCTTGAAAATGTTTCAAAAATGCAATTATGGTATTGCAATAGGTCTTCTTTCGGGATTAGGAGTTTGCCAAGACATGATGTCCAAGACGCTTAAGTCGACATAGAAATAAATGAGCAAAATCATTAAAATCGGAGGAAGGGCCACAATTTGATACTGATTTCATATTTAGATTGACCACATTGCGTAATATGGAAGGGTTTGCCATCAGCGACTTAGATTGTGAAAATGATCTTTTCTTAACATAGCGTGTCAATCTTTATATCAAAATGGCATATGTCCCCATGAAATTAAATTTCACAAAATCTCATATCCGAGCTCGGTAATATCATAACCGATTATGAGACCAAGTCGTAGAAAATCAGGAGCTATTGTCACGAAAAGGTCCGAGTAATCTTTTGTTATCTGGAAAACAAGCGGAAATTTTGTTTTGAGTTCTGGTGATAGAAAGATGTTCCCGGGCTAATTCGATTGTCCCTTGTCGTGTAAAGGCCCTCCGTATATGTGAGATTAACCTGTTATTGAATCAGCATGTTGATCAGTCAGCGCGGGAAATCTTAACATGCTTTGTAACGCCAATATCTGGCTGTGATGATAGTTGGCTCCTCTTGAGAAGCAATTTTCTAATACGATAACAGTAACATCATTGTATATGGTTTTGCAGCACCATCTGCTCGTTACAGACAGTGCAGTGCCCGTTGCGATACATGCAACTGTAGGATTTAACCATTACATCTTTTGTTTATGTCGCCCTATGGTAGTTTTGACAGTGAAAAGGTTGTGTAAGAACTGTTTTAGACCTAACGGTTTGCACTTCTTCTAACTATAAACGAAGAATAATTGAAAGCTTCAAAGACTTGTAGGAAATTACTAAATGATTATGGAGGAGCCACCAGAGTTGAAATGTTCTGAATTTACAAAGATGTTGCCACTGTTGTTTGCGAACATCAAGTTCGTCAAAAAAAGTGTTTAGTACACACATGAAGTGAGAGGAAGTGATAAGTGCAAGATCTTGAAATCTGCTTCGGTGATACTTTTTTTAATTTTTTATTCCTTGTGTTCTAAATCTAAGGGATTGCTTAAGTCTGGAATTCAAATATGTAATATGCTTTTTTTTTGCATTTACAACACCGCGTAATTTATTTTTATTACGCCCACAACTTAAGCCGGTATCTTTATCTGTATTCGAGCAACATGTATAATATATATCAAGTACGATTATGTTATATCATAGACGTTTCCATTTCCCATTCTGGTGGAAGAAGATATATATATATCTAAATTAAAATTAACTATATATTTCTTTAATGATATTGATAACATTTACTAACTACTATTTACGTATTTTTTTCGGATTTAAGAAACTCAATGGTTCGTTTCTATTCCTTGTATATTGTCTCACCTAGTTCAAAACATGTGTACTAGGGCTATTACACTAGTAAGTAAGTAACATCGAGTAGAAAATATTATACTTAACAAAGTTTTCTTAAGATTTTTCACCCATTCAAGGTATCACCCATACATAACTGCACTCTCTGTATAGTTCTAAACCCTATTGATCTGCCGAATATTTTATGTACCGATGTACATGTCAAGTGTGAAATAAAACGAAAGTCTCAATGCCATGATATTAACATTTTCTAGTGTCTTTGTCTGTGATATTCCTACAAATTGATTTTGTAATGTATAGTCCATTACAGTTCAACAATGATTATTTTGATATTTAATCGTACAATTGCTGAAAATTATATAAATATAAGTAATAAGGAATCATTCTTTGAATATTATGAGGTGATCAAATACGGTCGGGCGTGATCAAATCTATCATAAAGCCCTTCGGGCTTTATTGGATTTGATCACCCCCGACCGTATTTGATCACCTCATAATACTCAAAGAATGATTCCTTATCCTTAATTGCAATTTTCCTGTCCCCGTCATAAAGCTTAATTTCTATTTCATCTTTAATGTTAAGCGCTTGGAATGAATATTCATGGTATTCTTTTCACTACCTAAAAGCTTAGTCACATGTTATTGAATAGCGCAAACAAACGTCCAAGGGACGACACTATTTTCAATTCTTTCGTATCCGTTTGAATGCGTGTACAGTCCCGTTTAAAATTATGTCTGTTCTATTCAAATGAAAGTTTTTTGCATATTCAAAACTTGGAACGGACACTATCGCGGACAAAGATGTCCGCTAAACTTAAGGTAGCGTTTTCAAGCGTTTTGTACAGAACACATGAGGTGCTTTTCCAGTGCTAGACCGGTCTGCCTCCGTTGATATCCGTTGGACCCGAGTCAACTTAATCGTATCCTCTTGGTCCTTTCTGACGGGCGGAAAACAACATACTATAGGTGCGACCTTGTCACCCCCTATTTCATCACCATACAAATATAGAGTTTTCTGTTATCGGTTGAGCTTTGTGTTAAACTTTTAAGAATCTAACAATACAACCTAAAATTTACCACAGAAACACGGGTACTTGGCCATACAAAACCGATAATTTCTTGCACTATTATAGGAACAACTGATTTTCTGTTACCAATTCGTACAAAAAGAACAGATACAAACGGTAAAGTCTGTAAGTTGACCGTTGGTCGCACGGAACGTTTCCCGTTATCGTTACGTTTTATACGCTTCAATACACTTTAATACTGCGAGAACCTCTGAAGGACAACCAACGGATTGCAATTTCTTGCCCTTTTTTTTTCGAATGCTTCATCAAATGAGCTTAATATACTAAAACTTATTTTTATAGATTCTCATTTCATCATTAAAAAATCACATTTTGGGGGGCTTTTCAGTTTCAGTTTTCAGAAGCACACTTCAGCAAAACAAAAATTCAGAGACGGTTGTTGGTTTTTTTTTAAAAAGAAAGCTCGTAAATTTTTATATCCATATAAAGCATATTTATTAGTAAAGAAAACACCGTCTCTGTACTTTATCGAAAAATATCAATCTTATTTATTACCTACGATGCAAATATGAAGTCTGCGGTTAAGATCATTGGTGGCCAATCAATTCCGCTATATCAAGCACACTGAAAATTGATCAAACAAAGTATATGAAATATACATTGCTTCCTAAAAAATAGGAATGAAATTAGTTCAGTAAACGCGTGGCTTCTTGCAGACGATGGCCGTTTCGCGATTTGTCTGATGGGTCACTTGCATATCTGATGAAATAGTTATCGAATGTGTTCCATTTTCTTAGCAGACGACAAATTTGGTGAGACAGATGAAAGCCGTCGTGAAGATAGCAGCAAATTAAACGTCACGGACACGTCACATCCTTGAAGCGTTTAATCGACGGGATACTGGTTGTCTAGGTCTATCAGGCGTTTTAGTGACATCCGTATTACTGTTGCTAAAAATACCACAGTTGTCAATGATCTGCTAATAGCAAACTACTTTTTCTGTAACAATTCGAGCAATCTTGTCATAACTTATGCCATGTTTTGAATAATAACCACTAAATTTGCTTTATGATGCAAATATCATAGTGTTACCTTTTTCTTTTTATCATTTCGTCGGAACGAAAGCTCCAACTTGTCCAATCTCGTTTTCTTGACCTTAAGACAGAAAGAAGAGAGGAATAAATGTGATAAAGAGTTGAATGTACTAAGTCACAGAATAACATATACTACTTGTTACAGAATTATACATTTATTACAATTTTTTTTTCCTTTACCTTATCAAAATTTTAAATTTGAAACAATGCATGTAGCTGATGATTTTTTTTTTCAGTGAGTGCACCAGAAATATTAATGACTAGATCTAATTATAAACCGATTATAAAGAACGAACTTTTGAATTCTGTAAATGTTAACTGATTGTAACAAAGAAAAACCAAATGTAATATTAATAAATAATAATTAATGGTAATATCAGTGTACATGTAAGTGTCGCTTCGATTTGATGACAGTCTGCTTTTTTCCAATTTCGAAATATAAAATAAAAATCAATTTGTCACAAATGCTATAGACTAATCAAAGATTGTGTTACCTTTTACTGAAGCAAGAAAACTCGAAAATTCATTTATTATACTCTATCTTATTCGTTTATTGATAAATTTATTAATTCATATTTATCTATTATTTGGTTATATATATTTTTATATGATTTTCATGTGGCACTGACTGCCAGGCTCTTTATTACAGTAACAGCAAACATTATCATTTTTAAGCATAACATATACCAACATCACTTAATCCATATTTCAACGGAACTCATATCACAAAAAAGGTGACACAAGTTATTTAATAATACTATCATCGTTATTTGTCAGCCAGCATGATATTTAAGCCATGACCTAGATCCGGTCCGGCGCACTTCCTGGCTGACCACAAGCTGATGCGTGGCGACAAGAAGACATTCAAAGGTGGTTTACGAGGATTCTGGATAATAATTAAAGTAGTCCCGACTTAGCGTCGTCCACATGGACGGGATACATTCGTACGTCTGTCCAGATGCCATCACGCGCGGATTTGTCAAAACATAAGAAATACTCCCCTGGTAGACGAATCCATGTTCTTAATAATAAACAACTGGTGTTTATTATTGTTTAACGACCGAGAATTGAACTGAATTCTATTTAAGCATCAAGTTAAGCCAAAAGGTGGTGATGATATTATCTGGAATTGCTTAAATTTGGGGAGAGAGAGAGAGAGAGAGAGAGAGAGAGAGAGAGAGAGAGAGAGAGAGAGAGAGAGAGAGAGAGATATGGATGGATGATGGTAAGATGCTAAATATAAATTTAATATTATCATAACAGCAATAAATAAGAAAAACAAAGTCATAAGACTTCGAAAAAAATCTATAGCATTCAACGTAAAATTGTCGAAAGAATTTCACAGGAAAGACCGTAAAGATTGAACTTGCTAAATGACGGTAGACATTTTTATGTGCCTGAAAAGCATCATTCAATTGTCTTCTCCGCTGTTTTAAAAAGAAAAGTAGATATGACACATTGATGGCATTCAAAACAGACGATTTTAGCAGTAAACAAGTGTGTTGTTTCAGTAACAATAGCAATTTCAACACATCAGTTAAACAAAACATATACCCCGACTAAATGAAATTTTTATGGCTTCATCGTGTGTTTACTATCGAGTCTCCGTATACAACTTGGCGCTCTCTGTTTTATATGTGGCGGTGATAATTCGCGCATCATCTGATAGCATCTTCACTTTGTCACCATATAAGTACGCCATTTAATAAGATCTGTCTGGCCAAGATTGATTGTTGAAGGGCGACACGTGGTCCCCGGACCCACATCGAAGACGTTTCATACTGATGCCAGGGCTGGGTCATCGATAACCGTTAAGTGTCGGCCTCTCATTACCTGTGTCACAAAAATCACACCTCGCCATATTCAGACCTAAATCATTCACGGTTTGCGTTGTATTGCATTATGGGACCGTTTTGATGATGGCGCTTGACTCTCAGTGACATTACTTCAATGATTCATGAGCAGCATTGGCTATAAGTGGCCAGTTACTGGAATCATTACGGTTAATAAACAACTTACGTCGCTTCTGTGAGCTTTCAGTAAACATACGTTTTTAGAACGGTTATAAGCTTAGAAGATACGCAACAAAATACAAGATACGGAAAACCTACTCTTTATATCTTTGTTGTTTACATTCTGATCAATACAATAAACTTGTAATGATATATGTACATTTACGTGTATATATTTAAGATTGCTTTGGTGCATCCTGTCAGAAGTCCAAAGAAGTTTCATTTAATCAAGATTTCAGATAATTATTTTCATCTTTTGCATCATATCAAATAGGAATTTGTCCAGCAACAAAAGTGAGGAAATATGCGATTGACCTGACGCTGTCCATACATGGTCAAGCGGACAAACAAAGAGGTGGGAATCAAGAGATATTATTTTTAACAGCTTAAAGGAATTTCCAACGAGACTTCCGCTAGCGTCGGACGGGGATAGAGCATAGTACTGTTTAGTCAATAAACAAGAAACCGAGCTGTCTGGACGGTCAGTGAAGATGTGCTAACTCACTGAGGACGGAAAGTCTGCGGTGGGCTTGGCTGCTGTAGGTCGTTCACTCGTCCAGAAGAACAATTCACCGTGACTAATATGGGTTCCGAACGTCTGCCTGACGTCTCACAGGACTGACGAGACTCAAATACGGAGACCCTCGGGGCTTACCCTTTCAAAATATAATAGATGTACAATTTAATAAATTGAGCAATGTTCTTATTTGTTTTTCTTAAAGCTAAATCGTTTTTATTTTCATTTGTATTTTTTGTATGAGAATCAGAGAGAATCGTAGTCTTGTGCAATACTGTTGGCATCCGCGTTTGTAAGTCGTGGTCAGAGGGAGTGATATGTTGTCTTGACATTGCAGATAAGTGTCACCAATAATTAATTAGTATATATAAGTGTCATGTCGGCTCGCCACACTAGCGTTTTACAATCTAAAAGTGTTGGTCGGCAATAAAAACACGATCTGGTGGGAGTTGGTATGGTCAATACATACCGGAGGCGCGAATCGACGGTGAACCGGTGCATGTTGGCTCGCCTGTGTCTCTGGGAGAGCTATAAATGTTGGTTTGAGTGGAACAATCGCCCCAGCTTTATAGAGAAGAGGCACCGCTTGGACTATATACCTTTCTTATGCAGTTATAAATGATGATTTTCGTGACATTCGGGATAGTTATGATGGGCAGTAGCTGGACAGCCGACTATCACATATTTCATGAATTTACAGTTAGAATATATATATATATATATATATATATATATATATATATATATATATATATAGATGTCTACTAATACAGACCTAAACAAATACATATAAAGAGTCAAATTACAAAGAACTTGCACTGGTATCTCAATGATAAAATCAGTTCAAAGTCAAAATGGGGAGTAGAAATCTCCTGTCGCGTTAACTTTATTAAATCCGTCAAGCATGTATCTTGTCGTGTTACAGACATGTTGACAAAAATTTTCAAGAAATTCACAACCATTTTAACACGTAAGAACACTTTGCGCGCTCTGGACTGTCCTCGCTGACCCTAGTTATCCCCCTTGTTCTCGCGAGACTTCCAGGCGTGTTTGGCTCCTGAAACGACATGTAAAAGCAAAAATGAAACGTCAAATTTAACAATTCCTCAAGAAATGTTTACACACAGACCAGCATGACAAAAATGTGTTCCTCGGGTAAGGTGGTGAAGACTCTATAAAGTCGAGGTTCTCCAGAACTGTTTTAATGGAATAAATGGCGCCTAGACAGCGGTTTTTGGATTTCTCATTCTTGTAAACGTCTTGCTTTTGGAGAAATGATTAATGGTTCAATGCGTATAATGAGACGGCTAACTTATGAAATGTTATTTCTCTGTAATGTTCAATCTATCATGACATATTACTGCACTGACTTTGTTCATTCACAGACAGATGTGAACTCGTTTCGAAGTTTTAGAATTCTGAAGTTATGGGTAGGAAAATAAAAATACCAGATTGTTTTTGGAGGTTTTTTTTTTTAAACGTATAAATAACAAAAACATGAATATGGGAAATAAAAACCAGAAATGTTTTGATTTGGCAATGTCGTAACAATAATTTATTTTATTGTAATACAATCAAAAGTGCTAAACCCGATACATGTACTTGTACAAATTAGTTTTATTTTTTGTTTTTGTTTGTTTTCTGTAGGAGGTTTTGGGGAGGGGGTGTGGTTAGTTTTGTTTCGTTGTAGCTTTCCAGGTTTCATTATTTATTTATTATTTGTTTTATTTATTTATTTATTTATTTATTTATTTATTTATTATTAATATTATTATTTTTTGGATTATTTATTTATTTTTATTCATTTTCGTTTATTGATAAGCATTTATGAAAATCATATTTGCATTCACAGATCTATGTATGTTACAGTGTATCTTTGATTTCAGTGGGAAAATTATTTTTCAATATCATTTTCTTTATTGCAAAAGGCATACGTCTTATAGCAGGATTGCAAGATTATAAGTGAACAAAACATGACAAGACTGGACGGTCAGTCCTTATAAATCTTTATCATGTTCATAAATATCAGCCATAAAATTTATCATTTTATTTTGTATATCATTCGTTGTTTTAGTTATTTTCTTGATTCAATTCTTATATATCATATTTCATTATGTACAAATATTCAAGGACCTTTTAAAAGTTCAAAATTAATTTACGAATAAGTTAGATTTGAAGGTTAATTGTAGCTCTAAATATTCCATGTTTTTGGTTTCTACAAAACGTGCGTTTTACATACCAGCCGACAAAATATCAACAATGTTACAGGATATAAATATTTTCAGAAAATTAATTTCTTTTTAAGAAATCTTTACGCCTCCCTTCATTGTTCGGTTAAAGGAAGAACGGATCAGAATAATTAATCGAATTTTAATAGTGTATTCAAAATCTAGATGTTATGTGTACTTGTGTTTATTGTTTATATGTGAAACGCAAAACAAATTTGTAAATTAAACTACTTAATCATAAACTAAAATTAATACAATTAAGTATTTTGATTACATATCAATTACATGCGTTTTCTCTTATTTCAAAAATTATGAATACCCTCGTTAATGAAGTCTGTAATCGTATTCGAAGAAAACTTCCATCAATCAAATTTTGTGTTCGTGGATTAATGAGCGTGACCTGTGTGTTTTATTCCAGCAGAAGTTGTACGGATTTAGTTCTTGTGTGGTCGACCAAGCGACATTTTCTTCTTCAGAGTGTACGTAATTCTGACTTCAGTGGTAAACACATCGTCTGATTTACATAGTAACCACAAGATCGGTTTTGACACTTTAAATGTGTCATCACTATGTGTAATGTGTTCAGTTCAACATGAGGCTTGCTGCACACGAATTAAGACGATGTTTTCAATAAATTAACACCTTTCCTAGTTGAAAGAGTGCGTTTAAATGCGCAATTTTTAACATAGGGCAAAAATTAAACACGTTTTTTTCTCAACATTGTGAAAATGAGGATGTACGGGAAAAAAACGTAAACACAGTGACGGTTTAAGGCCAAGGTGTCCCCCTAGACAATAGTTATGTTGCTCTTTTTTATACATTCGTTTTTACAACTGTGCACTTGGAATCGGTGTGAGAACAACTATTCTGGCTAGTGGACGCGTATGTACAGGGCGGACATCTCCTTGTGTCCGTGCATTATTACCGAGAATCAATCCTATAGCAGTAAGGACAGATAAATAAACGAGATCTATTTTATCGAACACGAGGCGACAATATTACCACAAACGATGTCTGGGACTTAATTTCAGCACTTCGATGCAGTTAATCTGACGCCGTCGCCATATTCGTCGGCCATTAATGTCCGTTTGTCCTCGTCACCATGCCAACCGCAAAATGACGAAATCTCTTATTGAGAAAAGAAATAAAAAACAGTCGACGTAACAAAACATGGAAGTGTATTTTTTCTTTGTTTGTCTTAATTTCAGAAATTAGACATCCTATCTCATATCATTTTAGTATGAAACATGATTTTGGATTTATTGTAAGGTTAGATCGCAATACTTTGGTTCGTTTCTAGACTGACATTTGAAACCATTTAATTTAAAGTTAATTATCAAATTATTTCATGCGATCGACAAATGTATATGGTCTATGGTCTATGTCTACAAGCAAATCAATGGTGATTGTAGAAAATTCTGGGTGATCATGATAGGTTTTCTTCGTGGCTACGGAATACATATAGAGAACATAACTTATATGAGTCAACGACAAAACAAAAGAGTTCTTGCAAATAACAGATAGATATAATAGATATCTAAAAGCAAACATTTTCTGATCAGATGCAGAGATGTGCCTCCAAATTTGATTATGGCAGGCTCGTCACTTATATATTGATGTTAATTTGACAAAAAACACCACAGACCGGAAATAAAGCGTATACCATAACACTAACGTATATGTATCATTTATCATTGGTGCAGTTAATATGACTTCCTGTTTGACCTCAGTATTGACAACGCATGCGCATAAAACAATGTAGATATATTGAAATAGTTCAGTCAAAAATAAATGAAAATGATACAGTGTATATGGTATAAGTTTATTCAAAACTACTTGTATTTTTTAAGAGTGCATTGCAATGTTAATTAATGTATTTAAAGAATTGTCAAAATTGGACCAATTAATAAAGGTGTGCCTTTTTCTAGAAAGAAACGTTGAAATGGTTTTTTTTTTTTGTATTCATGAAAAACACTTTTTCACTCATCATTTATTTTCTTTTAAAACCCCTTTTGATAATTCCCCCACATTACGTAAAAAGTATATAAATTCCATAAAAGACAAGTGAATCCTTTTATTCCTCGTGCGATTGGTTGACATTTAGAGCTCCCTTGCATTACGGCCGCGCGGTCTGTAGACCCAAAACTGTAAAGTGTATTATTTATCTGAATACAGCAACATATCTATATGACAGTCCCTGTTGATGAACATGATAATAATTAACAAGCCATTACGTTAATTAGTACGATTGGCGTTGAGACCGTCACCCTACACGGTTCGCCGATGGTAAACATGGTATTGTTGTGGCTTGTTTCCGTGTAGGGAGAGGAATTGTAGGGCCTAACCCGTCGCCGTGATTGTTTCTGTCCAAATCTATGTGTAACAGGGCGACCCGAATGTGCTCATAAATAAGAACGCAACAAAGAATTCTCTCTCTCTCTCTCTCTCTCTCTCTCTCTCTCTCTCTCTCTCTGAGAACGAAACATCATTGATAGAAATAAAAAATATATATATATATATGATCATTATGCATACATTTTATTTTAACATATCAATATATCAATTTTTTTTTTTTGGATGTTTATTGTTCATTTTATTCTGCATTTAAATGTCTTATTATTAGAAAACATGCCAGCTACCTATGTTGAATTTTTCATTTTAAATTATTATATCTCTTGACAAAATGCATTAGGCAGGTTTATAATGAATAGAGAAGCGTTATTGCATGAGCGACACATTAAGGTAACAGTTGTGCTGTGGTGTTAGCCGGTTCGAGCTCTTGTAAGAATTGGTGACATCAACCATTTGTCAATTATCTAAAACTTTGCTCCATGCTTTGTTTCAATAAATCTTGCTTCCTTTTACAGGAAAACAGAACTGGAACATTATGTTTTACAGCTAGTCGCAGCAAGACAATCCAGGGTCGCGCACTAGTTGACAAATGAGCTTGATTAATATAACACGCACGGGCTTTGTTCCATGTTAGCCAATTCAGGATCTGAAGGTCATTTGGATTCAAAGATCAAACAGAATCATAGAGGTGTTCTTAAGATAATTCTATATTTATCCGTGGAGTATGTTTTGGATTGGGTCTCGTCACAAAGCTTTTGACTTCATCAACAGAGTGAAAGCATTACATAGAAATCAAAATTTAAAAAAAATATGTGCCTTTAGTTCAGAAATACAAATTATATACATAGAGTACAACTGATTTAAAAACTACGTGTTTATACCATTTACAAAGGTTAATTTGGATGTACAATTAAAATCTCTCTGTGCATATTTCTTAGGAATTTTGAAAGATAGATAGAAAGAAAGAGAGAAATATCCTTTTAAAAAGGACAAAATTAATATACACCGGATTAGTGATGCCAATAATCTGCTTTAAAACGTAGAAGGATGGATGGACATGAATGGGTGGGGATGGTAAATTCTGCAATAGCTACACCTGGTGTAGAATGAATAGGGCTGTCCCAATATTGGTAAAAAATTGAGTGTCAGATAGAAATCTTATACAAATATTCATACAGGGACAATTTACATCCTGTTTTTCGGATTGCAGTGATAAGGAATTGATAAAAATGATTTAATTACACGAATGAGAAGTCTCTAAGACGTCTGACATACGGACGACCACTGATTTTTACAAAAACCTAATTCTGTGGCTTAATATGACATACACCTGGAAAAAACTGAAGACAAAAAATTGAATGTCATACAAGAGATTGCGATCGCCAATTGTAATACTCACTTCATCGTATGTCAGGTTTGGCAAGGTGTTTTGGTGGCATGAAAACTAGCAGTCTGTTAGGACCAATAGGTCTAATGTATGACCATGTTATGAGATCCCATAGTTTTTTTAAATCAACCACAAATATTTGGCAATCGAATAACTGCTGGCACATGCCTCTCTCTCTCTCTCTCTCTCTCTCTCTCTCTCTCTCTCTCTCTGACAACTTCTGACAGTTTCCTGTAACGAAAGGTGTGAAGATAGTTCCTGATTTATCCTCTCTATTGACATGGTACTTAAAAGAACTGTGATATTTCCTTGTAAAATACATCAAGTGAGAAATAATGAAAGTGTATTATTATGTAAAATTTCCTTCTTCACATTCTGGATTTTATCGTTTTACTTTCTTTTGATTTAAGATAAGCAATATAGCACTATAGCTTATATATCCAGTACATATAGCAAAAGTGTTTTATCTAATGTTGCATTTCTTGCTAAGACTATAGTTATCTATTTATTTTTCAGATAACTGGCACTTATTTTACCTTATGATTACAGATAAGTTTGATTGAAATCTAAAAACATTGGAATAAATAAATAAATGAAAAATTGTCGTTCAAATAGAGTCAATTTGAAGGAGTTTGCAACATTGATAAAAAATAGTATTATATAGTTAAAAATATGTGCCGGAATCTTATAACGTGCGCTGCTTTGTTTGCAATAGGAACAATATGGTTGAAGCTTAAAAAACTGAGCAATTCGACCTTCAAGCAACACTTTTTTGAATGAAACTGCTTAGATAATGGGTCTCTTTACTTAACAACTAATGAAACAGCGACAAAAAACAAAACAAGCATTGAAAGCCGCATTCCCGACCTTTGGTACCGTTGCCACAAATCATCACATCTTGAAGTCAACGTGTTAAATCAATGAGAAAAAATCAGCTCCATCTCAAGAAGACTGTGGGTTTTAGCACCCTGGAACTAATGGAGATTTCAAAAGCAGAATTAAAGTCAAGTATTTTTAAGAAATATTACTGTTCCCCCATTGAGAGCCATTATAAAAATTTCAACACTTAAGAATTAGGAGTACGCCATAAGACTGAGTTGGCACTTAGGCTTCAAGATGTCACACGAGAGAGAGAGAGAGAGAGAGAGAGAGAGAGAGAGAGAGAGAGAGAGAGAGAGGTAGGTAGGTATGTCTTTTTACATACATCACATTTTGCATGGATCCGTCTACTCGACAGGGGCCATCCATCATATTACAAATATGGTTTCTTTCTTCTTCCTGAAATCAATACTTTGTCGAAAGAAAGAATGATTTTATTTTGCAACCTGATCGTGGTGGTGGAATGATCAAGCAAAACCCTGTTTAATCCTTTAATAAGATTCACAAATTTCATGATTGAAATGGATGCGCCCATTGCGTTCTGTTTTTAATTTATATATAACTTGGGTTTTTTTCTTATCTTTCCCCCCTGTGAAGGGTACCATCTTGTACAAGAATCAGAAATAACTACAATGTCGTACCAAGGACTGACAATTCTAAAATGCTGAATGATTCGAATTTTAACAGAAAACCACATATTTTAATAAAGGACAATAGAACTTGTGTTTAGTGTTTACTGAAAAGCGGGTTCTATTTTATGAACAAACCTATTTACACCTTGCGATAGTGAAAAATCTACATTGATGAATGAAACGTTGTTCTAAATGTGAAATAGAAATTGGTGATTGATAAGGCTTGTTTACTATTAAATTTTACAGGTACTTGTACCTTATAATCTTGTCAAAGTCAATCAATCGAGGACAAAATAAACATTTCCATTTGTATTTTTGAACTTCATGTAAAAAACTTCAAAGTTTGAGTATTCTATCAAGGTCAATTAAACTTTATAAGGTATCGTCTTAAACGTAGTTAACATGTACAATATGTACAGTTAAGTATTTCAAAACGCTTTGTTCTTTGCACAATGATAGATAGTTGTGTTTATATGATAATTTTGTGTACTACTCCTATATTAATGTTTCTCCTAAGTTAAGCTGTCTTAGAATTGACTTTTAGTTACTGAAAGTAAATCAGCTGTTATTTAGGGGTTTCTTTTAAATATCAAAATACGAGCGTAAGACCCAATAAATCGATTCCCTTAGCCGTCCTCCAAAAAAAAAAATGGGTATGTCTAAAACATTGATATTTGTTAGATTTACTCTTAATCCCCGAGAAGGAAGGGAGCATTTATGATACCAAATTATAGCATATTGCTTAAAAATCCGAAATATGCATGAGTAAATGTTATTAATTACAGCAAAAAATTTTGTAATAACTATTAATAATAATTCTGTAATAATTAAGGAACTTGACCCATGACTCTCGATAATGGTGCATGTGTGTATAATGCATACTCGTTGACTATTCCAACTTCCAAGTTAATCATGAACCATTATTACTCCAGAAAATCGTCTCTAGAGTTGAGATTTTTTCCAGGAACCTATACTTGAACGTATTTGATATGTTTATCGACTTGAAGAAGATGATTGTGATTTGTAAGAGGCGGTAAGAGGAAACGGGGGAAGTGGTGCGTTCGAGACGCTGGAACTCACAGATTCTAATTAGTCTGAGCATAGAATGCATAGATTTAACAAACCGTCTAACTGTGGTATTTGGATTATTAATTTTGAAGAAAATACACAGTCGAACTCTTATGGTGGATAGATTTGATAGCTTTGATGATCTGAACAAGATATATTGCATGTCTTAAATGGGCTTCAGTTTAAGCTAAAATTAATGTACCTTTCCTTCCTCAATGAAGACGCGATGACTGTGTTGTGTATATTCTTGAAATAAATCGATACTACAGTTTACATGTACCGTCTCGCGTAATATAGATCTATATTTATAACACAACACTTCTAAAGTATTCACCCTTGTAAACAGTGCATGCTTCTTCAATTAAGTATGTTAAAAAATTACAATGAAATTTAAAACAACACTCCTCCCATTTCTTCAATACTCATCACAAACGTTGTATAGAATGTATGATTCTATAAACGTAAAGAGGAAGTATTCCCCAGTGTTTGTATAGCAGCATTCTATTCCGTTTTCCACCGACCAATGCCAGTAACATGTCTGGCAGTCAGAAGACGACAAACCTCGCGTACAAACGGGTGCGTTCGATTGGCGTTCTCAAGAACTTGGTATGTTTCTGAGAATGAAGTGTTTTCTTTCAACACTTCAGACCAATGAGATAACATTGTGTGGCATTTTCTCTCGTCACTCCGCAGACACCCACCCTCATGTCCTCGTGGGGAGAATATCGAGCCAGGAATCCCTCTGTCTCCTGCACGCATTCTGCTCTCCATCCTCAGACGACCTGGGTTTAATTTGAGATTTTTATGAGGACTGGAGAGCTTTATGGAAGGCGAAAGTTGACAAAAGTTTACAAACACTACGCCCAATTCTCGCATACAAGGCTCTCGTCTGTGGCCTGAAGAGCCGGTAAACAGCTCGCTAAGTGTCTCGCGAGACGACGGCCCCTAGTCTCGAGAGCTGGGTAAATAGTCCTGACGCGTGCTGCTTCGGCCTGTATCTAAAATGATGTTTTATCTCTTATTTTGTGTGAAAATTAACTTTCTTCACGTTCACAAGGCGTCTATATAAAGACCAGACATGACAAAGTTATTTAAAAATGATTTATTTCTCCTGCATGATAGTGTCGTGAAAGCAGGATCAGGAGCACAATTTTCTGTGGATATACATGGTTTTGCATTAGGGAGGGAGGGGGGGGGGGGTCCAAGTCATTCTTTCTGAATCCAGATAATGATAAGACTGTACATACATTACCATTATGAAAAAAAAAATTACCGTGGAGGGGGTCAAGGCCCCCTCATAACCTTCCTTTGGGTCCTTTAATGTTTACTGGGTCGGGTCAATTCAGAAATAAATTTTCCGAAATTATATATCGGTAAAAGATTCTTGTGGGATTTTGTTCTATGAGCGACAACTCAATCTTTTCAGATTTCATATCGGGCTCGACATTCTAACTTGACCTAACCGGAAATGAAAATAATGGTGGGAAAAATAAGAAATGAAACTTCATACATGTATGATGATATGAAATATTGTTTATATTTTAAGCAGTTATAGTACAATATATGAATAAGGTAAGGTGTATATTTACTTTTTCATGATATCATCAATCATCAGGACTGGTCTATGTCAAATCACTATTTTGTATATCCTGAAAAACTCATTTAAGAAAACGGTACGATCTAGTAACTATAAATAAGATTACTTCAGATAGGTACACAAAGCTATAGGAAATCCATGCTACGCAGCTTAATGTAGTGATTGTACAACAGACTCTTCATCTACAACATTGTACTACAATGCTATATTTAAATTAATATGTAAACAGTGTGACCGTTAGACCGAGCGCAGATTTAACCCAGTGCAGTTTGATTTTTGTAGAACAAAATTTATTTGATACGCGCACAGTAGGATCCGTCTGCCTTTTCAAATCATTAGCCAAAGTTTTAAATGTAGTGTGCTCAGTCTACATTATGACGTCATGTTTCATACGTTAACGTACATGTTTTGTCTCCGGAAATAGCCAAAGAAAAGTACCTGAGGCCTAACAAAAAATTATGTTTGTTTACGGTTAGCCGACCGACCCTATATTTATTCGCTGACCCAAATGGTTTTTTTGTCATTGAAATTCCGGAATTCGCATGGTACGTTTAACTTTTACATGCATGTTAATCGAAAGTGAAAGAGAAAAACAAGGTGTATGCAATAGAAAGATTACGCCTGTCAATTGAAGTTCACACCTTTTCTTGTACATGTAATAGATCCCCATGAGTAGCTTGTATAAAATCATTTTTGACATCCCAAATCACTGTGAAATTTCCCAACAGTGCTAGCAAGACATAATTAGTCTCTCCTTACTGCACGTGGCTTCGGTACTATAACCTGTGCACCTGCCAAGTGACATCGCTATATATTGAAGTTCTTTAGTTTGAATAAGTGAATGCCTCTTATTTTGAAATAAAATAATTTCTTTTAAAACTTACAATAGTTTACATTCCTAGCATTAGAATGCACGTACCACTTGTACTCAAACTATCTCAGTGCATTGGAGTAGTAACAAAGTGTTTTTAAAACATTCCTTGAGAAGAATTTGCAAAATAAATCAAATTGCTTTGTGGTACAATTGATTTATCTATTCAAAGAAGTTATTAAAAACAAATTCTCTCGAGAATGCCTTGTTGGATTTAGTCAAAACCGGAAGTAAATGAAGAAAACAAAATGAAAGCATGTCAACTCATCGGAAGTACATTGGTGGATCTTACACCTTTTCTAGCTAGTAACAGTAAATTTTATAAACGAAGTTAACTTCTTTGAAGCATAAAACATCAATTTTTAACCATTAATTATTGTGGAAACTAGCGTGTCTAAATATAGATGATTTAACACACACGTGAATAGCCACATATCATTCTTGGACACGATGAATTCAACTACAGGCTAGGTTAATTATTATTACAGTCCAGTTAATATAATATTTTTAAATGACAAAAGAACCATTACGTTAAGTGGGGTCCACATGAACTGCATACAATAACCTTTATCTAGGTGTTTGAACAATAATGGGTAAATGGAAAGATACCTGAATTCCAGACGATTGCAAAGTTGTTTGAAAATAAAATAAAATTTAAAAAATAAAAAAAAATTCCGACTTAACGACCCTACTTTTTTTCAGCATGTAACAGTAAACAAACATATTTTTTTCTTAGGCCTGATTCCGAGTATTTTTTTATTTCTTCTTTCAATGCCTATAAATTTCATATGTTGATGAACTGACATTTTTCTACTTTTCAGTGTCTAAAAGATCGGTTCCTTGATGTTAATGATTTTATTTTACATCTAATAGTTTGATAAGACATAGGTCAAACTAGTTGTGTTTCTTGATTAAAGCACTGTTGAAAGTTATATAGTTTGCACAGTCAATTATTTTCATTTGAATTACTTTCAATTGAAACCTTGGAAAGTATTAAATTGAGTTTAGGGGCAATAAATATCGATAAGCGCAAGTTATTTGATCTAACTTTTATTACTCAAAATGGCGGCCAATATGGCGGTGCCCAGGGACTGGAAGAAAATTTTTTGACTCATGGTACCTCTGATTCAACTCTCAGTTTTTAATGATTTTCTTATATATATGTGTTACCATTAAGCCTAGCTTCACATCTTGCTGTGCTCGGTATAAATAACATTCCATTTTATCAATTTTATTCTCTCTAAACTTCATTGCAGAGCTGCCATGGCCACAGAAAAGAAACAAATGATCCACGGGGTGGAAGTAGTATTCCCCTGTAAGCCGTACCCTTCACAGTTCAGTATGATGGAAAAGGTACACTGGTGTCTCAGATTATTACAGTACTTGGTGATTCTAGTAAGATAACCATTCCCAAGAACACACATCAACAAGCCCAGATTTTGTTTCATTGGAAACATTGTTACACATTTTTTTTTTTTTTGTGTGTAAAAGGGAATGAAAGCAATGCATATAACTTTCTTAATGTTTTGTATCCATTGGAATGCACATTTAGTCAAAGATTGTGAAGAAAGATAGCCAAAAGTATCCACTATTTCTTGGTTATGCTTAAAGGCTAAAGCCATTGCCTTTTGTTAAGCTGATGCTTTTGTCACTTGGCAGTGGCACATAACGTTTTGTATACGGTAGATGGCTTATCAATTTGAAAATCACTCTTGATTCCTTGCTTCCATCATTAATGATTTCATTACGTGCAATATGATACTTTCTGGACTGGCAGTATTATTTTTAATGTGCTGTTTTTTTTATTTTGAAATTTCATTTTGAAGGTAATAAAAGGAATAGAGAGAAAAGAAAACTGCTTACTGGAAAGTCCCACAGGCAGTGGCAAAAGTTTGGCTTTGTTGTGCTCTGCTCTAGCATGGCAGACTGCAGAATACAGTCAGTATCAACTTTTGCATTGTACCTTACTAGATAATGAATAAGTATTCAAATTGCTTATATAAATTTGCTTTTACATGTAATAATAAAAAGATTTTATTCCTTATCTATTTACTGCTTAAAAAATACCATTTGGGATTTTGGTGATTTTTGAAATGATAAAGATATGTTCATTTGATTTGTAGATAAAAGAGAAAAAGAACTCTCAGAATCAAGTGAAAAAGGTACCGGTGTATTTAACTTTGGGTTTATATGAAATCCTTTTTTGTTTTGTACCCAGTAGATTAGATGTACAATTTTTCAGTTTTGTTTCAGCAGACAGTAAGAAGAATTGTACATGTATGTGCAGTGAAGACATGAAGGAAACTGCAAACAAAGCTGTTGAAAATAAGGCAATATCAAGTATGTATAATGAATGAATCATGTTAATACTGTAAATGTATTAAATAGTTTGTATGAAGTATTAAGTTAGCTTGGATTTGAATTAGCGTATTTCAGAATGTGCTTATTTAGTTTCTTAAAGCTATACACGCTATAATTTGCGTCAATTTTAAGTGACAGTGGAAACGCATGTGTTTGTTTACTTATAAAAGTTATCTTTATTCTGTAAATTACAAAGGTTAATTCCATCTAGTTACAAAGATATAGAATTTTAATTGTTTATTTTCCTGACATGAAAGTAATGCCTTTTCATGAATATTGATGAAGAAGGAGGGAAATCGACCTCATTGCGCATGTCCGCGGGAAATCAGGTAGCCGTTATTGTTTGCCTAATTGCATATCCGTCTAGATTTTGCTACTTTGAAATATATACATGTATTACGAGTGTAATACGTGTGTCATTCACAGTACCATTACTTTTGAATGTTCAAATAGGATAACACTCAAATTAAAAATAGCCCTTAGGGGAAAACACATAAGCCACGTCATTGTTCAAGGGAAGTACATATATATATATGTGCATGCTCACACGTTTGTGTTTTGCTTTCTTTAGTTCGTACTCCTATATATAGGACAAATTTATGCTTTACTGAAAAAAAAAATATTTCCGCTCCTTCGTGAAACTACAACAATTATGAAGGTGTTGACCCCCACCAAGTTTGGTATAGTCTAAAATTAGCTGTTGATATCACGTGATAGATTGATATTCATTTCGAGGCATTACTTTCCTGGCAGGAAAATAAATATTTTTTATTGTTTGAAATTTGTTGTCTTTATTACGTGATCGAATTGGGCATTATAATTAACAGCATAAAGGTAACTTTTGTAAGTAATCAAACACATGCATTTTCCCCGTCATTTAAAATTGACGCAAATATAGTGTGTATAGCTTTAAAAACAAATGACTGGTATTTAGCGATGTACTTGATTTAGCTGAAATGGTTTACCACAGTAAATGCAAAAAAGGATACACAATGGTTTTCATTTCAAGAATATTCACTTCCTAATTGAAATTATTCTATTCTGTACTTTTGATATTATACTTCTACTTTTTTTTCACTATAATAATATAAGAGTAATTCGATATATATTTTGCTGATTCCCTGAAAATCTCTGTAAACAGACTGATTTCCTGAAAAAAGTTTAGTGAACTGATACACACCTATTCGGAACACTTAGCAATTTCTTTCAACCTAAAGAAAAGTTCTGAAATATTACGAATAAAATAATGAATATTCATTATCAAATAATTGAATTCTGGTTGCATTGCCCTTTTTGATTGGCTATACAAATTCATCTTTATCGCCAATGTCACAATATGATGCACATGCAATTTAATTTATTTTGTTATGTGACTTATAACTTGTTGGGTACATCAATCAAATTTATATTAATTTGAAATTTTTTCTGATTTATTGTTTGTATAAGTATAATAAAAGGATTCCAGTTCACCTCGAGCAAGCCTATTTGCCGAGGCAAAGCCGAGGGAAATAGGCTTGCTTGATGGGAACTGGAATCTTGCTGACTCCCTCAATGGTTGACTTTAATTGTTTACTATTCAGGGTTCAACGTTAACTAGAATATTCACTTGTCTGTCAGACAAATTGCCAACAAACATTTCAATTGTATTTTTCACTTGTCCAAAAAATTTGGAAAATCACGGAAATCATGATATGGACAGGATTGCTTTCTAGGACAAATTCTTGTAAATCAGATTAATATTATTTTGAAGGTGTCTTAAATGCTGTCTCTGCCAGTCCTTCAGCATTTGATGATGATGATGATGACTTCAAAGAACCAGAGAGCTTCAGAACACCTGGAACCACAAAGCAGGTAGATGTCTAGTTCACTAATGTACAGTGGTGTATAATATTGAAGACAGAGTGGGGGGGGGGGGGGGGGTTGAATTTCTTGCCTGTCTGTTCAATTGTGAGTTACTGAGAAAGACATATTAAGTTTAGATGAATTAGAGGTGGTATTGAGAATCCTTGATAGAAAAGAGCATAGGCTTTTGCAGAGATGATGAAGGGAAAATAAAGTAATGTTATATGAACAATATTGACTTTACTAGTACATTTATTACATTTGCTTAGAATGATATTAATAGACCAGAATCACTGTACTTGTGTTTAACTAATTGTAGATAAAAGACTTTTTAAAGGATACCGATGATGATCCTTTCATTTATGTTGCAGTAAAATTCTGAAAATTTCATTTCTGAAAATTTGAACCCACTGTAGTATGGTATTTGAATTGTAGGACTGGGTATTAAGGGGAATTTTGGATTGCAATATATTGCGATATTTTAAAATGTATTGCGTTATCTAATGCAATATTTTTTTCTATAATGCATGTACATTGAGACATTTGATTTGTATAAATGCCATCAAATGTCTTTTTAATTTACATGTATTGTAATACATTGAATACAGATTAGAAAATGTTTTGCAGAATGTTAGGCGACATGTGTCTATTTCCTACGAGACTTCCCCACCAGAATGTGAAAAGTCTACCATTAGTGGCTCCCCAGACACTAGCAAACCTTGTACATGTGGAGCAGACTCTGCAACAAAAGCACGGAAGTAAGTTATTGATTTATATGATTTAAAAATCTTCTATTATGAAAGAGACATAGAAGGACTGGAGCAGGCATGTAAAGCCCCTACACAGGTCAAGGACAAATTCATCTATACATGTACAAGAAACATAAAAGATTGAAATTATTTTATATATGAGTAACTTATTACATTACTTATTACTTATTACCAGGCTAGCATGATGCTTAAATTAGGACTGAATATCAGAACCATGGCAAAAAAGATTAATTCTTTGAAATCTGTTGATAAAAATATCCATTCATTATTAAACAAAACAAAAACATTGATAAAGAAGAACATACTGTATACAGGGGAAAATTCGCCCCTGATTTATTTTCGCCCCTTTCGCCCTTATTGTCAGTGGGCGAATTTAAGACTGGGCGAATTCCAATGTCTCATGTTATCTTTCTTTAAATACTACTATATTTGGGCGAATTCAAGACGGGGCGAAACCGTTTGCAGTTGAAGAAAGGCGAAAATAACAAGGGGCGAAAATAACCCGGTATACAGTATTCAGATGCTCTCTTGAAATCTTTAATTACATTTTCAATCTTACAGTCAGAAACCCTGGACATTTTTTATGCCCGCCATGTATATGTTGGGGCATAAAGTCTTTGTCATGTCTGTCTTCCATCTATTCTTCTGTCTATCTGTCCATCACACTGCATTTAGCTCAGTTTCAAAGGCACTGTTGTGTTTTATATGTAAGATATGTATTAAATTTTATGACCTTGACTCACTATGACCTTGAGGCCAAAGTTATAAAATAAGTTGAATGTACATGTAAATGCATTATTTGTAATAAATCTACTAGTATGAATATATGTACATGTATTGGCATTTGATTTTTTTAAGAACCCATTACCAGGTCTGTGGTACATATTTTGTATCATGAAATTAAAAAAAATTATGATTTCCAATTTATCATAGACAAATTTTATGAATTATGTGTATTGGAAGTTTTCTTTTTTTAAAATGCCTTAAATGTGCTATATCCATGCTCATTTTTATAGAATTTCTATATAGACTTTGGAGTCTGATGAGATATAATGAATTGGTTTCAAACATACAGCTACATTGCATTAATCTGTAAGATATCTATGTTCAATAATACATAATGTATCAAGATACCAAAATTAATGTTGAAATAGTTTGTTAGTTCCATATTAAATTATATTCCTTCAAAAATATTAAAAATAAAACCTCCCCAAATTTGGGTCAAGATGAAAGGTTTTACTTCATCTCAAAAAGAAAATTTTTTTACTCTTAAAATCTTCAGAGCATTGCATTCAATTTTAAATTGTTTTTATACAATAGAGCTTCATTGTCAACCTGAATCTAATTTCTGGGAAAAAAATATGAATTGCAAGCTCTATGCATTTTATGAGCAGTCATTTTGTGTGTCTGATTAATTGTAATTATTCTAATCCCTTTCAAGATTCATTGGTCGTTAATGCAATTTAAATAAGATGAATAAGTGTTAAATGAAATAAAAATAATGATGTATTTTATTGACTAGCTGGTATGTTGAATATAATTATGAGGTAAACATTTTGATCATTTTTAGTATTAAAAGTTTGAAAAAACTTGGCAGATTTAGGATGCAATTTATTTACAAATTTCTTTCCATGGTGAAGGAAATGTTACATGCACCCTTGCTGTTAACAAGATTTATATGTAATAAAAATTATAACCCAAGGAATATACATCCTGCTTTCAAAACAGTGGAAAAAGAGGTTTTGACTATTATATTCTTTTTGTATCATAAATTATGGAGACCATGGACCAATTCACTGCCAACAGCATAATTTTTGGTAGACAATGCTCCCACTAAACTCACTCAAGGAACAAGTGAGGCGTGGTGTAGTTATCTCTGGACCTGTTTTATGAAAAGAATTATCTAATTCGAAACGTCGTCTACAGCCGTAGCCTTGGCAAAATTTCTGTTTGACTTGCATCCTGAATAATTTGCTCATTAGTAGAGCATTATCATGTTGCAGATTTGGATATAATTGTCAGAGTACTGTTTATTAACGTGACCAGTTTGTTGTAGAACAATTGCATATGATACTGTTAGATTTACGACGTAGTGCCTGAGAGGGGAAAAGAGCGAGAAATCATCACATGTAAATAAACGCACGTTGAATTAATTTGATCATGATGAAATAAGTCTGTCGGACCACCCAGCGGTGAGAATTATTTCATTTGTAAACAATCTCTCACACAAAGCCTGAGACATTGGTGACAGGTCTAGCAATAAATGTGCTATGATGAATATATGATCACACCTTGTCTGTCAGGTATCAGAGGGATTTTGTCCTCCGAGGTGCCAGGGTCCCGGCTGATTGATTGGCCCACCTAGGTGTGATTTCTGTATGGTACATAACGAGCCTTACCTGCCTCTCATCGGGACCCAGTGTCTTGTCTTCACAGGGATGATGGGCTGTTACATTATTCATGAACTCTTCTTAGACTTGATCCGTTTCTTGACAATGTCACCTAACTACTACATTGCCTCAATTATATATTGATCAACTTCGTTTGGTAGGAATATCTTTCCCTTTCGCCTGTCTGCTGTGGAAATCTTTTATGGGTTGGTGATGCAAAGTTGCCATTTACATGACTTTTAATAGAACCTGTTCGTGTGTGATATTTCTATAAATAAAATATATAGATATTTTGTCCTTTTCCTTTATTTTTGTATTCAAATTTTATTATTTTAGATGATATGATTTCAAATTTTTATTTGTTTGTAAAAAACTATTGTAACTGTGTGCATTTTGTGGTCCAAAAATCTGGTTTTGATGTCTGTGGTCAAAATTGGATAATTGTTTATTTAGATAATCATGAAGTCCATCTGCATCATGTAATCAATAGCATTAATTTGTGCTCTCTTCTTCGCTAATTTTGTTTATTAGGCAGAAAAACTTTTAGTGATGTGAATTTGGAACAACAAGTAATTTCATTAAGCTAGAATAAAAGAAGAAAGTATTTTGGAAAACCAAAGAAAAAAGCCCTTTTTATAGGGATGATTTGATTTTTGGGCTGTAATCTTGAAAATCAGTGTTTGGCCAACCAAATAATCACACAGATTGCTAGACATCGAGAATGAAATTGACAACATTATAGGTTTCAAATCCAATTGCTTTTTGCACAAGGCAGGGCAAGATTGGCTAGATGGGGAAATAGAATTAGGCCAATTGGGGAGTTTAGCGTGGTCATTTTCGCCAATTGTGTAAGAATCTTTGAAGATGCTCTTGTCAGGAAACGGCCAATGGATGTTTAGTGAGGCTTGTTACAAGAGTAGTCCGATAAATTGCGGCAAGATCGCTCTCATCGTGGCATAAAGGAAATCACTATGACATTATTTAATTGAGTTGGTGACTCTGAATGGTAGTTTTTTCTTCTGGATAGTTTTGATGGATGCTGATGTGGTATTTAACTTGATCACTGTTGTCAGATGTATGGATAATGAACCTCGAAGAGAAAGTCAGAGAAAATAGAGAGGCCAATGGAAGTGACATCTTCATCTTCCTATCTGATTATATTTATGCGTAGAGCGGAATCGATGTGTAGATAAAGTACATTTAAATCTGACAATGTGTCTGCTTTTAAACAGTGTATATCGGTCACTGTGTGACACAGTGCTACGTAATTTTAAAGTTTTCTCATAAAACTCCATTTTGAACATTGTTGGTGGTTTTAAGTATCTGTTACTTCTCTTCACAAATAGCGATTTTGATCAAAATTTATTTCTTAGAGGAGGGGTTGTCCTAACACCAAGTTCTACTTGAATTGAGATTTAAAGATTATTCACATTTTAATCCATTTTAGAAAATTGAAAGTTAATCAGCAGATTATTTGAATTTATTGTCTGTTCGCCCCACTCAACAAAATTAAAAGGAGGCAATTAAGAGATGTAGCACATCGTGAAATAACAGGGTCATTAAAAATACCAAATCGAGCTGCAAAATCCTAACAGATGGTGTGTAATGAAAACAATATATGTACATCTACCGATATTTAGAATTTTATTTATAAGTTTATTCTCACAAAATAACAAATTTTTGTGTGTGCGTTTTTGGGGTTTTTTTTGGCTTAAAAAAAGATTAATTAATAATACAAATAAGAATGCTACAATAAAATTATCTCTTTTGATCCCTCAGGATCATTACATTACAACTTTTAAAATAAGACATTTGCGACAATATACATTTGTTGATTTAGTAATAAGGTGCTTATCAGAAGAATTTAAGCGATATTTGTATTGTTTTTTGTACCATTTTTTGATGGGCAGTGTACAGTTTTTTCACCCAAATTTCGGTTTTTTTATGCTGTCTGATACATTGATTTTCATCTGATTTCTATAAAATTGGTATAAAATTGGTAGGGGTAATGCATGTACTCCATGTACACTACAACAAAAACTGATGATGATAAATTCAAGAAAATTTGTGTATCCTTCTCTCTTACTGGTAACTCCATATGTGGTAAATGTATTTCATAACAGTATAAATTGTCACCAGTAAACGAATTGACTTGCAGCTTATCTATCTGTTGTATGTTGTTACAATGTATATTTTTCTATGAAAATTAATTTTAAACATTGTAATTTTGTGATACTAAGTAATTATTTGTTAATTATTTCCAGGGTACCCAAAATTTACTTTGGTACAAGAACACATAAACAGATTGCCCAGATCATCCGTGAGCTGAAGAAAACCGCCTACAGAGAAGTCAAGTAAGCTCTGCTGGGGAAAGGGACACAACTGCTATAGACTGTAATTTTATTGTTTCCAATGTTTTGAATTATTTTTTTTAAAATGAAATATATTTCAATGTGTTTTATGTTTTTGTAAAACCTTTGTATCGATAATATACATGCAAATTTTTTTTACTTTATTTGAAGACTTTCCCCCTCAATTTGAAAAACATGATCAAGTTTTATGTTTTAAAACTAGATACAGAGCCTTGTTTTGTAATACATGTATATGATATATATATGACTTGACAGAATGACGATTTTAGCAGCCAGAGAACACACCTGTATCCACCCTGCTGTCAGTCAGATGAAGGGCAAGAACGAAGGATGTAAGGAGTTACTGGACGTAAGTATCACAATGTGTACAAGGATGTAAGGAGTTATTGGACATAAGTTATCAATGTGTACAAGGATGTAAGGAGTTATTGGACGTAAGTTAACAATGTGTACAAGGATGTAAGGAGTTATTGGATGTAAGTTAACAACGTGTACAGGATGTAAGGAGTTACTGGATGTAAGTTTAACAATGTGTAAAGGTATGTAAGTATCACAATGTGTACAGGTATGTAAGTACATATCACAATTTGTACAGGGATGTAGGTATCATATGTACAGGGATGTAGGTATCACATGTACAGGGATGTAGGTGTCACATGTACAGGGATGTAAGTGTCACATGAACAAAGAAGTAAATACTGTACACATTTTTTATTGACATGCATTTAGTACATGTGGTATATGATGAAAAGTTATTTCCAAACAGATTTGCATACATTGAATTTTTGTACTTTTCTGAATTTATATATTTAGTTTTATATGAGCACGACATTTAGAAATGTATTTTTTTTGAGGAAGCTGTTTTCCACCAAATTTGCTTAAAGTATAATCAGCCTAATGCAATATTTTAACAGTATCATGTTGTACAAGGATGTAGATATCACAGATGTGTACAGGGATGTAGATATCACAGAAGTGTACAGAAATGTAGACATCACAGATGTGTGCAGGGATCTAGATGTCACAGATGTGTACTGGGATGTAGATACATGTATCACAGATGTGTACAGGGATGTAAATATCACAGATGTGTACAGGAATGTAGATATTACATATGTGTACAGGGATGTATATATCACAGAAGTTTACAGGGATGTAGATATCACAGATGTGTACAGATATGTAGATATCACAGAGATGTAGATATCACAGATGTGTACAAGGATGTAGATATCACAGATGTGTACAGGGATGTAGGTTTCACAGATGTGTACAGGGATGTAGGTATCACATGATGTAGACCATCTATATGAAGTTGGCAAAGTTAGGGGATTATTTGTTAACAATGAACATCTCTATCTACATACAGTAGATTTCTAAATGATATAGGCGAAAGTTATTTTTGCTCTGAATCAGATTTAGCCTCAGTTTGATTATTCCTTTGATGTAGATTTTGTACTTTGTTTTCAGGGACCAGGCTGCAAGTTCAATGATCGCCTGAAGAGGATGCCTGCCACACAGGACTATGTAAAAAAGCAAGGACTGACAGAGGCTTGGGACATTGAGGATTTTGTGGGACTCTCCAAGAACATCAAGGTAGCTATAAGGTTTGGTGATAGGGGCTGAAGCTGGCAGGTTGGGTGATAAAAATTGAATGACAGACTGACTGAAGACTTGGTCAGTGGTCAAATGACAATTGCCTGTACATTTTGGAGGCCAATTTATGTTTGAATAAGTACTGTATCAATGATCAGTGTTAAAAGCATCACCTGGGTTACCAGTAAGTCACATTTATTGCGACATCTGTTTCATCTTTTAAGGTATTTCCTGGTGTGAGTGACAGTCATTGAAATAAATGTACTCTCTAACTCAAGTCAAAACTATGAAGACATTACAGAAATACATGTACATGTATTGTCAATGAAATATTTGTATGTTAATTAATCTTGTCATTTGAAATTAAAGGTTTACAGGTCCCAGTGCATGATTTACTGTTAATTTTATTCACATGCAGGTATGTCCATACTTTGCCACTAGGGGATTGAGGAGTGGAGCAGACATTGTGTTCTGTCCATACAACTACCTCATAGACCCAGTCATCAGGAAATCAGTAAGATCATAGTGCACAGTCCTTGTTTATTGTTTACCTCTGAGCAAGACACACTGAATAATTTTTCTAACAATGCCTGAATTATTTAATTTGTTACTCTATATTATCACTGTGACCTTTCAAAAATGTCTAATTTACAGGTTAAAGGGTTAACAAATTTTATGCTTTTGTGATTGTACATCAGTTAGGAGTGTGACTGAAATCCATCATATTGAAAAATAACTGATTATTGTCATTTTTACTGACAACATAATGTACACATCTTTTAAATTTTGTAAATGTGACTTGTTTTCATCATATTTCCATTCCCAAATTAACTCTTCCAACCCATTTGCTTCATAGTACACTATCCTGCCATGGTCCCATGTGTAGAGAAACATCTTGACCCACAGTTGAAACCAAAATAAATTAGTGCGCCCCGTAAAACAAATGAGATAAATAAGTGTGCCCAGACTTACCAATTTATTTAAAAATGATGATTTCTATTCATAAAACTGAATTTTAGTAATAACTGAAATCCATCATTTTTAGAATAAAGATGAAAAACAGTCATAACTATTTGGAGTTTATTTTAAGACACAGAGTGACCTCTGAAAAATGAATATGACTGTATTTCATCATTTTTTATCAAATTAGTAAGTCTGTAAGTTAGTAGAAATGACAATAATCAGTTATTTTTCAATATGATGGATTTCAGTCAAACCCCTGACTGTACATGTTTTTAACTTATTTTTTTTTTCCAGATGGAAATTAGTCTCAAGGACCAGGTGGTTATCCTGGACGAAGCTCACAACATGGAGGACACATCTCGAGACTCAGCAGGCGAGAAAATCGGTGACGATGCCTTGGAGAAAGCCATCAATGAATTGGACGAGATGAGTCAGTGATTTCAGATTTCTCAGAACCATTTTATTTCTGTTAATTAATGCTTGATGCAGTATTATTACTATCCTTTAGCAGTAAATGTTTTCTTTGTCAGTAGCAGGCCTTATGAAATCTTGACGTAATATTTTTGATATTATTTTCTACAGTTAAGTACGAGATCTTAACAGCAGAACATCTAAGAGTCCGGCAGTTGGTGAGTGATTAAAATGTAGACGATTATTCAACGAGGCTTAAATCCAAAATGACAATAAACTACTGGTTGGTTCTCAATTTTATTCTAGTAAGAGATTACTTCTCTCTTTTATATGAATTAACTTCATAGAGGTACGAGAGTATCGGATTCTTTTCATCCAATTATATTACGGAAGACTAAGTACATTGTATATACATTGTGAATAATATATTGTTGGAACTCTCTGCAGTGTGCAGGACTCCTAGGCTTGATCAGAGATAACCAGGACAACCTACAGAACATGGACTTTGACCATGAGTACAAGTGCTGGTCCAGCTACGACATCGTGGTCAGACTGGAGAAGATTGGGGCTGGCCCCAAACACTTTCAGGACATGCAGGTATTTTTGGTGTGCTACCTGGCCCTGAAATCACAAACATATAAAATTTACTCAAATCAAATCCTAAGAGGGAAAGTGCTTTATATGAGGAAAAAATCTCAGATTTAAGGCTGAGAATTATGATAAAAAAATTTGGTGATGGCTGGACCTGTACTCATGTCGTGCTACCTATACTCACTCATGCTAACTGTAAACACTTTTTCCTTATGCAAAGAAGGTGTTTTCAGGCTTCTTCATTGCACATAATTTAGTAGTCATCATTGTGGCTTGCATTCACTTAATATGTGTACTTTAAAGCATCTATGTGTTTCAAGGATGTATTCTACCAAGGCATATATGAATCTTTCTCTTTACTTAAATCTAATAAGTACATGTACATATTTTCTACTTCTTGTCCAAATGTTGTGACATAAATGCATGTGCCACCTTTTAAAATATCATAACCATCCCTTGCTTCCTGCAGCAACACTTGAAGGCGGTGTTTGAGGAGGCTGTGGATAAAGAAACCATCGTCAAGGATGTGTCGGGTCGTGTCGTCAAGGTCAGCAGCGCCACCTTACAGACCCTTGAACACATCATTAAGGTGTTGACCTACCTGTACAAGGACGATCTGAAGTATGTCACAGATTACAGAATGGCCATCGTCAAGGCAACCGTTTACACCAGGAATCCAAACACTGTAAGAAATATCAAGTTTCCTATTTCTTTATTCAGTTAATAGACTAATTAAACTAATTTACTATTTGCCAGTGTTGTCAGTCAACTTGCAACTTTTCATCAGGTAGATGATTCAACATTTATACATAATTATATTTATAGGATGATATGTGGTTGAATTCAAAAAGGAGAAGGGGAGGTAATTTCAATAAGTCATATCTACTTCGGCTCATGCTGTCTAAACTACAAATTCATCAATATCTGTTTTGAAATGCAAATTTTCTAAAGAGTTGTCAATGCTTTTGATAGGTCAATCTATGATCCCAACAACTCAGCTAACTTTAAACTTTTGGTGCATGAACCCAGGAGTGGTAAGACTATAATTTTTTTCACAAATATGAGCAATAATTCTTTTAAGAAAAACATCTTTAAATTTTGATAATTTAGATTAATTTCATTTATCTAAATTCAAACTACATTTGAAACATTGAATGGTAGCTTTGTAGTGTAAACATTTCAAATCCAACTGATATATTACAAATTCAAAATCTTCAGATATTACAGTAATTCAATCTTGATTCCATCTTGACTATGTCCTTGTTTCTCCAGGCTTTCTCTGACCTGTCGGTCTGTAGAAGTGTGGTCCTGACCAGTGGTACCCTGTCACCCATCAACTCGTTCGAGTCAGAGCTGGGTGTGCCCTTCCCCATTAAACTGGAGGCCAACCATGTGATTGAGGACAAGCAGGTGTGGGTGGGGGCGGTGGGTCAGGGTCCCCGGGGAGGGACTCTTGAGGCTGTGTACCGGTCTGTTGAGACCCTACAGTTCCAGGACGAGTTGGGAGATCTGGTCCTCAGGGTGTGCCAGGTGAAGCGACAGATCTTGATTTATAATTGTAAAGTAAATTTCATTTTCAAGCGAGAAAATTTCACAATGTTTGCGAGAATCTTGGCGTAAATATTTTGCAAATCAACTTTTCAGTCTCTCATATTGGTTTTTAAAGAATATCTATAGACTGGATCATAAAACTAAATGCTGTAAACTAGTCTATCACTGATAAATTATAAAATAAAATCAGAGGAATAAAAATTGGTTTACAGTATTTCATTTGAACATTTTTATAAGTCAACTTTAATTTACCTCTTAGTTGCTGCTGAAATAATTACCGAACTTTTTTGGTGTTTACATTTCAGCATGTTCCCCATGGAGTGCTATGCTTTGTCCCTTCCTACAGTACCCTGAGTAAACTGAGAAATCGCTGGGAGGTCAGTATGCTCAATCAACTCTCATTATAAGGATTATAATAAACAAAGAGAATTCTGCTTTTCGAACATTTTATGTCTTTTAGAACAAATTTAAGGTTAGATAAATGTACATTTGCCAATGAAGTTGAAGCCATGATGCAGAAATTGCTATCTAAAATTAAATTTGGTCAGTTGTAACGAAACTATAGAAATAAAAAAAGGGATAGTTGACTAACTTTTGCTCTTTGGGGTTAATATACATACAGTTTTCCTTACAGATCACAGGTTTATGGGAGCGGATCAAAGAACACAAAGAGGTGATGGTTGAACCCCGCTCCTCGGAGAGAGTGGACTTTGAGGATATAATGAGGCAGTTCTATGACTCAGTGAACCTGTTACAGGATCACAGTAAGTCTGCATCTATTGACTTACTCATGAGTTTTTATAATTTGATTATATTACCATTATTTTGTCATTTAAACTTTGCTATATCTCCATCTTATTCCTACCTAGCCTCTCTGTGCAATAATTTTCATCATTTGTAAATGAGTACTTGAATAAGCTTAAAAGATTTTGGAAAAATACACTGGAATATGATTACCACAAAATCAATGCACACATTTTCTGTAGTTGACGAATGTTCAATAAAGTCAATAAGTTGTTTTAAATTTTATTAATTTATGACTCAATGTTTTTTTACGGGAACAATATGTGAATGTTCAGTGTTGGAATGTGTTTCAGCGGAGGGTAAGAAGACAGGAGCCCTGTTTGTGGCCGTGTTCCGGGGTAAAGTCAGCGAGGGGATGGACTTTGCAGACAACTATGCCAGGGCTGTCATCACTGTAAGATATAATGGTCTCAGTGAAAACCTAAATTTACCATAATATAGTAAGGGAAAAAGCATCAAAAATGTCTTCAAAAGAGTTAACTTAGATTTTAAAAAATTGAATGATTTTGCTGTAAAACTTGCAGTCACAGTCACAGCACAAAATTCCATGCATTACAGAAACATCTAAGGAAAGACTTAATGAAAAGTTTTATCATTTAAGACAATTATTGTGTCTAAAAAAAAAAAGTATGTGTACATTGTACCCTTCTTTTCTTCAGGTTGGAATACCCTATCCCAACTCAAAAGATGTTCAGGTATGGTCTTTGTTTTATGGATTAATCAAGTTTTAATGTATACGGTAGTGTTTTCCTTGTTTGATTAGATGCTTTAAACAAGAGAGAAATTTGTAGACTTGATATTTTTTTGTTGTGAAGGTGAAGTATAAGCAGGAGTACAACAACATGTACCGTTTATCTCGCGGACTTCTGTCAGGGTCTGAGTGGTACGACATCCAGGCTTTCCGAGCACTGAACCAGGCCCTGGGGCGCTGCATCCGACACAGGTGGGTGCTTGGATAGTTGGTAAATTCAACCAATCACCTGGCTTGTTATGTTGCTTAATGGTAAATTATCGTTTCAAATAAAATCTATCTTTTGTTGCTTTTCAAAATAACAAAGGAACTTTAAAATTGTGTGTATCTACCTATACACTCATATATGAAAACATATATACATGTATGAAATATCTTATCGATGGAAAAAAAGAACAATTTAGGGCTTGTGAATAAATTAAAACTCTAAAAGAAAAACATATACTTTACTTTTGTAGAAAAGACTGGGGAGCCATCATCCTTGTGGACAACAGATTTGTCAGAAATCAGAATAAAGTTCAAGGTAACATAAAAGTCTACAAATTATAATTTCTCCTTTTACTGGAAAAGACACAGGGTCAGATAAGTTAAAAGTAAGCATATGATCAAAATCTTTGTAAAGCCATAACACTAAACACATGTAATGTCAACCGTCTGTAGGTTTGTCAAAGTGGGTGAGAAGAAAAGTTCAGACCTACCAGGCCTTTGATTCGGCCATCACTTCCATTGACAAGTTCACAAAGGACAGACAAGAAGACATGCCTGTTGTCAAGTACGGAATCTATTGTACTAACATGTAATGTATGAATTGATCTGAAAAATTTGCTGTACAAGAGTACATAACTTGGAAGTTTAAAACATGATACCATGGTAGGAGTTTCTGTCAACAGTAAACAACAGCAGTTTTATGAACTACATGTACATTGAATTGGTCTTGCCTGGCTAGCAAAAGTAATACATGTATTGGTACAATATATGGTTTCTCAACTGCCAAATTTTCAGTCTTTGTTTAGATTCCATTAAAGAATTCAAACAACTTAAACCTAAGGAAAAAACAGACTTAAAATGAACTTAAATTAGATTAACTTAAATTTTGTGCTAAATTTTTTTTTTACTAAAGTTTCTTACTTTAGTAAAAAAAAATTAGCACAAAATTTAAAAGGAAAAGCTACCACAAATGCAAAAATAATCATTTCTTTTTCAATATTTTGATTCTAAACTTTTCTGTAGTCCTGACACCTCCTTCATCCCTGGGACCCCAGTCACTCCTGGTCAACACCTGGGGTCACAGATGACCTCACCAATCACCTCCACCCCGTATGGAGGAGGGTCAGAGACACCCATTGGGAAGGGCTTCATGTCAGACACTCCCATGAAATCTATCGTGAAGTCACCTAACACTCTGTTAGGGTCCCCTGAACCAGGCACACAGAGATCAGATAAATGTGTGCTGATGTCACCCACTGAAGTTCACAAAAACCAGAATTACCAGGACTTGGTTCAAAACAGACAAGTGGTTCAACCACAGGTGACCCAGAATAACCAGATGAGCCTTCCTAATACACAGCCTCTGGACCACATGTCACAGATAATGAAGGTCATTAATTCCTCAAGTGCTCCTAAAGACAAGCCTTATTACATCATCATTGGACAAGGGACACCCCAGCAACAGATGTATCTGATTGAACCCCCTCCAAAACCAGCAGTCCAGCTTAGCGGTAAAGTTGTTGATCCACAGCCCAATATCTGTAGGGGTCAGACTCCAAACAAGGCTGGAGGTCAAGTGAGTGGAAAGGTCACAGGTCCAACATGCAGTACATTGGTAGGGGATGGAAAAGCTATGGGTCAAACTCAACAACGGACTCTTTTTGGTCGAACCCCTATGAAGAGTTTACTTCAAACAAGTGTAGCAGCATCAGTCACAAACCCATCAAAAACTGTCTCTACAGGACCTCAAAAGCTGCAGCCAGATGTATCCAGCTCAACAGCTAATGTTGAGTGCATTATAGATCTTACAGAAATTTCTAAGCTGCCACAAGGGGACATTGAGAACAAGAAAACATCAGGTCAGAATAAGCCAGTTACACAATCTTGTCAAGAAGATGTGACAGCAGTCCAAAATGAGAAGAGTTCTGCTGAGAAACCAAACCGGTTTTTCAAATTTTGTAGCATAAATGATCCCAGGAACCTGGAACCAGTTCTCAAAGATGACACTAAACCAGCTGAGCAAATCACTCCTGTGCTGTTTGGTGGAAACTCCCAGGAAGAGGATGTGGTGAAACTGGAACCAACACCCAAAAGTACATCCAGAAAACCACTGTTTAGAAAGATGGAGAAAAATATGGACAAGTCTAATGAAGCAGTGCATAGTGACGATAGCGAGAGAGAATTTAAAAATTCTAGTCATGTCAGTAAAACGGCTGTGGAAGCAGAAGAAGCAACAGGAATAGAAGAGGACTGTACATTGAGGACAAGAAGGGGTCCTCGAGGAGTGAAGAGGACATCAACCTCGAAATCCAATCTGAGGTTGTCCAAACGTAAGAAAGGGGTTGAGTTTGTGGATGAGGAAGAGGAAAGCAAGGAAAATCAGGTACCTACCTTGAGAGATTTTCAAATCATTTTGAAAGGCTAATTTTTGTGAATGATTTAAACATTTTTATATACCAGTAAGTTGCAGTGTTCAGCATATACTTAATTATACATGTAGCAAGTGAAGCTTGAATAATTATATAATAGACAAGTATACAGTATATCATGCATTACCGTGGAATCATCATCCTCAACCAGATATGAAATTTAGTTTCATTTGTTAATATATTGATACTATATATGAAATCTATGAAAATATCCCAAAAACTCAGAAAAACCAAAAAATTCAGATGGTTTTAATTGCAACCAAGAATTGACACTCTTAATAATGTCTCATTTTTATGTGTATTTCTTTCATCAAGACTCAAAAACAAACACAACTTACCTGTACAAAATGTGGCCACAGTCTCATCTATCCACTAGGGGGTATGTTTACTAAAACATTTTTATTGTTTATTTCTGTATCAATATCATCATTTTCTTTATTAATATCATTATTGCTGAGACCTTATTTTAGTGTTGAATTTCTTCTGCAAATTATGGTATAAAAACTCCTACTTTTCACAGAGCATGAGAAAAGGAAGAGAGTTCCTAAGTTTCTGGAGACAGTTGAGGCATTTAGGAACAAGGCAGTCATCTTTGTTTCTGACAAAGGAGAAAAAATAAGTTTCCAGCCTTATACAGCAGAGAATGGAGGTAAGACCACAGTAACTAAAACCTCCAAAACATGGCAGTTCACCATGGCAGTGTGAACTGCAATTAATAATTTTCATGGATTGAAAATGTTTAATGTACAAGTACATGTCTAATTTTGTAATGAAATTCATGCTATCTTTTGTATTTGAACAGAGGGTAAAGCTGACTGTGTGTGTATTGAAGGTTCAGGAATGTATATATAACTAACAGGAAAATCTGTTTGATAGGTCTTACGTTGAACAGTATATGGAGTGAGAAAGAGGGATGCTGTGTCCAATTTATTACATGTAAAGGGTGTCACAAACGTGGCAAGCCAGATCAGTTGATTGGAGCAGAGATTGTTTGTGTGGACAATCCTTCACAAGGATTTCAGAAAGGACAAGTATGGCAAAAAAATGTATTGGTTCTATTTTATATTTGCAAACGGGAATAACTCATACTTTAACTTTGACTGAGAGAGTGCCTGAGAACCAGTACATTTATTCTTTAATTATATATTTTTGGCCAAACTTGCTTACTTTTTAGTTTATCTGACAAATTTACTATTCAAAGTATTTGATAGTTTATTAGAACAGCATAGGGTGATATGATAGTACATGTAAACTCAATTTTTTTTACTTATACATGTACATGTATTTTAATGTTACAGAGGGTTCCACTTAACAGTATAGTCAATTTGTTGGAGAAAAATTATCAGATTAACCGATTATTAGATAAACCGGTTTAGCGTTTATGTGGTCTACGATTTTGGTGTGGAATAAAATAAAACTTGTTGTAAGACATAATTTATCAATGAAAAGAAATAATATGTATCTCAATTGTTTGAAACAAAATTATTTACCTTGTATTAGCAATGAAATTGCATTTAAGTCTTTATTTTGTTTGTTAAATAAATGATCAAAAGAAAATCTTTCTCACAACGATGGTTTCAAAGTGGCTGCCATTTTGACAGGAAGTAATAAGAGGAAATGGCTGAACAGTCCCTCTTTTCACCTGGACAATTTATTTTAATTCTTTTTCTGACATATAAAATGCTCTTAAATAATTAAGGTATGAACTCAATGTCTACCCAAGTTATACGAGTGTAACCTGGGTTGGGACAGTTTACGCTTTATGATCCGCAAAGTGGAAAATTAAAAAAGCGTAAATTGTTCCAACCCAGGTTATACTTGTATAACTTGGGTAGATATTAAGTTCATTCCGTATAATTTAATTTTCTGTAATTTACTTTACAAATTGAGTGCGTTTTACTTTTAAAAATTTTATTAATCTACAAACATAACGTCAAGCAAATTAGTACCTTTTTGACGTTGGTGTCTTGTGACGTGCAAACCAGGTTATACAAATTTAACTGAATTTTTCTGTCCAATCAAATGCAGCGTTACAACCAGAATTAAATTATGTAAGATTAACTGTCAGTGAATTATTCGATAAACGCCATCAGATTAAGTGGTACTCTCTGTACTTAACTTTTATAAAATTAATTGCCACATTTAATACTTTGATAGTTCTCTGTAAGGAATTGTTATGGAACATCTAAGAGTTTCAAAACAAATATTGTTTAATTCTATCATTCATTGTTTTCATAGAGTGAATCTAATACATTGAACAATGTACACCTTGAAATACATGTCTATGTCCTTCTACCATAGATCTAGTGATCATTTCAACATATTTTTCTGATCTGTCACAATTGCTTCAATAAAATGCATGTTCTGTGTACTGGTATATATCTAACCTATTTTTTTTCTTTTTCAGGTGTGGCTAATTTCAGCTGCTGTTTCAATAAATGATTGTTAATTAATGTATTAATCTTGTTAATGTTACTTGTACAATTTTTATTGTACTTGTTATTGATATGCAGTGCATGAGAAAAATAAAATTTTACAGATCTCTAACCCTTTGACAATTTTTCTTATCGGTATTTAAATAAAAATGGTTCTTTTTAGGGACCATTCAAAGTACAGGTACATGTACATTTATTATAGGAATTTTTAGGACATTGCAATTTTCTGCACATTTTTATTAATTTATTAAATTTTTTATTATTAATTTATTTATTATATATTTATTAAATAGACATTTTTCTCTAATTGTAGTTAGTGATTAGCAATATCATTTTCTACCTCATATGTAAGAAACACAAAAGGGATCATCTCAAAATATCAAAATGCACAAAATTTATTTATATGGAGTATGCATTACAAAAATGAATAATTAATGGAATGGTAAAATTGGATTCATTCAAAAAACTATAGTAAGGCAAATTACCCAAGGATAGATCATTTCTGTTAGTAAAATTTCCAAGGCTTTTTCTACTTTCTTATTGCATGTCAATTCTCAAAGGCAATGATCACCAACTAAATGATGAAAAAAGCCTCCCAAAAAATTTTGTTTATTGTGTTCAGTTTCATAAATGGTATCAAAACAATTTCTTTAGAGGTATAAATATACAGAATTTTACAGGAATGCACAAAAGTACAAGAGTCATCAATATACAAAATTTTATTGTTTTTTAAAACGATATAAGGCAATAATCGATATCCTGGCGTCATGGGTTTCCGATAGTCTAACACTAAACGATGTCTCTAATGATTTTTTCTTTATTCAACAATTTTAAAACTATATCACTTTAAACCTCAGACAAAGCATCGAAAATCGCCGATATTAAATCAAAGAATATATATCAGTATATGCAGTTTTTAGATATAAATAAACCTGATGCCGCATTTGATCATTAAAAATTAGCGGCATGTGTTTCCGATAGTATGATTCATCAGCAAATTTCTTCAATAATAATTAGAATAAAAATGAAATAACCTTCTAAATATATCAAATAATGTTTTCAATTTTTTAAAAAGTTTTTATTTCAACTGAAATCGTTCAGTTATTTAATTTACCCTATAACTACCATACATTTCATCACTGAAATGTTCTAAAATACCATTATTTATTTGATTTTAAGTTACGTTTTTATTCCTGACGAAGCTTAGTTTATAGCGCTGCTTGGCTTGGATACTAAGAAAAACTTTACAAAGTCACGTAATAATTTTAGCATGAAAAAACGGCATCAGAAGTATATTTTACCAAACGTTAAACAAGTTTAGATATTGTGATATTATAATTCAGATTTTAAGCAATTTTAATGACTTTTATTAAAGTAATTAGGATAATTATTATTTTATTAATCTCTTCAGTAATTGTGTGATTTAAATCTTAGCAAGTAGTAAAACTAGGATAGTGCAGATGTATAAAAACGAAAGGAGACTCCGTATGTCCAGTGTCGTAAGTAATTTAAAAAAATTAGAAAAATTAGACGACCAAAATAGACGATCGGAAACATGTGACGGCACGATATATATGTATAAAAAATGTGTTTATAAATGTACATGGTTAATTTCAAAGTTCATTGCATGATATAACCATCCATATAGATCACAGTTTATAATCATCACAGACGCATCATTGTTCAACAGTTTGAGCTTGTATTCATTATAATCTGGCCTTTCTGTACTCAAACTTGGCAATTTGCCTAAGATGAACTTCATCTGGTCCATCGGCCAAGCGTAACACCCTCGCCCTAGCGTACAAGTGAGCTAAACAGAAGTCGGAGGATACACCGCCGCCACCATGGACCTGAAAACAGAAAGGGAAGTCATAGACACGGAACAAATTCATTGAAGTTCTAATTAATTCATTAAAACATAGATAAATATGTCTAATAGCATCGAATATGATTATATCCTAGTACATATAGTACCAGTAAATCGAGAAGAAGCCTTCAATCTTTTATAAATACTGTAGCATAAACCTTTTTTTGCAAATTACTGAGACTTTGTAGATTCTCCAGCAAATAAAAGTGACATTAAACAACTGGTTTGTAGCAAGAAACATTTCAAAGCTAGTGATATTTCCTCCTATATACCAGGTACATGTATGTGAATTTAGTTGGTTACCTGGCATTTCATTCTACTAGGTAATTATAATAACTTTTAGTCATAGTTTATATAAATAAGATCCCGATAAATATATTGTGGGGGTATTGACTCGCATGAATATTTTAATATTTTATTATTCACATTTAACACACAATTTCATTGATAGTTTATTTCTATTACATGTACTTTCTTCCTTGTTTATCTCTTAAAGTACCTGGTAATACTTGGAAGAAATGAACTTAAATACACGTACAACATATTTATTATGCTTTATAAAATAGAGATTATGAATCTTTGCTGAAAACCACCAATAACTCATAAATCTAATCTGCTGCTACCATTCTTGCAAAACACTGCATGTAATCAAATACTGTAAACATATCATATTTGGCTGTGTATTCTATTCATGCATGTTTTGAGCAGAAATTAGCCTCTGCAAAAATAAGTGTAAAACTAAATGTCCTCTATAGGTCCATACAGACATGCTCTAAATCAAATCTATGATAGCTTGTTGAAAAATCATATTCTGCCAAATAGCATACACAATAAATTGAATATGTTTACAGTACTAAATAAAAACTGCTGGATGTGTCCTGAAAACTTAAATAATGCACCTTTCAAAGTTTTGCTAAATTATGCTTTCTGTACTCCTGACGAGCAACACTTCGGAGATGAACTTCGTCTGGGCCGTCTGCTAGCCGCAGAACTCTAGCCCAAGAAAACATTCCGGCAAGAAGAAAATCGTCGCTCAACCCTGCTCCTCCATGGGCCTAGAAGGGAACCAATTAACAGTCATACCTCAGTTGTTTGTTCAAGTATTTCAAAGATATTGGAATACAATTGATAATGGATATAATGCAAATCTAGGTTTGTGTAGTCAATTTCCAGGATTAAGAATGTAACAGTACCATTATTTAGATGAAAAGGATACTTGTTCGGTCTGTAAAAGATTATCCCATTATGTGTTGTTTTTTTTTAACTTATTTGGATGTGCTTTGTTTATGGGTGACCCAAATACCCTTCTTCAACCAATTCCCTTTATACACCATTTATTCTTCCTCTTCAAAATTGCATGGAGGTTAAGATGTTAAAATTGTGAATAATTAAAAATTGAAAAAATAAATATTGTCCAAGAAGAACTTCAACAAAAAAGGGTCAGACATGATGTATCTCCCCTCTCCCCACCCCCCAAACTTTGTTCATAGGGGTATAGTGTTATTTACAACTCTATGGTCTTATTTAAACATTGAACTCTTAATTAAATCAGGAATACATATAATTTTCTTTTGAAAGTTTAAAGGAATCCTAAATATTTTAATGCTGGATAACTCTTGAGTATTGAGAGGTAAAAACAATTAAAAATGAAAAATATCAAGGTATTGGATGATATTAACATGTGTAAAGATTTGAGGATTTGGGAAATGCAATTTGTCCTGGTGCAATTGTGGTGTATACATGTAGATTCAAGCTCTCTACACAGGACCTGACGTTATATATTTTTCTCATAATAAAATACATACCCTCTACCTATTAATACACCTTGTGTATTATTAGGCAGAGGGTATATAATTTTTGCGGTGAGAAAATATATAATGCCAGGTACCTGTGTAGATTTCAAAGTACTGACCTGAATTGCACGATCAATGACCCGCTGTGCCATATTTGGACCTGCTACTTTGATCATGGCTATTTCTGGAGCTGCCACCTTTTTAAAAACAAGAAAAGAAAATACATACACGTTATTTCGTGATGTACATTTTTTTATAAGATACATGTATAGTATTAATGACAACTTTGTTTACCTTGTTGCCATAGTTATCCATCATGTGAGCAGCTTTAAGCACCAATAAACGAGTCTGTTCTATTTCTATCCTGGACTTGGCCACATCCTGTTGTATGGTCCCCTGTGCTGCTAAAGGCTTACCAAACGCGACCCTGTTCTGTGTCTAAAATCAAAATCAAATGGCTGCTATGTATTCCTTGTACAATGAATTTTTCATTGATTCTAGAAAGTCTTTAAATGTGACATTTCAAAGCATGGCTGTGTTTTACATAGAAACTTGCAACAAAGTTGTTACCGGTAATCTTTTGAGTCAAAAGGAATGATCCACAATGCATTAAGTTTATATCAAATTGTTTGTTCCAAATGATTCAAAACATATACATGTATATATGGTATTTTACTTTTATCTATTTGAAAGATTTCGTAAATAATAAATAACTAGCATTTATTAATTTGGTCGTAAGATCTTTTGTAAAAAGCTGCCCATGTTTATCTATAAGTAAGACCTACTCGTTCCAGCATCATCTCTAGAGCTCGCTCGGCGTTGCCGATCAGTCGCATGCAATGATGAATCCTGCCGGGACCCAGGCGACCTTGAGCGATCTCAAAGCCTCGCCCCTCTCCAAGCAACATGTTGCCAAGGGGAACCTTCACATTCTCAAACAGCACCTCTGCATGTCCAGCTGTCATATGAAAATGAACAGATTATACACAATGTACTTATAATTTTATGTTATTTATAGTCGCTTCAAGAGTAGATCCATACATTTTTATCAGGAAAAGTCAGAGAAAGAATTTTGTTTTTTAAGGAAAAGGGGCGCAAGGTCTATTTTCAGATATTTTACTACTGGTATGTGTATTAAGTAAGTCGAATATTCCTGGGAGGCCTGACCCCCATGACCTCTTCTAGATCTATACATGCACTTTAAATGCAGTTGTTGTGGTTATAAACAAAATTATAAGATTTGATGTTTAACTGACCTGGGTAGTCTAGATAACCAAATACAGTGAGGGGTCTGACAATCTTGACTCCTGGGGCATCCATGGGGACCAGAATCATACTCTGTTGTTTGTGGGTGGAGGCTGACTTGTCTGTCTTCCCCATGAACACACAGACCTTGCAGTCAGGGTGTAGAGCACCTGTAGAAATCCAATACATATTTCAAATATACAGGCTTTGACCTATGAACATTTTTGTTTCTAGCAGTTTACTGATTGTCTGTCCATTATTAATTTATCTGCCTGTTTATCACAAGTAAAATAAAATTGCACGATTTATTGACTATCATTATAAATTTTGGTTTAAATCACTTGAGAATCTGATTCAATATTTCAATAAGCATATAAAAATTTATCAAAACTGTATTAAGATGAACATCATGCAGTACATGTATGTACTAAATAGAGGATATCTATATTGTGTGATTTTATATTTGCTTTATCCAACGAGTTGAAATGGTGTATATATTCGCGAGGCTTGCCGAGGGAATATAACCATTTCAACGAGTTGGATAAAGCAAATATAAAATCACACAATTATAGATGTTCTATTTATCTCATACAATTTGATTTATATTATGAAGCTATTGAGACAGCCCCTAATATGACCCGAATTGATTTTTTTCAAAGATTAAACGATGATGCAACGTTGTGTTATGCGGTTATTGTGACCTTGCGGAATACAATTTAGTACGTCATTTCGAAGATAAATAACTGTTTTAATGTAAAGTTTCACTGAAATAAACCTTGAAATAATTGTTTATCTGTAAATATTTTTTCTTAGAGCTTAATCACTTAATTAAATGGAAATACTGATCAGAAGACTTGAATAATCAACTTTGTTGACATACACAAAGTTGCAAATGCTCGTTAGTTTGAATTGACTCGAACGAGGAACAGTTGTTGATGTTTTATAATACGAACACCAGCCAAATGATTCGAAGTTGAAAATATTGAATTAGGATGCTTACTGCTGGTGAAATGAAAGTCTTTGGAGACATTATTTCGGTAAGTTCTTGTATAGAAACACAACCAAAACGTTCTGTTTGCATTGCGTCGTCAGAATGAACTCCTTGATAGCTAACGTGATTTGCAGTTTTATAAACTTCACAGTTATGTGTTTTCCTTTATATTTTTAATTTAAATCTTCGACAAAATCCATTTTAAATCAATTTTTGGTAGTATATATTATTATATGGAAAATACTAGAAAGTATTCGAAAATATGTCACTGAAGCGTTGAAGCGAGGGGCTGTGTCAAAAATAGTTCGGACCGGAAGTATTTGATAAAGCATCACCCGTTTGATAAAGCAAAGGTTTATCACACGGGTAGTATACACCACACGTATGAGATAAAAATGTATAAGTAATAGTAGATAAGTACTGTACACAGGGTTATTTTTGCCCCATGTTATTATCGCCCTTCTTCATTTTCAAACGGTTTCGCCTGGTCTTGAATTCGAAGTTGTGTTCAAAGAGAGATAATTTGAGACACTGGAATTCGTCCAGTCTTAAATTTGCCTACTGACAACGAAGGCTAAAAGGGTGAAAATAAAACTGGGGAGAATATTTCCCTGTAGACAGAATACATGACGATACATTACCTGAAGTCCACCATTTGTGTCCATTGATAACGTAATGGTCCCCCTCCCTGATTATGGAGGATTCAATGTTTGTGGCATCAGATGAGGCAACCTGTCAACAACAGTAGTCAAAGTCTAAACAAAATGCCACAAAATGAGGCAAAAAATCTCTCTCTCTCTTTCTCTCTCTCTCTCTCTCTCTTTCTTCTGATGAATACCTTTGGCTCTGTCATCCCAAAACATGACTTGATTTCTCCATTCAGCAGGGGAGTTAACCACTGTTGCTTCTGTTCTTCAGTTCCGTACCTGACTATCACCTCCATGTTACCTGTGTCAGGGGCCTGACAGTTGAATACCTGAATAAAACAAATAGATTTACCATAGATAATTTAGAAGAAAATGATTCTGCTAACAATGAAAGCATGTTAAATATTTCATATTGAAAACAAGTCACCTTTACATTATTGTTAGTGTTTACACATATTTATTCTAAAGTCACACCAACTAGATTGGAAAGAGATGACATACAATTGAACTTCGATATCTCAAACACTGATATCTCGAATACAATTGATATGTCGAAGTGATTTGTAAGTCACAACCCTAATTTTTTAAGTATTTTACCCTCGATATCTCGAATACTCGGATATCTCAAGTTTTTAAACAGTCCCATCTAGTTTGAGATATTGAAGTTTGACTGTAAATTGAAATAACAGTACACAGAGAAGCTTACCTCTGGAGCCATGGGAGATTTACCCATCTCCTCACACATAAAGGCATACTCAAGGTTACTGAGGCCGGCACCGTACTTCGTACCCGGGTCAGATTCTTTGGGAAGAAACAAGTTCCACAAACCAGCTGCTTTGGCTTTTGCCTAAACAGAGGAGACAGCGATCTTTGCTTTCAATTCAAAACAACAAATCTGGTAATAAATCTAGAGATTAAAATGGATCTTAATTATCATGTACATATATTTTGTTGTTGTAAAAATTTTATGCATTTGCAATTTCTTTATATCATAATGATTTTTTTTCTCTTGCTTAACTTATATACATGTACATGCATTCAAATTACTATATCTAAATGCATCACTTTCCTTTTGAATACATCATTTGAATGATCATATTTATCAACTTATTATTATTATTTATAAGTACCTTTAGCTCTCTGATGACTGGACAGACTTTCCAACGATTCTGCTCCTCCTTGTAGAAATCTAGCACCTGGTTCTCTGTGGGTTTGACCTCTTTCTCTATGAAATCCTTGACCCGATCATAAATGTTCTTAGCTCTTGGAGACAATCCATCGGGAGACACAGCCATATTATCTGTTAAAAAAGATCATGAAATGGCAGCGAGAGTTTCAGTGGACTTGTGTAATATACCAGAAAGTTTTCATCTTCATTTTGTTATATAAATAACATGTCAGCTGTATTTGTGTAAAACAAAGTAAACTCCATAAAGATAATGAAGTTGGTTAAAAATAGAGTCCTATATAGGAATACTGCATACAAGGTTTTTTTCAGCCCATGTTACTTTTACCCTCCTACACTTGCAAACGATTTTGTCCCATCTTGAATTCACACACAGTTAAAATCATATGCTCTTTCTAATTAACACAGTGATTTAAAATTTATTTTGAATTTGGCTTGTCTAAAATTTGCCCCCATCATATCCAACATTTCTCAAAAAGATCAGCAGTTTTTCTGTTATTCAATTTTGAAGATATCATTCTAATTCTTACTGGTGGTTTCTCCATGGCCAGTGCTGTAGTTTCTCTTTCCCCCAGCGTTTTGTGGCTGCATCCCTCCACTGGTAGCAGACATTGTAGGTGGCAGCTTACTGTTAGAGGCAATCTTCCAACCCTCCCCTGCCATCAGCTTTGCAAATTCTCCAACCATCTTGGAATTGGGAGAGCTACCTTGTCCTGTAAAAGTACCGATATGACTACTGTAGATAACTAATTAAACTTGAGGAATATTCATATAACAAGAGATGTTTGTGAAACACTTATGCCCCCCTCCCTTGGAGACCTCTGAGAAGAAAATGAACAGAAACTGCAAATAATTGGAATTTTTCTAAATCCAATGGGGCATAACTCTGTCAAAAATTGCTCAATCATACCCAAAATCGAACTTGACCTAGACATTCTTATGAAATCTGTATACCAAATTTTATTTCAGTATTTGCAACCTCTGCGAAGAAAATGAGCGGAAACTATTGGTGGACGGATGGATGGACGGATGGACAAACAGACGGACAGACAGACAGACAGACAGACAGACAGCAGCAAAGCAATAAGCCCTCCTTCTTTGAAGGGGGGCATAAAAATGCAAGACCAACCCTATCAGATTTTAAAATCTTGCTGTTATTTTTCTGGGAGTTGTGAACTGCGTGTACCAGGTATGTGCAGTTTTAAAAAATAAAAGATTGCAAGTTTTTGGTTCTTGCAATTGATAGGAAAAGTGGACTCACGAAACTAGGTACAGTACTCATGTTAAATAAGGTACATTGTTATATTCAGTAGTATTTTCTCACTATATAACTTTATAATTATAGACAAATAGTCATTAATTTAGATATTACCTTGTCCGAAAAATATTGACCAGATAGGAATAATATTGAGAGGATATTCCTATCATTTTAAAAAATTGCTTCTGATATGTAGATTCGTTGACAGTGACGTAAATATACATTTGCAACTCAAAAACAAGATGACATCATAATAGCCATTTAGTCAAGTGAAGTAAACAACAAATGTGAAATGCGATGGTTTGTTAGCATTACATATACAAGGATTTGCGAATTACTAAGAAGTGAATCTGTAGCATTAGTTTCAAGGGCCAGCGTAATATCACCGGACACCATTTGATGCCGATGATATTTAGGAAATAGGTTTAGTGCAAAACTGAACTTGTGAATTCATTTTGAGCTATGAAAATTAAACGTTATTTTGAATTATGGTTTGTTTTTTCACATAACAAAACACATATTGACAGTTTTAGCCCAACATTGATTATATTAGCCCTATTGGGATGAATATATTGCCCTCTGCTTCGTGTCGAGCAATATTTCATCCCTCAGGGACTAAAAGAAACAATGTTGCTCTCAACCCTATTGTCAATATTTGTATAACGTATATCAATAATCTTATGTACAGGTATTACGAGGGTCAATCAAAAAATACGAGGACAATGTTCCTCTTTATCTTTTTTTTTCGACAAAATTTAATGTCTATACACTATTATTTTTTAAAACATATTCTTATTTTATGTGTAAAGTTTCATTGCACTTGATCAAAAGATGCTCATGTTATTTAAATTTCAAATATGCATGTATTGTCTTCACTGTGCACCCTCATCAGCACTGTAACGTCAAAACACAATGTCACGGCGACTTTTGTTTTATAGCTTTTCAAAATACTCCCCTCTGCATTTCACACAAAGTCTGTGGTGCTTTACCCACTCATTAAACACATCTTTGTACCACCTGTCGTCTGTTGTTTACAATTGTTCGAGTAGCATAAACTAATTCTTTGGTGTTTTCAAATTTTCTACCACGTAATTCAGCTTTCACTGTCGGAAAGACCTTGAAATCCATCCGCGCTAGGTCCGGGCTGTAAGGTGCATGATTTACACAATCAAAACCTAACAAATCTAAATTAATGAAGGTACTTTCATCTCGGTGAGCAGGGGCGTTGTCTTGATGCAAAAGAAAAATTTCAATTTGTTTTTCGGGCCACTTCTACCATATTGCATGGACAAGAGAAAATTTTAATTCTATTCTGCGATTTTCTTCCTCATGTAAGTGCAATGATAATATAGAATTTAATGTTAATTAAATGCGTTCTAAAAACACAAGAAATGAAATATTTTAACCTTTGCGTAACACTCTGCATTGACCGTTTGTCTGTAGGGTACTGCATGCACAAGTAGCATTCCAGAAATATCCATAAAATATAATTTAAACATGTTTTTCCTTGCAGATTTTTAAACTTTAGCTTTGAGGGGAGGTGGTGATGATCTTTTTTTCTATGCTGAGGACTGTTGCTTTATCTCGGGATTGTAATGGTACAACCATGTTTCGTCAGTTGTGACAATTCATTGTAGAAAATCATCTTCATTATAGACAGTATACTGTCTTAAGCAAGCCCTTGATAGTTGTACTCGTTTTGCTTTGTCTTCTTCAGTCGGGAGTGTGGGTATCCAGTGAGCTGAAACTCTTCTCATATCTATATGTTCAGTAAGAATTGTAAAGGCAGTGCCGTAACTGATATCAAACATGGACGCAAGTTCCGCAACAGTGAGGCACCCGTCACTTTCCATGACGTTGCCAATTCTTTCAACCAGTTTTTTGCAAATAATCCTTTTTTTTCAGGCCTTTCGTCGTCCAATACAGAGTCTCTACCATTCAAAAACCGCCTATGCCATTTATACACAAATGATACTCTCTTTTGGCATTTTTTCGACTTTCTCCATCTTATTCACAGTTTGTATTGGTGTTTCACCAAGCGCGACACAAAATTTTATAGCCATTCTTTGCTCCGTGACATTGTCCAACATCATCTTTTTCTGCCTTTTTAATTAGGAGTACCTGTCTTCTATCTCTGATTTTCGTTCAATAGATCAACATACCATGTCCTAATTCAGCATATGAAATGACGTAATATTAACTCATTTAGAGGTATAAATTTTATTTTGATTTGGCGCCATATAGCAAAGATCAGGTGAAAATTTTGTATGAAGTTTTTGTGAAGAAAAATTTTTGCACTTTTCCTTCCAGTGACCTTGAACTTGCCAAAATAACCTTGGGTCAAAATTATGACACACCCTCAGGTCATAAGCAATGTATCTGTGATATAAGAACTTTCGATGTTTCTCCATAAGAAAGATATAGACCGGACACAAATTTTGCACTTTTCCCTCCAGTGACCTTGAACTTGCCCAAATGACCTTGGCTCAAAATCATGATACACCCTCAGGTCATAAGCAATCTTCATCCAATGTTTCTCCATAAGAAAGGTATAGGACCTTGAACTTGCTCAAATGACCTTGGGTCAAAAATGACACACCCTTAGGTTATAAGCAATCTTTTTGTGAAGTAAGAACTTCCAACGTTTCTCCATAAGAAAGATATGGATCGGCCACTATTACACAGACAGACGGACTGACAGAGGGACAAGGTGATTCCTATATACCCCCCAAACTTTGTTTGTGGGGGGTATAAATAAAAATATACAAGTTGAATTAATATATGATGCAGAATTTTCAGATTACAGGTGACCCAAAATGGCTACCCAAAAATAGAGGAACGAACCTCTTTAAGAAAGATAATTATCATTATATTTTAATTTTATCATATCCCTGACAGTATCCTACTTGTGCAGTTTATAAATGTAACACGAATATTGACTCAGAGTTCTGACCTCTTTTCTTTAAAAAAGTAAAGTTCAGATAAATGATCTTTTGAACTCATCTGTACAGTTTTAAAAGCTCAGTTAGCTAAGAAAAGGGGTAAAAATAGGGAACGCAAAGTACCGGTAGCTTACTGAACATAGTCTCAGAACACAGTACAGGTTTCCTGTCTTTGCTGGCGGTGTTGCTTGAGGATACTACATGTACAGTCTATATACTATGAACAAGCTACTATACAATACTGGTAGAAAGTACTAGTCCTCTCTATTAATAGGCAAACTTGCAAATCAACATCGATGCCTGTTGGTTCTTCAGGCATCTTACTTTAGCGGAGAGAAAGACCAATATAACAGCTGTATGTCTTACCTGAAGAGGGGCAACCTGATTACTGACATGACCTAGATATTCAACCCAGGTGAAAATTCAGGTACAAGTACAGGTAGATAACAAGGTATAGTGTAATGTTTATACAGATGCATGCACATTATATTTACTCTAAATAACACAGTATTGGAACCAGCTATTTAAATGAACCTATATCTGTTATTCTTGTACCTGCATCTAATTCTATAACTACAAAACCTGTATATATATATATATATATATTACCGACAGGTGACAAAGGTGTTAGAGCAGACAAAAAATTCTAATACAGACATCAATGATACATTTTTCTTGTTGAAATATACAGGTTAATCCAAGATAAAATAAAAAGAATTAATGTAGGCAAAATTCTGCTATGTTGCCAAATGAACATACAACATTATTTCTACCTATTGTGTTCTCAGTCAATATGATAGTTTCATTCGCCTCCCTATCTTATTTTCTACAATATTTTGAAGGTTTGATTATTGCTCCATATTCTAATCTGCTTCTGAACAGCTGATCTAATTTGTTTACAAAATTCCACCATACATCATATTGTATTTATTATTACCTATTATTTCTTATCTCATTTTGTTGGATGTCAGCTGGTTCTTCATTTTTCTTCACAGTTTGTGATTATTAAGTCTATTTACAAGATTGATTATTGATTTTGTATTCATCATGTATTCATGATTGTATATTTCAACATAAACTGAATGCATCCTACTATAAAAATCCTTCAATCTACAAATGTATTCTATAAAGCTATCGTACATATCCTTTCAACTCATGTATCCTATCAACTTTTGTCTTCTTGTATCCTACCAACCCATGTCTCCTTTCAACATTTGTCTTCTTGTATCCTACCAACTCATGTATCCTTCAAACTCGTGTAGCCTATCAACTCATGCATCCTTCAAACTCATGTATCCTATCAACTCATATATGTATCCTACCAACTTATGCATCTATTTTTTTGTTGTTTACACCATTCCCAACATTACCAATGAATCATGTGAAAAATCTCTTGAAATAGATCTGAGATAACTCATGTTGTGGATTACCTGAGATAGTGAAATATCTCATTAGTAGATATCTTATTTACCTGAGATAGCTCGTTTGTAGACACCTTGCAGGATAGCGGTAAACCTGAAGAGTCCGAAGGCAATGTAAAAGTCCCATGAAGGAACTGAGGGTATTCCCATCTTCTGGCAGTAAATGGCATGGAATTCCTCAACACTGGGAATTCCCAGAGAAGGCACATCAAAGTTTTTAAAAGCTGTAATATAACGTAAAATATGGATATGAATACAAAACTGATGTGATTAGGTTCTTCGTCCAAATTTTAATGTCATCTGTTCACTGCAAATTAACAGAATCGTTATGTGAGGTGATGTGAGTATACAGTTATCTTACATTTGATCATGATGAAATTGGATGGCATGTAGAAGTTCATGAGAGTTGTTGCCAGGTCTGTTATAGGATCTCCTATGGTAGAAAGCTCCCAGTCAAGTACTCCAATCACCTCAGGCTTCGTCGGGTGAAATATCAAGTTGTCAAGTCTAAATAAAATATATGAAGATTAATATCTCTCTCTCTCTCCCTCTCTCTCTCTCTCTCTCTCTCTCATACATAAGACAGACTTAATGAACCTGAAATCCCCATGAGCGATGGTAACAGCCTCTTTCTCTGGAATGTGTTTATTGAGCCAGTCCATCAGTTTGTTCATGGATTCTATTTCCTCTGTCTTACTGGCCTCGTACTGCTTGGTCCAGCGGTTAAGGTTGCGCTTCAGATATCCCCCTATTGCAGTAATTGAAACTATTCAACATATGTACATAGCATAATAAACTCGATGTTTTAAGGTATCTCACTCGTAACGTTTTGAATTCATTGCACACATGATCATTATATTTAAAATAAATATGATTTCATTTACTTATTCATAACAGAAAGATTATTATTTCATAATTACACAACATTCATAAAGAAAACCCATTTGAATTCAATAAACAAACAAGTTTTGGGGGGAACTATATTTTCGTGCAGAAGGTTTTTTAGACAAAAATGATAATTAAAAAGAAGCAATTATATGAATTTTCAATATACTTTTCTTTTTATCATACTTTATTCATTATGCACATTTTTAACATTTGTTAGGTTTGTAACATATTCTATAGGTTCTGTGCGACATGTACAAAATTAAATTTTGAGACTTTTAGCATAAAAACATGCAAATATTTAGAAAGAGTCTGAAATTTTTGAAGCCATATTTTGCAAGAATTTTCCCTTTGAAGCCCTCTATCTAAAATTTCACTGACCCCCATATTTTATTACGTCAAAATAATACTGAATACATATCTAGGCAAACTGGATTAATCTGATAAAAATCTTGATATTCAAAAAGTTTTTACTTCAAATCAAATTGTAGCTTTCTAAGAAATTGTCTATTTTTAAAAGTGCTAAAAAGGTCATGAAAAAATTGATGCAGCTTCATACAATTTTTTTTTCATAATCTCTCTATTCAGTCTGATCATTGTGCATAATTGAAAACAATATTTGATGAAATAATTCTGCTTCATTAAAAATACTGGCTAGAAATGCAAATCAAGCTGAAACTGCATTTTAGGTGCAAAAAAGTCAAATTAAATGGGCCATAACTCAGAGGGATGAAAACTGACCCCCCTTTTTCTTTGTTTTTTTTAAGTATGTTTTGTCTACAGATTTCGATAAGATATTTCACAAGAAATTCTTGATATAACAACAATGAGGAGTGGGATAACTTAAGTCATTAGGAATACTCCCCTAATATTTATATATGTGGATTTAGCAAAACAAAATTCAACAGTTTCTAGTATTATTATTCAGTTTTCTGTACAGCTGATCTTCTATTGATTTAAAATGAAAACCAGTATAATCCTGTTAATGGTCCTATTAAATGTACTGGAATAATGAAGTTTTTTCTCCTACCTTTTTTGCCATAATCATCAAGTCCTGCCTTTGATATGTCCACTTTATGAATCTTACACAGCGTGTCAGCCATGGCCATGTAAATGTCTCGTCTCTCCTGCTTTGTCATTCCAGGTAACTCCACTGCTTTAAAAATCCGGCCTTGACAATACTCCATCACATAGAATGGGGTACCAATGACACTGAAATCAGAATTTAAAGATAAAATCCAATGACCTACCAGTCTAGAGTCATAGTAAAGAAGGATTTTTACTGACATTGGGTCCTGTGTCATATTTATAAGAACCTACATACTTAATGCTGTTGTTCAAAATCAGGAGTACATTTTACTGACCAATTGTCCTCAGTAGGTCAAGGGCTATTACAGTCAGAAAGGAAATTTTAAAGTCTTTTGTCCTCAATACAGGAGGGGACTATACATGTACTGATCTACTGTCCTCAGTCAAGGGTCATGAGCGGTTATAGTTAGGAAGGGAATGTACTGACCCACTATTCGAAGTCAAGCAAAGAGCTCCACTGACCTACCATTCTTAGTCAAAGAAAGTGCTCTAATGACCTTTTGTCTTTAGTCAAGAAAGGAGAAGCTACTGTCCTCAGTCAACGAAGGAACATTACTGACCTACTATCCTCACAGAGCCCATACATCCTAGGAATGGGAACGCCACACTGTCCCACAGCTTTCATTACGCGGTACTCTCGCTCCACGGCATGAGCTGAGGGAAGGAGTTTCCCAGGCTACAAGTTAATAATCACTGTACAGTAGGAAGTAACATTAATCTTCACCAGTAAAACACCACTATTTCACCAACATAAAATAAATTAACCAAAGGATACAGGAATTTACTCACTGGTTTCTTACGAAGAACAAGGTGTTTGTCCGCATAGTAAACGTAATAAGTAGGATTGGATTGACCATGTTGGAAACATCGGATAACTGGAGGTTCTGAAAAACCGATGAGATGATAAAATACCTCCTCACCTAAAGAATTATCCAATTATCTGATAACAAAGAACATAGTAAATGAGAGCACTAGTGTAGAAAGACTTTGCATGATTAAGTGTATACATGATATATGCAATACATTGAGAAATTCTTTACAAATTTTGACTAAGTGTAGCTACATGTATGTACCAGAGGAGTGCAGATTGAGTTGTTGGTTGAAGTAAGTCTCCAGTCTGTCGAGAGGAATTCTCAGATGTTCTGGTACTGTGGTGGTATCATCAACAAACCTCCGCAGACAGAGTCCACCCACTTCCTGTTCTAGGTCAAGGACGGCCTTGTCCGGATCTGATACCTGCAAAAGTTTTACCAGTCAGGTTTTTTCTTTCTCTATATATAGACATGGGATGTAATAAAGTGTAACAGGACTTTCTTTAATGCATAAATTAACTGTTCTTAAAAACTTTAAGTTTTCAAATTCTTTAGACGATATCAAATTTGGTACTTTTTAACATACATAATTATCATGTGTGTTATAATTAATGCAATAAAAGAAAATAAAAGAAAAGAATTGAACAAGTTATCTTGACATTATTAATTTGTGCACATAAAAAGCATACCTAGAATACCATAATAGCCATTACTCAAATAACATTGCAACTAATAGTGATACCCGGAAATCAACAATGAGCAAATTCTGAACGGTAAAAATGAATCCATGATAACGCATCCAATTTAAATAATGGCTCCAATTTTGCATTATTTCTAACATAACTACACTACATAATTTTGTATTACAATTCTTTTGTTGTACCTTAATGGTTCTGATCCCTAATTCTTTGGCTGCCTTTAGATTCACACCCAGATCATCTAGAAACACAGACTCCTCCGGTTTAACGTCAAGCTGCTGCAGACAGATTTCGTAGATCCTTCGCTCTGGTTTCCTGGAACCCACTTTAGTGGACTCCACAACTACATCAAACAATTCTCTGCAACGAAGAAAATGGACAAGAGATCAGATAATTTGTGTAAAAAAAATTATCATCAGAAAATGGGGTCTAATGCAAATTTTCTAAAGTACCGGTACATAAAATTATACATAATACAATTATACATTTCATGATTTGTTTCAAATTGTACATGTTCATGTACTGAATTGTGTCAATTATGATTATACAATCAATTGTTCCACTAGCTATACACAACCATCAGAATAAAGTTAGCTGTTGAAAATTTTATTTTAATCAGACTGACATTGTATACACAATATAAACAAATCTGAAAATAAAACTGGTGATTTTAAATCTCAAGCCTTTTAGACAATCATGTACCTGGGCATATTCCAGTCTGATTCACGATCTTCCCACTTCCAATTATTGGTTAATAAGGCCGTTTTCATGCCTTCTATCCTCAGACATTTTATTGCATCTATAATGGACTGGTTTGGTGTCACCAGATTTTGTCCCACAAACTCCAGCAAGCCTGACATATCTGCTTTTTTCCCTGCCTACAATACAATCAGTTTTATGAATTATCATATATGTGTTGTATAATCTTGACATAACAATTTTAATTTGACCATTTATTCTATCAATCGATGAAATGTGCAATGCATGCATATATATGTACATTTTGTACAAAAATAAGAGATACCAAATAAAACTGTCATATCACTTCCACCTTGAAAGTTAATTACTAACATAATTATAGAAATGTTTTTACCCTTTCAGAAACTTCATTGCTAAATTTTTTGGCAAACTCAGAGAGAGTGATCTCTCCTCGCTCCAGCTGATTCCATGCCCCATTGTCTCCACTTTCTACCACAGTCCGTGAGATACTGCCTCTAGGGAGACCCAACTTCTTCTCATACTCTATGTCAAAATAAAGATTGCTTTAGTTACTCTCTAGCAGAAATCATTATACTAAAAAGCATCAACAGCCATATTCAGAAATGTAATTTTCATTTGAACAACTATATAATTCAAATGATATGCATTACTTTGTGATAAAAACTATCATGCAGAGAGAGTTTAGATAGAATGAACAAGTATATTGTGACCTTTTGTTAGATCATTGATGCCATGGTCTCTTGCTTTGCAATTCAAGACTTTTGACACAATGATAACATGTCATCTTTATGCATGATGGAATGATGCTGTCTTATTTCAGTTAAAGAATGCAAATAGTGTTAAACTTTCCATTAGAAACACATTTAATTATAGATTTCAATACAAACAAATGGAGACAAAAAATAAAACATCAAACATCATATTTAAACAAGACATATAAGCCACATATTGCATATACATGTACCTATAAATGCTGCCAATGGTGATGGCACAACGACTCCACCTAAGTCAAATATAACTGCTTTAGTTGTCTTCGATCTCCGGTGAGCCATCACTGAACAAGCTTGAATTCTATGTGATAAACTACAAACTGACTCCGATAGATGTGGGGCCCTTAGTATACGAAGTGGTAATCTGTACATCCTTCCATCTATAATACAATAAAAAAAAATTAAAACCAAATCATATAATGCATCTAATCTGTTCATTAATTTATAACATACTTAAATGTCAGTTATATTTGTGTTACTATTATCAATTAACTTTAGCTTTAATTCAGCTTATGCATGTACCTGAAAAAATTGCTCGATACAATCAGATTAAAGATAATGTTAAATATTGACCATAGTTATCAATGTTCTCTGTATATCTACTTGAGATAGCATGCATGTAGCTAACAAATCTTAATAGAGATAATATCCTGTACTATATGTTAGCGTATCTTATTTTCAAATAATTTATATCATTTTTAAACACCGTTCAAAGTATGTCATTAACTGCCAACGTGACAATGACAGTTATCCTTATCAGTGCTTTTTAAAATTTATCCTCACGAGTAACTTTTTTAAAAATTGGTGTCACGTTAATAGTTTCAAACATTTGATGCAGAAATTCAATATGCACTATAATATCACGGTTTCCTACCTAGCAAAATGCCACAGTTGAAAGTAACACGAAATCTTAAAAGTTGAACCTCAAAACCCAAAAATAGGATGTTAGACGGTAATTGCAGAGTTATCCCCCTTTTCAATGATGTATCCCGATTCCGATAAGAAATAAAAGTTTTATTTTCAATATTTTGAAATTTTATGTGATGTTTACACAAGGATTCCGTGTGTGAGCCAAGAAGTCAATGAAATAACCAATAGAATGTGGTCATGAATACGCATAGTATGACTGGATAAGCAGGGAAAAATGCATCCATCTGATCTGTACCCAACATCCCTACCAAGTCATGTTTAATGATTAAAGTCTTTTCGAATGAAGGTATGGTTTTGTAAATTATAAAAGTGGAAACATATTCAATTGATGTTTCAAATATACACACAATTTACTTTTTCTGTTCGATCAACGTCACTCAGATGGAATAAGCAATGATAAGAAATAATTATAAAGCATATCCTCTCTCCTAAACACTGACCAAGACATGGATTTTGTAACCCCCCAAAAAATACATTATTCTTTATTTATTTACTTTATTTCTTTGACACAATAAATAGCATAAAATAGGTATTTACAAGATAACTGTATTTACATACAAAAAGAGGATGATCTTATCACTGCTTAGAATATTAGTAAAATCAAGGTAGTGAAAGTAACGTTACTGACAACAGCTGCTCAAGAAATTTTCAGAATGCCTTCTTCAAAAGTACATGCTTGGCTAAATTCTCACATATCGTGATGTGTTTTATTTTGTTCATAAATCCAGTTATATGTAGACAATTTTTTGCTTTGATTTTTGTGCAATTTTAATAAAAAGGTATAAAAAATATGTCCCATCGAACCGATCGACCCAAAGTTTAGAAAGAGAATTAAAACATGACAAAAAACTGAGACAGATTTGATCGCCAGTGTGCACCCAATAGCTTTATGGACTAATTTTATTTATTGATATAAATACTGATGGTGAAGTCTATAGTATATAATCAGGATCAATAGTATGATTACTGAATCTTAATTGAGTCTCATAATTGCCTAACTAGAATATCCTTTAAACTTAGGTCTGAACAAGAGTCTCAATTAGATAGATTTTGATTTGAGGCAAGGAGTGGACTAACAGGAGCTAGTGCTTCTGACTTTGTGAAGAATGAAGTTTGTGAATGCTGCACATTTAACGGATTGGCTGTCAAGCATGAAATAAAAGGCAGGGATAACAAAACAGAAGAAAAATGTTACTAAATTTATGTTGAATCAAATCAATAATTGTTTCCTCATGAAATGAAGAGTTTGAGCCTTTGAGCTAAGATAATATATCATATGTATTATAATCTCATTAACTATTTAACTAGCTGTCAGCTCAGGATGTCCAGCTAGTTTTCTGATGAGTTTCAAGTTTTACACTGCATGTGTCGTCAGGATCAAAAAATTGTACAGTGCAGCACTTTACTGCATACTTATATCAGTCATTTCCTCAAATGTCACAAACATTTATGTTTTATATCTTAATTTGATTATTTTTTATAGCCTTTGTAGAGATAGAGATACATAAATCAAGAATTTCTAGGTCCTGCCTGTTGGAATTTGTGAAAATATTGATAAATACAACGAATGCGCATATTATTGATTTTAAGTAAATTACATCCACACATCTGCTAAATTGCAGTAATTGTCCAAACTGTTCCTAGTTTTTAAATCCTGTACATATGACACATGATATAATGATGTTACAGCCTTTATGGAATTTATTTACAGTTCACATTCTTTGAATCCACCACAATCAAAGGACGCCATGAGAAAGTTGAGCTTTCTGTCTCCTACCCAGTCCCTGAAATGGATCTGTCTCTTCATTCTGGCCTTCCTTGTGCTGGAGTTACTCCTCTTTAACTGTTTCATATTCTATGCTCTGGGTGTATTGCAAAGAACTGTGGGACCCTTGCTGAACATTGGAGATGTGGACTGGACAGAGGACCTTAAGCAGGCCCCTTGGGTCAGGAGAATGGTCTACAGGGGCAAAGCGGGGGGATTTGTGTCCTTGATGCAGGAGACAGTGGAGAGAATATACATGATAGAGGAGGGAGGGTCAGAGAAAAAAATGAAAACTTTTGGAGTTGATGTCTCTCATTCGGGTGAATTTCTATACATTTATAGACATATTCTGGCCAGGAGAAACTTCCCCTATGCGCGGTTAGTGATTGACATTGGTGCTAACGATGGCCTACTGTCCAGTAACTCTTTCAACTTCATCCAAATGGGGTGGTCAGGGCTTTTAGTGGAACCCCAGGCCTCACAGGCCGAAATGGCTGCTAAAAATATTGTCAGGTACAAAAATATTTGTTGATGTAGTTTATTGTGCATAACATTGCAATTAATTTGCAATAAAAAATCAAATATTTGAGCCCGATAAAAAGGGCTGTAAAATTTTACAAACTCAAGTGCATAAACATGCCTACACACCCTTTTAGTAGCAGAGTAAATTGCCTTATCGGTTGTTCGAAATAACTAGACATGTTTACAACTTAGATATCAGTGATATTGTACAAAGTAGTTTCTAACATGATCAACCAGATGTTATATATCAAATTCGAATTCACATTTGTTTTTTTCAAAGCAAATAAAAAAACCTAAATAGATATGATAACAGCAAGTGTTTACAGTCTGTATGTTTGAATGATACCATATTAAATGTCTGTGTTTTATGAATTTATCTCATGGAACTTTTGAAATAAAGCCTTTGATAGCATACCAAAATAATTTAAAAAGTCATATGTATGTAGCCGTTTAGCAAACATGAGATATAAAAGTATAAGGTGTTGACCATTGCCTTGAAAAAAGGGGGGGGGGGGGGTTAACATGATGCATTGTCATTTTCCTAAGTTAATGTTTTGAATAGAATTTATGACAACAGTATGATAACAATTTGTAATACAGTCCATATATACTAACATCTTTGCATCAAATTTGCTATTATCTTATTTTTAATAACATTCAACAAAACATTTTTTTAAACAGGTATGTGAATCCATATCGTGAAAATAATCAGACAGTCAAAGTCATCAAAAATGTCATCAGCAAGAGGTCAGGGGTCGTGCCCTTCATGCGAAGGTCGGACATAGCTGACATGGAGGGTCACATTGCAGCCGAGGAGGATTATTATCCAGACGGTCCGATGGACGGAGAAATCATCCAAGTACCCAGTATAACAGTCAGACAGTTCACCTCCAAATATAATGTCCCAAAGTACTTTGGAGTCCTGTCTATTGATGCTGAAGGCACTGGCAACCAGGTGTGATATTCAGATAACATACATGTACTTCCTCAAATGGTTTCATTCATAGATTTTTGGAGAAAAAAGCTAAATTAGGTTAATATAGTGTACAGGTTGAGGCTTACAGGTCAGGAAAAAAATAGCTGCAGGTTGTTGCTCCTGGTCTGAAAAAATTTGGATGGAAGATCTGATATTTTTTCATAATTATTTTTATTTTATAAAAATATCAGATCGTCCATCCAAATTTTTTCAGACCAGGAGCAACAGACCTACAACTAGAAAAAAATCATTACCTATATATTCTTAAAAATACAGTACTCATGTATTATATAATCATCCTGTTTATGTTGATATAATAATGTATTTTCTATTCTCTCTACAGATTTTACATTCTTTCATTGACCTTGGATTTCGGCCAGGGTACATTATTTATGAAGATTTACATGAGAGAGCATTTGAACTTCCTATGGTCACAGAAAAGTACATGAACGAAAGTGGATACGTCTTGATGTCCAGACGCGGCTGGAACCTTATCTTCTGTCACCGGACTAGGAAGTGATGTATACTGTGGTCCTCTTTATATGTAAACATGTTCTTGTAAAATTATTTTTTGATTAGGCAGAGAAGAGAGAATTATTTGTTGAATATTTTACATGCAGTAGTTTTTTTATTCAAATGTTGGGAAATCCAAAATGATAAGTCTCATATTGGGATATTTATTTTGATATATAATTTGTATACAGGTAGTTATGTATATAAGAATGGTTTCCGAAAGTACTGTGTAGTACATGTAGATAAGTGTATATAGTTATTTTAGTTTTGGAATGTAGCGTACACATAGTAGATAAATTCAAACCCGGTTTACAGAATAAAGACTCGCACATTGTAGAAGTATGGTCTATATTCTGTAAACCAACTTTAATTCATAATTGGTTGCAAGGAAAGCCTCATTCTGGGGAATAGTTCTTGCCTCGAACCAGTATTTTAATGTTTTTTTTGCATATGATTTAGATAATTAACAATAAAATTACTGGTAGTCGCCACATGCATGTACCAGTATATCACAAGTAAACCATGAAATAATGATAAATAATAAATGAGGCGAATAAAAAGTTATTTAATGAATACATTAGATGTATTGGAATTTACACAATAGATATCAATGAAAAAATCTAACGAAAGTTTAACCCTCAGTTTCCAATGGGCCAAGCAAACTATATGCATAAGGATTTAGCCAGCATCCTAATGGTTAACATTTAAGCATCCAAGGTCACTGGGACAAACCTATGTCGGAGTACATTAGCACTTCTATGCATCATACATGTAGGTATAATTAAGAAATAGACCGCAGTGATAGTGTGAACACATAGAGCTTAAAGCGCTTATATCTGATACAAGCCCCCTCCCTTACTTTTATATCTTGTTAACACCAGTAGGTCTCATTTTACAGGAAACATATACAAGAGATTCTTGTCAATTTCTTTGATATTAAATTAGATTGGTTATGTAATGGTCATAAGACTTTTATCTAATTTACCACACTGTATATCTATTTTGATCGTTCATATCTGTAGTTTTTTCATAGAGGAGAATTTAAGAGTGGATTATTAAGACACGGAGAAGAGTGAAAAAAAAATATGGCAGCATCATGATAGCTTTGCCCTGGATCATTTCCATTGGAGAAGAAACCCCATTATTTTAAAGCATTTCTTGCAATCGCTTAAAGATATACCAGTGCATCAGCAGATTAAAAAATGATAGTAGAACTGGCTGGGTGTAAAAGTAATACTCAAGATAAATGGAGGAAAATCCTACAGTTTCAGGCAGGTTTTTTCCTTCATAAAAATCATTTGCTGCATCTTGTGATGCAAGACTTCTATGCTCCTGGGGTCATTTTATTCTTAACCAGGAACTATCAAGTGCCTTTATATGTTTTCATCCTTGAAACTCCAGCTTTAAAGATCTAACAAAGATTAGCTGGGGGGTTTTCTATAGGTTAACATTTTGGGTTGTAGTTATGTAGTGAATAGTTTTCAGATTTGGTGCTCTGGAAAAACTGGTACATGTTTATTTTTGTTGCAACCATTTTTAATTTATCAAATGTGCAATTTTATTAAGTTTACTCATTATTTAGCTAGACAACAATTATTTTTGAATACCTCAAATTGAATTTATTCAATGTGTGTGCTTCTGATTATTTGAAATTTTGATTTTTGTTGATTTGAATTTAGTTGTTACAAGGTTAGTGAGATTTTTTTTTTATTTCACATTGATTAAAAATTTGAGAGAAGATATGTACACTTCAGCATTAGATGTTTTTAGTTTGCAGTGAAATGGATTTATCCCAAACAAAGTGCAATTATTATTTTCCTATACCAAAGGTGAAATTGAATCAAACACAATGAATTATTTTTTGATTGCCAAAATCAGTGTTTTGTTCAAAGTTGAAATATCTAGGTCATTGTCATGACAACTGTGCAGTCCTTGGCAACCTGTAGTATTTTGGGGGGACTATGACAAGAATAGCTCCTCCCAAAGCCACTGTTTTTGTGTTACATAATCAATTGATGCATTTATCTCCCTTTTTGTCATGGCGTTGCTAAATGCAAGTTATATAACAAGATATTTTCAAATGATAAACAAACAAGTTGTACATATGGATCCCTGTTTCTCATCAGCTGTGATATTCGCCTAGGAGGAGTCCAAAAGAACAAGATACTCAGACTTATTATTCCTGAACAGACAGACAGTATAAACGCATTCTATTTATCACATGAGATTGTATGAAATAACAGTTATCGAGATGCCAGTGTGTAATGTCTTCTGTCACAATACAATTCGATACAGGACAGATCAGACTAAAGGATATTTTCAATTGATTTCTGTAATGTTCTTACTTTTGATAGTGTGTAGTTAAATCCTCCCTTTGAGCATGGCAGGGAGGGTTTCTATGATATAAAGGAGCCAATCCCATGTTTTTTTCAAATTTTGCCAACTGCTACTTGAACATCTTTCATCATGTTTCAATTTTTTTTATGAACTTTAGATTCCTTTAGATTTCTCATAAGCATTGTGATGCTCTTTTAGTGTTATGGTTCACTGCTGTTATGCCATGATATGAAAAAAATTTAAGCCAACATTTTCACCAAATTTAAAATTATGTACTTATATTTTGACAAAAATATTACACGGACAAAGATCGAGGATCAGTTTTATGTGTAAGCCATTCTCATATCTTGTAATCATGGAGAGAAAATTAATTTTTTAATGGACCCTGACTATGCCATAGGAATCAATTTTATATGTTTGATGTGCAATTCTAATGACAAATTTTTAACAATTTCCATTCTCCCTAACAATAAGTTTTTATCTTGATACAAATATTTAATTTTCAAAACTGATTTTTACTTCCCTTTCTTGCTAAATGAAAATTACAGTATTCCATCCATGGACCATTTTTTTTTTCAAGGGTTGTCTTTTTATTTTGATATTTGTTATTTTCTCTTTGTAAATATTTGATGCCTATTATATATGAATATTCTTTTTTATTATTTTATGCTGTGATGTCTCTCCTGAATATTTTTTCTTTTTCAATCTGTTTGTTTCATATTCCTGTAGAAATCAATATTCCTGTAGAAATCAAGGGCATAATGCGTGCTAATTAGTCACAGACATTGTTATTATTGAAAGAAAGAACACAACACAAAATCATACGACTATTTTTGTCTATAAGTTTATGAGCCCTGACTATGCCATAGGAATCTATCTTGTATGTTTGATGTGCAATTGTAATGACACAGTTTTAACAATTTCAATTCAACCTAACAAATTCTTTAACAAGCCCATTTTCTACAAAAAATTGACTGAAGTTTTTACCATTTATCTTCATAAGTGTAAGAGGATATTATATTGAGAAGGTTGGGGATTTTTTTTATAAAAAGAGTTTTCTAACTTTTTGGTTGTGATATTCAGATATACCTGTATGTATCAATATATGGCTAATGTTTGTCAACACATTCGTACATTCCTTAAACTACTACAAATGTCATTATATGTTGATATCACAGATGTATGATATTCAAGATACATGTAATTAAAGGATATAAAAGGATAAACTATTATAGATTTTCTTTTACTTTTTTTTTTTTTGTATGAATAAATTGTACTTGTGCTTAGACTTCCAAGCCCCAGACCCATCATTTATTTGTAAGTGTTCATGATATATTTTTGCCACAGAATATGTACTAGCTTTTGGCAATTTTGGGGTTTTTTTTCTTTTTGAAAAAAAAAATTGTTTAGCTACAGGGAGACCAGAAAACTCTTTGTTAAATGGAAAAGTAGTGTGTAATGTCAATGACAAGAAGAAATTTGCAATGTTGGAAGGCATTATCAACCAAATATTGCGACTTAAGATTTGATTTATTGTGTTGTAAACTCTACCGCTATGCTACAGAAATCAGTCAGCAACATGTGGCCTGATGCTGGGAGGATTGATCTCCCCTGAGTCGGCGCCCCTTGTATTTTGACAGTTGATCTATAGGGTTTAATAACCTCTTCTTCCCTTTCTGTGCGCGATATTGGAGGTTCTATTAAACTTTTCATTTTCTCCACTACTAAGACTGTCTTTGGCATGCATATTGATTGATGTTTTCACAGAAAATGTTTCTTTTCATTTTCGCGGATTAATTTGGAAGTGTAATGTTAGACGGCGGGCTATTTGGAGTCTTGCTCTCCGTAATGTAATAATCGGAAAAAAGTAAATCATGCTAGGAGAAGCACTTTCCGAGTTTCTTTGCTTGCTCCGATATTATCCAATTATTGGCGAAACAATCTCAGAATCGGCAAAAACTCGGTGGTCGCATAAAATCGAGACGAACAGTTTGTTAAAGTATTAATGTTGTTGAAATTGTCTAGATTTCTTGATTAATGTATGTCATAAATACTTTCAGGATTTTACCATTATGTTGTTTGCAGTTGTCGTACAATTTGAAAGAATTTTATAGTTAAAAATTTCTGATTCTTGAATTGCATATAATTATGCATTTTCCAGCTAAAACAATTATTTTATCTTTTATTCTTCCCTTGGACATTATTCATTCTTAGGATGAATAAATATCATCATTATGATGAAGTTTCAGTACCTTGATTTTCAGTTAAATAAAATAACTTATAGCAATAGTTACGATAGGTACCATTGAGGATTTTTAACTCGCTCTCTCTACTTCTCATCATCTGCCTACATGTTTTCATAAAATGAAAAAAAAAATAAAAACAAAGAAAACAACACAGAGAAAACCACAACAATTAGAATGCGTTAAGTATATAAAAGAAATAACAAGATCTTTGAATTTTGCACAGAACACCTATCATAAACTAATAATAATTTATTGTTAAGATGATTTGATGTTAGAAAATATAATTTGTTGGTGTTGGTTTTTTTTTTATTCTTTTAATAAATACTGTTTTGGCACAAAAATATGCTGATTTCAAATAATTTCTGTCTATAAATTACAACAAAGCTTGTTTAAATTGTCCACTTACCAGGTGGCCGCAGGCACGTAGCAACAGAATCGGGGAGAGGGGATAGGGGTCTGGTCCCTCATCATTTTTAATGGATATTTTTTTTCTTATAGTCATACATAGAAAATATTTAAGGAAATCTCCTCTCCACTGTTTTGAGACAGTAAAGATATGATCTTTGAAACTCTGTATTATTTTGAGGTCAAGCAAAGTTTATACTGTGTGTCACTTTTTTACTTCTTTGGCTTGTCAAAATATTTGGGGTAAGTCTGGCCCTCCGGATTGAAAAAAAAAAAGGATGCTACATTCCTGAAGACTTGTCGATGAAAACAAATCTTTGATTATGTATTGTTTCTGTTATTTGATTTTCAGTCGTAATCGTGATATTTCAATAAAACTGTAGGCCATAAACAAAATAGTTTTATTGCCGCAAATAATGTGCAAATGTATCTTACAGAGAAATCTCTAAAAAAAAAAAAAAAAAAAAAACTTTATTTATTCTTCAACGTTTCAAGCATAGAGGTATCGATGTTCGGTCTTGCCAAGAAATCTATATCTTGTACATGCTTTCCTCGTCCTTAATATTTACGAAAATTAATAAAGCTAATAGCTATGCGTTCGAGTAATCAGATTTAATACACGTTCCTCTCAAGCGAGCAGCCATTGAGAGCGACGTGCTTATATGAATAAAATGCTTGATGAAACTTTCAGAAAAACTAATTACGGAAAACTTTAAATAGGGCTAGAGAAGGGGGAGGTCACGTGATCTTCACACAATTTCTAACGACTGCAATCGGCTGGAATTAGATTGTCTTGTCAGAAATAAGAACTGAAAGGGCCGGGATTGCTTCAAAGGCCGCTTTCTAATTAGATAGATGTCGTTCGACGGATTACTTACATTTAATGAAAAAGTGTCGTTAGCGAGCTACTTTCACGTTTTGGCCGGCGATATTGGCTTCATCGACCAATGGGGTTCCGGATAAATCAGTGTCTTTGGAGATAAGGGGTTACTGTCGAGTTTTATGTTTTCCCACTGTGTTCTTTGTTTTCTGGCCCATTGATCAGGGCTGTGTTTTATTGGTAACCACAGGTTTACGGACGTTTCATCAATCTCATCAATACACACTATATAGCCAGATACAAATATTGTATTCACTTTACGCATTCTATGATTGTACACAAATAAATCAATAGCGGAGTTTTACACAATTCAGTCATAAAGGTTTATTTCTCTGCATACTTTTTTATTTATCGACTTTATTTTGTTGTGATACTAGTATGCGAAAGATAAATTTATATAATAACAGCAACTACACGTATTGCTCATTTATTTTCTTCTTTAAAAAATTGAAATAAAACACAATATTTATAAAGTACTCTTAGATATATTGACTAGTCAAAAATAAATTGCTGGTCTAACCATTTTCTAGTATGAAAGAGATATATTTATATATTTCTGCAGGAAAGCCAAGGTACGGTTGTCGTTCTTTGTGTTCACCAGCAGAACAGTTCGAAGAACGCGGTGAAACATTCGGTGAAATTTTGCCAAGACATTGGAGATGTTTCATATAAAACCCATCATAAAAAACATCTCTTGATATTGGTTCATTTTTTTATTTTGGTTAAAAGTACTTTCCCAATAACTGGATTAAGTTTACATCAAAGAGGAAGCTCCTGCATCCATAAATCAGAAAGAAGTCTGGAGCTGGTACGGTATCTCCCGCAATCTGCCAATGGTCGAAACACGTACCATTTTGTCTAAAATATCTCCACCAAAATAAAGTGAATCAGTGTCCATTAGCAAAAACATAGATCTAAATTGAATTAAAAGAAGAAAAACACTGCCTTTTGCAATCTCAGTGATCTTTCGATGAATTTCTATTGATGCGAAAACAATGTCTACCAAAACATTAAGTGGTGATATTTCGACCTTCTCCAAAACTTGACTGATTGGCTTTATAGTGGCCCGTACATGGCCCGAGAATTCTGTCATTTCTTATTAAACCAAGTTCAAACAATCTCATAACTAACCAGAGAAAACCCAAATGAAAAATATAACCCTTGCATTTCCCCATTCCGTGCGATTTGATATCAGATAATCGATAGAAATGCGATCCTATCATAATACCGCGGCATCCGCAGATTTCCCTTTGCCGAAAAAAGTTACTATGTTCAGTATTCATGTTTGGTAATGTTGAGACTTGTTCTCTCCTTTGATATGTGTTAACAAATTTAATATAGGTGGATAGTATTTAGTTACATTTCGTTTAACCATTTTTTCATGTTTCACTGGGTTTTATACCAACTGTTCTCTCTCTGCATTTTATCTGTGTTTTCACTCATGAAAAGGCTCAACAAACGAAAGCTTGGGTTTAAACCATGAGTTAATCATATACATGTATACATTTTAGATGGAATATTTTCTTATACCTTTATTACAATTAATCACAAAATTAAACAAATGAAAATCTATCTAAAGAAACCGAATTTAGAAGATGTGAACTTTGAATTTGCAGAAGACGGACTTATTTGTAGTCCAATTTAAGTTTGTAAAATTTAGGTTCAAGTCAGGAAGTATAACGCAAAACGTTTGTTCAAAGCACAAAAACATACGGTAACTTAAACGATCGCTTACATTGCTCCAGCCTATAATAAAATGAAACAGAATTGCCAAAGAAATAAACAAAAACGAAAATTCTTGTGAATTCATTTTTTGATAAAACGAAATAAAATAAACTCTTTGTTCTTTTTATTCCTCCTAAATTTTAAGTCCACGGTATTAGAGAAATTAAACCTAAACCCAGAATCAAAAGTTGTAAAACTTTATTTCTATATTAATCAGTATTAAAAACCCCCAAACTGGTTACTTTGTCAATTGAGATTCAACGTTATAATAGTTAAATTTGCTTCTCTTTAACACCTTCATCTTTTTATAACTATTTTATTTTGTTTTATTCATGACGAAAATCTATTTTGATTGGATGACTCTAGTAATTGCGATTAATTGTTGAGAAACTAGGGGAGTCTGCTTTCAAAGTGAAAGTTTAACGACAGTTTATCAGTTCGATATATCATTAGCTTTACCAAAGCAGACAGGAACGCACATTACACAAATATAAAACCATGCTTTTTAATTTACAAGTTCCCAAAATTGATGAGTTATTAGAAGCGGCAATCAAAAGTTTCAAAGTAAAGGCATTTCCACCGAGCTAAAAACAGACATAGCGAGCTATTATTGCATATCAAATATTTATACCCCCTCTCCTGTCGGCTACTTAGAGCCGGCTCGTGTTGTATTGATAGTGCTTATCTGTACATCTTGTTTGCAAAACTTTTTAATTAACAATCACGCCAGAGGAGATCCAAATGTGCAAACGCCTTAAGAAACAGAAGACCTCAATATAACGGAGGAAACTAGTCTTTTGCTACCGGTGTTAACAGAAACAAGCCGCGCGGGCGAGTCTCAATTCCCGGTCAAATTTGATTAATCTGTTAACTTTTTCTCTGGGTTCAAACTTATCTGTATATATTCTTGCCATCAGTGAGATATCAGCTAGTAATTAGGGGTATACATCCGGACCCCGTGTTTAATAAACTATGGAACTTAGCTCTCAGTTCTGAAAGCCGAGACCAGCACCTGAAACACGCGCGCCTCGTTTAGAGTTTGATTGGATATTTATTTATTGTTAATGCCAGATAAATGTTGCTGAAATGTCTGCGGGAATTAGGGTAACACTAAAGTCAACACAACTAATCCACAAACATCTTAAACATTCCAGGTCAACAATTAAAAAGACTACTATTATTTTGAACAATAAAAAACTTGGAATTTCCACCGCAAAAAATGGTTCAGATTGCGATGTTATCAAATTATACACCGATCGTATCGAAGCATTATTTTTTTTCCAACATCGTTTAATCTCTGACATTTTGAGTTTTTGCTGCAGCATAAAAATAGTTTGCCGCTAATCAGATAAACGTTTATGATGGTGAACATGCCTTGAAAGATCCAGCATCCCTGTCCAAGACAGGCAGCCATACAAGATAAAGGCGACATCAACCAGCCTCGCTATCGCTGCGGTGGCAAGGACGATAACTCACTGTTACTCTCCCGCTGCAGCATTTGATATCGTAACTAAATCTCTCATGACGTCAGTAATTTGGCTCACATCTGTATATCACCAAAATCTTTCAATGGGTTCCAATAAAAGGACATCATATGGGCTTTACTGGCAATAAAAGAAGTAGCTGGATAGCGCAGCATTCAGCGGCCCGGTTTGCGTTTGATTTGACCTTGTTGGCACAGCTTTGGCCGAGGAGAAATCTAGTAGTACTGCGCAATATTAAACTTCTTTTCAAAATAAGTTTATCTCGATATTGTGTCAATACTCTGTGATAGATTAGATCGCCATAGAATCTTTATTAATGGCCCATGCACTTCGGCTTTTTTAGCAATTGTGTGGATCCCAAGAGCCCTCAGTGAGTTAATTTGGAAAGCAAACTATTGATATTTCGAGCGATTTTTAATTAATTAGTTCTTTTTATAGAATATATATTAGATTTACATCAATCAGTCTCCACATTGAATTCCATTCTCCTTTAATATAAAGCTCATGTCAGCTGCGCCAAAAGGTTTATGAGCCGATCATGAAAAGGTCACTCAATTTTATAATTTCTTAAGTTTATTAACATTTTAATACATAACATGTTTTGTTATCTAATGTTTTGCCCTTGCAAAAATTCATCAAGTACCGAACAAAGTCTTCAGATCACGGGTTACCTCTCTACAGAAACTGGCACAGTCTTGACCTCCGAAATCCTCAGGGTCGGATTATTGACAGCTTAATATATAGACATGAACTGGCGAGCAAAGCTTAGGCATAGGCATTCACAGAGATCCGCCTATCGCAAAGCCATGGCTTTATATTCGGTTACCAGAATGAAATTTATCGAAAGCGTGCCGATTGACTGTTAATTTAACAGCAAACAAGTTTTAATAGCACAGTTAGAAATTGCGCGATATCGTGCGACCACTCTAAAAAGCTAAAAGATGACATGGAAATCAATGTGCATGGCTGTAAGCGTATTTGGAGTTTACGGTGGAAAAATCAAAATGAGAACGTGCCGAAATCGTATGCAGGGACCTAGAACTGCATTAATTACTCATCTGGGCATGTACCGATTTAACTATCTCAAGGATTGATATTAAATGGACTATGTATTCTTGATTGAATAAAACACTATAAAAGTAGTATTATTATGTTCAGAAACATAATGAATTGTTGGCATTCGCACTTGGAAATTTTTATCGAATTGCAGGTTATTTCGATAGGTGATTAGTGATTTTTAAATATTATAAACTGAAAGTTTTTGTAAAGGATATAGAAAGACTCGTAGAAATTAATATATTTTCTAAATTGCTGAATTTCGATATTGTACGAGATTTCGAAATCAAGGTGCTAAGTAAAAGAACAGCTCAAAGCATTTATTAGGGAAAACTATACCGGTATAATATTGTATTCTGATGGTCTTGGAATTTACAAATAGACGACCGTGAGCGCTGCGTACTGCATTCGTCGGATGTCTTAATCCTGTAATCTCATAAAGAGCCGACACAACTCGATATTAATTTATTGCAGATGACGTGAATATGATGCGACCGAGAATTGATATTTTTTATGTACAGTTTATAAATCCACGTGTAATATATACACGTCGATCTCTCTAGCAAGCTGTGCAGCCGTCGTGCAAACAGCTCTTGTCACGTTACGTGACATTTTCTTCAAAATTCTGAACTCTCTTCAGAGAAAACAATTACTAGCTAACAAGATGGGACATATGTTTATCTACTCCATCAATGGCTGTGTTGTAAATCAGCGAATGAAGACGCATTCATCAAATCCTTAAGGGTGACATCTATACAGATTTTATTGACCAATTCAGAAGTTGACAACGAGGAAGCCTTTAGAAAGCCGACTGTCTGTAATTTAACCACAAGGCCACATTAAACCTGATTTATTTTTTTAATCGAAAATTCTTGAATTTACTTCATACAGCTAATATCCAAAGTCACAAGATTAACGTTGTAAGGAAGGTTAAAATCCAACCTGAAATTTGTCTGTCATTTGCATTTTCAATGTACAGTATGCTAAGATGTTTCTGATGTTTAAGTTTCCTTTACTTTTCATGCGTAAATTTAAGAGAACAGGGAATTCGAATGATACATTTGTTTCTCTAATAAGCATTAACTAAAAAGATAAGAATTTCTAGAGATTTTTCTGTCCGTGATTAAAGAAAACGGACGGAAGTTCAATATTTAATGCATGTTTTCGTTACCATTAGAGATCAGACAATTCTATGTCGCCCTGTGTGGCAACGTTGTGTATGTTTACATTTAACGTGTCTTTACGCCATACAAAATTTTCTGATATTCGATGGAGCAAGCCGTTTTTCATTGAGATTTCGATGTAAACTGAAGCATACCTAGACAATGTATGCGTGTACATTCTATCAAATACACAGTCTACTTTTATTTAATTATGCAATGATTGTTTTAAAGCACATGTTCATTTAAGGCTTACTCTGGTTATTCTATACAATAGTATTTCTTCTGTCATTTTATGATTTTAAACATTTCTTTATTAATGGGGTCCTCATAGATAGCAGAGGATCCAGTATAGTTGCACACATTCCATATTGAAGGACCATTAACAGTTCTGTATGTTTGAACACGGTAAATATATGTATCAATTGAATCAATTTTTGATTAACAAATTGTTAACAGTTTTTGGTAATATTTTGCGCTTCAAATGCGTCATTTCTAACCTCCCATGCTTATCGACTTCCGAAATTCGAAGGTTGTAAATTATTATGTTATAAAGTCAGATTGGCAAATTTGTCTTGATCTTCAGAATTTTATCTTTCAACAATATCTAATCAACGCTCCACTTAATGAAGCCGAAATAAGCATTAACATATGTAATCGGAGTCATGATTGAAAACATGCGGTCGGCGCTATTTCGGGGATGGAACTTAATCTCGAGATTTCAAAAAACTAATAACGTGATAAACCGAGATGTAACATCAGTAATAAAAAAAATGGAGAGTTGCGTCAGAAATTTATAACTTTTGCAGCATTTGACATCACTTTATCCTCACCGCCTCGCTTTCGCTGCATGGAGTCTTTGGCGGAAGTGCGAGATTCGGCTAATTTGAGGGACATATTCGACAGCTGCTCAAAACATCAAAATTTTCATCGCGCTGTTTCGTAAGCGTGCCAACTCCCCCATTTCGAACTTTTGGTATGGCAAGGATACAACTCTAAACACTTCACGTTGTTTGAAATGATCATCGAAGTTCAATCACTTTTAGCATTGACTTTAAAGCATTTCTCTCCTCACTCCGGCTTGATATCCCGTTCCGCCAATCTTCCTGTCACCCAATTTACCTGCATCACGAAAATTTGATCAAACCAGATCCTGCATCGACGGAAAAAGGAAAGGGAATTGATTCAAATTACACAATTGTTTAGTATAAATGAACTCAGAAGTGTCGAAATGCAATGTGCTATCCAAACTGACTCCTCTATAAACAAAATTAAACAAGTCATAAAAGAAAAGGAATTCATGGCTTCTGTCTTTCACCCTGGCCTCGATCAAAAAATACAAAAATACAAATGTATTTAGTCTTCTTCAAACTAATGGGCCTATTTTGCTTTCTTTCATTATCTTTGGTGTTCCTAAAATAATTTGTGCATGCTGTGATGTCGGAGCACCTAACCCAGAATAAAAGACTCAGAAGTGAAGTGGAGGAACGCCCGTTAAATCGTTGATCGAAACCCTTCAGATATAAATTTCCACCCAAAAAGTCTCACGTTTTCACAAAGAAGATTACATAACGTTGTTTATACTGTTTTAACGCGACGAACAGTAAAACCTAAATAAAACAAATAACAAAAAAAAAATAAACAAAGAAAGAATGCAGGGAGATTCTGAAATAACCCAATGCATTGCATGTATATTAACTATGAAAACACTGGATTTGTCTTGAATGAATTGTAAGTAACTTGAAGCTGAAACTCGTCACAAATATCGAAGGACGACATATTTAAAATCACGTGCACCGGAAACAGGAAGTAGTAATTCTACACCGATCAACTTCCTGGTACCGCGCTATCTATTAGCTGAACCATTCGACATTCACGACTCTCTACTTGCTTTTTTTGCTCTCGTTGTATAATGCTGTTAGAGGATTTCCAAGATGAGTTTATTGGAATATCTCTTTAAAAACAACAGTTATAAGAGAGTTTATCAGGCATGCCAATGTTATCATTTTTAAGACGGATAGAAATACACCAAAAACAAGTGTTTCGTTTCCATCTTATAATGAAGAGATAGTGCTATCGTTGCATAATTTTCTCCAGTATCGTGCAAATATTTTATCAAAAGGCATCAGTTCATCGCGGTATGGGTCTTCATTTTATCAGGTCAGCTACCCCTATACATTCTCACTATCTTATTCCGAGTGTGTTCGAGTCAGATCACAAGTGCACTATTCTTACATTTATATGCCGAAATATAATATTGGTTTTCTTCAGGTTCAGTGAGTAAATAATGAGTTTACTCGCTTGTCCATGGGTTAAGCAAAAAAGTAAAGTCATATGCAAAAATTTTTATGACAGCTTTTCATTATTTCACTGACATACGTAAATATCATGGTTCACTTGATTCAAGTTATATGTTTACACCATTCTATACATGCGCAGATCTAGAGGGGGGTCGGGGGGTTTCCAGACCCCCCTGGAAAATGAAAATTTATCAAATTTACATAGTAAAATCATCGCAAATATGCCTTACCCCCCCCCCCCCCCCCATCCAGCAAACACAATTATCATTCGGAACCCACCCACCCCACCCCCCACCGGAAAAATTTTCTGGATCCGCATATGCTATACATACCGATTTGCACTTGATCACGAGTTTGGACATAAAACAATGCCTTATTATAAGATTTTATAGCGTTTAGGCTTTGTATTTGTAATATGCACCGTATGTTGTACTTTAACAACAGAATCAGTGCATGTTAGCTTAAATCTGCGTCAGATCATTGACCGATTTGCTCGTTAAAAGTTCGACGTTTATATTACGCCATAATTAGGCATCTTCATAAACTACAATTTTCTTTGAAATTTTAATGCTGACCTTTCTTCGTAAGGAGTAAAATTCAGCAAATTTAAGACAATCTGGATCGAAATTGCGTAATAATTGTCAAGTGAAAGTGGATAATTCCGTGAATGTTGTCATTAGTTACGAGAGCAAAAAGGACTCCCAATCACGCTTTTCCACATTTTATTTTACTCTTTTTTTTATCAGACGAGAAGCCAATATTGGAACAACATAATCAGAGGTGAACTGCTCCGAGATTTGGCGAGAAGTGGCATCAATATTTGATAGTGGTCCTGACACTTAATATGATCTAACCTCCGAAAACAATGCAATTCAATCACTTTCTTTCCTTGGGGAAAGTCTATTATCCTTTTTCTCAAATTGTGCATGATATGATACATGTATGGCATGGCAATTACTCGACAAAGTAAGTGTAATTCGGACAGCCTGCATGTATAATAATGCTTTTGACATGAAAAAAAATTGGTTTTTCCGTATCTTTAATTTTTCTCTTGTAAATATGTACCCTTAGAAAAATAATAATAAGCCATAAATAACGTGATAATATGTTGAATTTTGACAGTTCTATGAAGCACGAACTCTTTTACATTTCCTGTGAACATTGGAATTATAAGCAATGAACCGAAATGATGTTCAGAAAAGAATATGGATGCCTGGACAGCGGTCTTGTCATTACGGATTTGAAGATTGCCACAAGTGCGGGGGAAAATGTCTGAAAATAAGCTCTGCCACCTGCAGACGTTTCTCAGTGCGCGGGATTCCCTCGCACATGGTTAAATAGTCCTAATGGAGTCCATGCGGCCCCTAAATACACGTAAATGTCAGAAGATAGGACAAAACAAGACGAAACAGAGGCATTTGTGTCCCCGCCCCTCTCTGAGTCATCAGAGAAAAGTTACAATATTTATCATCGATTTCAGCCATTATATCATTATAAATCAGTAAACGTCGGACTTCATTCGCTTGATTCAAGTCAATTGGGATCAATTCATCGAGTTATCGAAAACATATTTTACATTGCGCTGAAAGATTATACTGAAGTATAATGATGTCTTAAAGTCTAACTACTTGCAAGAAGGACTGTATGGTGTATACTCAAGTTTGACAAATCATTGACGGAAATAACTTATTGTTGCTTGAATTTAATTGATTCAAAACAAAATTTTATTATTTTGTGCAACTCACCCAAATGCATTTCGAATCGTGCAAGAAAGCTTCGTAGATGAAAAAGTACATGTTTGATTATGTTCTCCTATTTTGAATTCCCCCTTCTCTTCTCGCATTCATTTCTTTCTAAACTTGGGGGGGGGGGGGGGGGGGGGGGGGGGGGGGGGGGGGGGGGGTCACTCACGAAATTGATATGCAAATAAAACCAGAGGCATAATTGATGCAACATAGTTCCGGTTTGCGACTTTGCATATTTGTACCTCTGGTAGTTATTACAGGAAAGTGTTGAGAGGTACTCTGGACGTTTTACAGTCAGACCTTGCATATAGGAATATGTCGACTATGATGATTGAAAATGCTCTTGATGGAATAAAAACACAATGTTACAGGTCTTTGATGAAAGTTTGTGTTTGGCAACCTAATGAGATAATGAATAGTCATATCATAAAGGAAACCTTATTTCAATAAGCACTCCTTGGATTGGTATAATGATGAATTACTATTTGCAGAATAAAAGATGTTTCGACTGCAATCAAAATGACGCTTGGCTATTGCAACATGACAGATTACAAATTGCATAACGATGGATGGTTTTTTTCGGTAGGGAGTTAGGGGGTACTTAACGCATTACTTTAAACTTTGTATAAATCTTTGAGCTATGAGCCCTGTAATTAAGAACTTGCATTCTATTCATCTTCTCGGGCACATAAAATATTTCCGAGTAAATTGAATGTAATATTGTTCTCAATGTCAAGCAGATATGAAGGAGAGAGTGTGATGAATATAACAGCGGTGGAGATGAAGGATCACCCCCAAAAGTCTGCGGTGAAAGCAAAAAACTGTATATAAAAAAATGAACCTCTGGAGGACCAGAACACTTGGCAGTACGAAATGAGGAAGAATAATCATGATTATGACAATTTCAGAATAAAGAGAATAATTTCACATGTACACTTGTCGCTTTCAGATTCAAAGAATTCTGATTGACCAAAATGGAAAAGAAAACAGAGAGCACTTCATGCAGATCACAACCAAATCTATTAGCTGTAACATTCGGGTGTTGACTTTTTTTTGTTACAGCATATTGTGACAATGTTCATTTTCGTAAAGTTGTTATTGGTGCTTTCCTTTTTCCAATACAAAAATAGCATGGTAAGAAGCTAAATGTTTAAATTCTAAGTTTTATTTTAAAAAAAAAAAAACCTTGGAGGGGATCACGTGCATAAGCACTTCCTGTCCAACTGGAGCCTCTTTGTACGGATAGACAATCTCATCGTTTGAGGGTTAATCCAAAGGATATTACGTCTTAATTCCGGAGGTTTTTATGAAAAATAAGATAATATCTACATGTACAATCCACTAAATTAAATTATAAGTGTTCAATTCACGGCGTGCCTTGCGTTTGTAACTAGACATCACGTGACTCGTTTGAATTATCATGCTGGTTCCATTTGAAAATGTTGGGATGTTTCATTTATTGAAACAATATCGACAATTCTTCATGATTGCGTGCTTCAAACGTTTCCTTGATTTTTTTGGCATCTTATGATGACTAGCCTGTGAAAACTCAATTATACTGAAGTACATTTACACGTTGTTTCTATAATTCACGCAAAATCATTACAACACTTTGGGTGCAGAATATGTAGAATTATTTATACATAGCTAATGACCCGCGTCCAGCGGCAATAAAAGAGGAATGAAGATGCAGAAAAGAATATTGAAATACTCGATGGGGGCTCTATATCACGGTTAGCTTTTTCCTCGGTAAAATCAATGGTTATATCTTTTTAGACAATCAAATAGTAAAGTGGCATCAATGTTTGATATTGCTCTCTCTCTCTCTCTCTCTCTCTCTCTCTCTCTCTCTCTCTCATACAAAGGAGGATTTTTTTCATATTAAATGTCGTATTAAAATCAATATGGATATGTTGGTATTGCACCAATAATGGATGTGTTAGTGTGATGTCAATTTCATCATCAATTTGCTTTGATCTACCAATTCTCTATTTTTTTCCACAAAGGTATTAATCTTTTTTAAGTAATGATTTGTTCACATGAGCGATCAAACTCATGTAGATTGTTGCTATTTTATCGTTCAACCGATAATACATGCAATGCATATATAAGTATTTAACATGTATTTCACATACAATTAAGAAATTCATGCAAAAGATCAGATATGATAAATATTTATACAGATCCGATTACTCGAAGTAAACCAATTCAACCTTTTTGATGCGGAAATGTAGAAAATATGGACAGATTTACCGCAGAAGTAAACTATTGATCAAATATACCAGTTTATCACAGGAATCAAAGCTCTGGGCACGCGCCGTTCGGAGTATATTTATAAACTTCTACTACTGGGCGCATGCAACCCAGGTGCGCAAATTATCGCTCCCAGAAAAGTTCAAAGCGTAGACTCTAAAGCCTCCCGACTAACAACGACCAACGAGAAAACCATGTGCGAAACATATCGCCAATTTCATGGCACTTTATCATATTATTATCTCGTTTATATAATTGTTAATAGAAGTTCGAGCATTTATACTATCTCAAAACACAACCGAAACAAAATGCTTTCTCTGTTTATCTAAACATTTATGGCCATCTTGGATTTGTAGCTTCGAGATCCGCAATGGCTGAAATAGGCATTGTTATCTCTAGAACACAATTGAATTATAATGTTTTTAGATTTTCTCTGCAGATTTTGCACAAACTTTGATAGAAAACATTATTCTGACGAAGCGGATACACTTAAGTCTTGGGGAGTTTTCACGGCATCTGGTGTAGCAAACAGGCCTTGATTCACAGTCAACAAAATTGTTCAGTTTTTATTATTATTACTTCTTTTAATTCCTTAAAAATCAGGAAGATTTTTGGGGGATTTGCAACAATACCTTTATCATGCCAAAGATCAGTTATATTGATAAACGTCAAAATGAAGGCAAAAATCGTGATAGAGAAATAAAAACCGTTCCACAAACGTTAAATGTAAAGCAGACTGAAAACTAGATGTAAATCAATTCAAGTCTCTAAGTAAATAGAAGTAAAATTCTTATCATAAATGATAACTTAAAATAGCTATCGGCCTACGATTCTAAGATTAGCTTTCGATATGAAAACGTTTGATATTGATTTATACTAGTTTTTCCATTTTTTTTTTATAAAGTCATACCTACAATCAAATACGTTTATTAATATTATTTTCAGACTGTAGCCTTATCATATTTATAAAGCTTCTTTGCAAAAACTAAATTTCACAAGTGTATACTGCAACTATGTTGAATCTATATAACAATCTATCAATAATCTTTCAAGCAGCCCAACACAATTTATCAAACTTTATCATAATGTTTGAACATGTATATAGCTATATGGTTTCCTCGCTCGGAAAGATGCAGCATGGAGATTAATCTCCAACAGACAAAATTGCGCGAAAAAATAGGGAATTAACTGAACTCTTATTTATACTCACTAGGATGAACGTCTCGCTGTAACAAATTGGAAAACGGATTGATTTTTATTCATTAAGCATGGATTTCGGTAGATCGTCACAAATTACTAGGGACACAGTGAGTGAGCTTATTTGTAGCGCCGGGCCGCTAACCGGTTTGTGAGAATGCGTCCATCACAATTTATCGACCCACCGCTTCAAGACATCGCTGAGTGGTCCAAAGATGCGGAGACTGTTTTTTTTTTTATTTTTCCGTTTTTTGGGGGTTTTTTTTGGTTATCATAGAAAAAGGAAAAGATACATTTTTTCTTTTTTTTCCCTTTTCCCTTGTTTTTTAATTGTTCTCATAGAAAAAGTAAAAGATGCAGCGAAAACTTCTTATATTATGGTCAAGTCGGAAAACACAGATGCCGTTACTGAATACTTTAGTATAAATAGTTTTCAACCATTTTACAATTGCAAGCGTAGGAAACTTAAGCCAATGCATATACTTTTGTGTTTTATATTTTTAAACCTTGTAACTTGAAACCTTGAAATCTTATACCTCTAAATCATATTACTTTGCATCATGTTCACAAGACGGTTGACTCATTGATGTGAAATCTATTATTATTAAAATGATTTTTTTTTGGTAATGAATCTGCAGAATAAGATAGCTGGATGGTTATGGTCAATTTGAGACTTTAAATAAAGTTACATTTATGCATAAAGATATATAGTGGAAATTCTTCAACTAAAATATGAGGGATTTTTCTTTACTCTATAATATTTTATGGTTAGAAATATAATTTCCAAAATCTTAAGGTAAATCTGATGATAACTGTTGACCATCTAGCCTCCTTAGATAATTCCGAACAGAAGTTAAATCCAAGTTAAATCCACCGCAGGAATAAAGTTCGTCACAGTGAAAAAAGAAATGGCTGCTTAAAAACCCTAAAGCGAATCTGTTCAATGCCATATCTATTCGAGGATTATAAATTTATACCAGACGGAAACAAGTTTAAACAAACATTCAACATAACAGAAAAACATATAAGCATAATATTGGGGTTTCTTTGCCATTAGCATTATCAAAATCAACAAAATAAGAGATTTTTATATTTATCCCCCCCCCCCCAAAAAAAAAACAACCAACAAGCAAACAAATTAATTTAAATTATAACAACAAATAGATAAAAAAGAAAAGGCAAAGGGCAATGAGAAAAACAAAACAAAGAAAACCAATTCAAAGCAGAATAAAAAAAAAATACCCGGTAAAAGATAGGTGTCGGAAGAGACATGTTTATGCATGTCTGATTATAAATTTATATGAAATATGACAGTTAGCTTTTTTCCCTGTTATACATGTACGGTCTTTGAAATATACGCTAGCTGGTCTGTGTCATCCGTCTTCAAAACTGCCATAAAATTGCAATGATTTCTTCCAGGGCATAAACAGACCCCCCCCCCCCCCTTCAAATAAAAAGAAATTCAGAAGAAAAATGGACTTCGCGTAAAAAATGAATATGTTTTCCCCTTTATATATCTGTTATTTCAATCTAACATATTCAGATTTCAAAATAGATAAACGTCCGTAGATCAAAATATCTGATGTTATAATCGAATATATATTGAAGCACCAAGCACCTGACGCGATAAACTTATCTAGGATACGATTTTAATGATACATAAAGTCAACATTTAACATTAAAAAAAAATATGCTGAAAGTACAAAAATCAAAGCAGGTCTGTTTATTCGAACAAATCTGATGTTATTCCATTTGTTGAAAGCTAAGTTTTTACGACAGCTGAGCTTGCAGGAATTGATGGCTAGAGATCTTTGGGTGAAGTGCAGGTATGGCGCCTGTTGATTTGTACCTTACACCCCGCTCATTTTGTAACCCTTTAGTAACTCACTGAAATATTGGTATGGTCCATTACAATTATTCAAACACGCCTGGACTCAAAATATTTAGCTCATGGATACGGATTATCTGATATATATTCATTGCCAAATCGCGATCACGTGACAAGCAGTGTACATGAACATAAAGTTTCAATAGAAGTTATATAATTCGAATGCTCTCAAAACACTCCTAAAAGTTTTAAAGCTTGAAAGTTTATTTATTTTTCTCGTAATAAGCCCTTTTTTGGTGGTGTACTAAATGACGAAATCGAATTACAGCGCACATTCTCCCTTAAATCACAATTTTCTACATTACAGAAGATACAAATATAAAGGTAGGCCAAAAACTCTGATACGCTGGTGACATAACTTTGACACTTTGATCAATATTGTTTTATTTATCTCTTAAAATTCGATTTCTATCGCATTAAGGTTCCCGTGCTGTCTATCAGAAATCGAATTTTACTTTGAACTTAATGCCTTCTGGTTTACACGTGTATTACAAATGGTTTAATAACTTGAGCCTCTGCACAGTTTACAATCTTCAGAAGCGTTTTAATTTAGTTGTGTAACATTCTGATGGCACATCAATTCTCCAAACCTTACGTAATTTGAACAACGATTGTCAAAAATCCGCCTTGTATCTATTTCCACGCGAAAAATGCATCGGTTTGCTCAAAATTAATTGTTTAAAAGAAGACACCACACTCGAAGTGTGTTCTACCTAAACGAGGCTTTAATGATGTTATTGCTAAAAAGTGAACCTCTTTCAATAATATCATTACGATGCATACTGTCAAATATCAACCCAGGAACTTCCTTCAAATCTTATCGTCGCAGAGAACATGTGAATAATGGTGTAATTTGGTTATATATCGTCTGGTGGGGTTCTGAATGCTGTCTAAATATTGCACATAGGTGCTCAGTTCTTCCAAAGAACCCAAATGCATAATCAAACAATCGAACGTGACTAAAACACTTTACGCTAACTTGCATTAAACAAAGCTCTCGAAATTCTAAAAACAAAAAAAAAGTTCGGGAATAAAAGTCACATATATACGGTATATATACAACTTTAGTTTTGGGTTTTGGTTGGAGAAATGAAGATATGCCTTAATTGTCAAGCAAGTTATTTTCGGCAGCCCAGTCTTCCGTTTTCCCATTTTTTGTCCCTCAATTCATTTTTGGTTTGGAAGGTTTTGGAATGGAATTCCAATATAGACAATTGCAAGGTGTCGAGGGCTTATAATATTTCTAAGGTGTATTTTATTTAGGCTACATAAAATATAAAAGTATATTATCAATCTCTGAAACTGAAAAGTACAACAAATTTCTTCAGTTTGAATACACTAATAATTGATTCATAAGGCCATTAAACTACTGTCATAAAATGATGCACCAAGCATATAACTCTCTTTTATTTCATCACACTGCTAAAAGCAGTTGTCCAAAAACATACATTTGCACCTGTTTATATAAGAATGTTAGGATGTTGAAACAAAATGGTTACTTAAAAACACTTTTCTTTTCATTCACATGTATATATGCACGCGCATCAAACGTGAAAAAAAAAATCCGTTCGGTCCTTTACAAAGATGCCAACAACCTTTGCCCTTTTAGAAATCAAATACTATATAAGCAGAGGTTTATACACTCAATGAGAATTCATTACCTATGAATTAATATCCTTATAAGTTAGGTCTTTCAATTCTATGTGGACTCGAAATTGCCAATGTTTTCTATAAAGGGTCACATAACTCCTTTCTAATGTACCCACTGAAAATCTGAAGAATTCAAAGAGGTTTTTGGAATTGAATTCCAATATAGACTTGATGTCGGGGGCTTTCTTCTAAGTTGGATTTTATTATGGCTACTTTAAAATATCAAAGTTTAGTATCAATCTATGAAACAGTAAAGTACAACAGCACCCAGAATAAATATGGTTTTATGGGGAAAAAGAACTTTAAAATGACCTCAGCAATGCAATGAAATGAAATACGAAAAACGGCACACTCAGATTGATGTATTAATTTAAATGATTATAAAGAGTCTCTTGTGTTTGTATTGTTGGGCCCTTAAAAAAACTATTCTGGGACCCCCAAAAATAATTCTAAATGTTTTAGAAAAAAATGAATGTCATTTCATTTCTTTATCAAAATCAAATGAAGCGCAAGTTTATTTCGTGTAAACTGATTTTGCATGCCCTTTTCCGATCCGCAATATACTCAAGAACAATTTCAGTACACGCTCAATTTTATAAAGAAAAACGCTTGGTGCAATTTCGCAAAACGATGGTACTGTATAGGACGAGATCAAAAGATGTTTATATATTCTTTGCTAATAAAATATATGAAAGCTTTGTTTTGATTGTTTAGTCCTTTTAAATTGGACATTATTTTTTCACAGCAAAGAGTGACAAACTTTTTAATAAAAAAAAAAATTGAAAACACATAAAAGCATGTGATCGAACTGGATTGATAAAATTTTTCTGAAATTGTTTTGTATAAATTTCTTTGATAAACAAAAAATCTAACAAGTTATATTTCACACGGATTTTGTTTTACTCAGTCATTATAATTCAAGCGTTTGGTAACATTTCTCACTCTTGGTCTTGAAAACAATATTATTAGATTTCCACGCCCTTTTATTCTTTCTACCTTTGCAAACAGGTGCGCGAACATGCTCCGAGATCTTTGTACACAAAAAAAAGAATGCATTCCATTATTCTATATTTGCAAATTAAGTAAATGTAAACAGCTACTCTTGTTCTCAATATATATTACTCGGAATGTAGAACTGATCGTCTTATATTAAATCGGAACATTCCCAATTACATACTAGTAAATGCTGAAATAGTTTTAATCTGAACTTTTCAGTAATCTGAATGTACTAGTATCTTGTTTCCATTGTCATTTTACCTTTCTCTCGTACTTCTATCAAGAAACCATTAAATCAAGAATGATAAACAATATCATCAGGTAAATGTCGATATATTTATATTTTAGGCTGCAGTATAATGTGGTCACTTGATATGGAAATATATATGATTTACAGTGCAACAATAGTTGGTCAGAACATTTACACTTCAAGGGTCCGCGTAAAACTCGCCAATATATCGGTCACGGACGAAATCTTAACATGTGTTGACTATTTATTACCGCATATGGTCTTTAATAGAAACTCTCTCTATGTTTGACATGAAACAATTAATGAGAAAATCGAAATTTTTGCGTGAAGAGAGCGAGATATCTAAAGAATATTGATCTTTAGAGGCTTAAACTTCTCCCGTTAGTAATAGCCCAATAAACACCCCGCTTCAATATCCCAATAATGATATAGAAAATCAAACCGTCTATCAAATATTGGGCCCAGATAAAGGAGAAAGCAAGATTAGCTTTATATGACAGAAACCGGATTCATTTTTTCCACGTGTCTGATTCATTGAATATTTTTATTTGCCGTTTCGTTAACTCCAAAAAAAAACGCTCTATTCCCGGTGTCATCGAATAAATATCGCTGATTTCAAACTTCAAAGACGACGGAGAATGCATCTAATCGGTCTTTATGGTAATGCCCTTGTCGATCTATGGAATTATTGAGACACTATTGACGCAACGTAGATTTTATTTTCATTGATTGAAATAAAGATTAAATGTAAACAACCGAGTCAGCGCAGGTTTGGATCTGCACGGAAGTTGCCGGCAAATTAACTGTGCATGTTTCATATCCTCGGACGTGTTAATGTCTCTGGAATTGTTATTTTAGACCACCGTTGTTACCTATTTCTTTACTGTCCATAAAGAGAATACGAGGAGTGAAAATATTCAACCAAACGGGATCGAATATAAAATATTAATGATGAAAGAACTTTAGAATTCAAATTTTTTATAGAATATCTATACATACCTTTATGAACCCAATAAATTCAAAATTTAGTACATGAAAATCTGACATATCTACATGTATATACAGAATATATGCATACATGCATGTTCCCTCATGTGCCCAATGAATTCAAAATTTACTACATATGACAAATCTATTTACAACTGTAAGTCCGCTAAAATCCACAACTAAAGGCCAATCTAGTGTTAGAAATAAAATCGATGTTTTATTTCTAGTTTTTCTTCATTTCCTCCTATAAACTTTCAGGTTCACAGCATCGATTGGCATGAGTTGCAATCAGTGCTGGAATTCGTGACGTCACACTGAATAGATGCAGTGGCATACTAATACAACACATTCATCCCTCTATAAACATTTCCCAAAATTATTTATTTATTGTTGGAGGCAGATTTATAATACTTGAATGAAGATTACGCCAGCTATTGCTTGAATAAGTCAATCGCATATATGATCGATTAATTTCCAGTGCCATATTCTTCTACTAACGATGCACGAGCACGGGTGCACATTGTCATATTCTGCACGAGCACTCTTTAAATGGTTGTGTATTGTGATTTAGGAAAATGACTTCAAGGAAAACGATCGCCGGAAATGTCGTGAGATAGAACCATGAATGGGAAGACGTTGAAATACATGCGCGAATCCAGAGGGAGGGGGGGGGGGGTCCAGACGCACCCTGGAAAATTCTAATTTTTTAAATTTACATACTAAAATTACCAAAAATATGCCACGGACCCCCCATCCTGGCAAACTCAAATACCCTCGGACCCTCCCCCCCTCCCCCTCCCCCTCCCCTCAGACGATCCGCGCATGCAATTTATTTGGGGATGCTTTCGTTTCTGGATCAAGAAAAGGTCGACGCTATCCCTCAGAAAGAATGAGGGATTGTAAAATACGGTTCGCTGTTATTACATGTTGTATTTTTGGTACCAAAGACTACATATTGATTCTCTTAAAGAGATTGGGGGAACATTTCTGAAATAATGGTGGCTTATTTCTAAGACTTCGCGCTCGTCTATTACGTCATCAAATTGATAAGTGAATTAGTTTCCGAAATTAGAGAAATGGATGTTTAAAAGGGGAAAAAAGAGAAACCATTATCACTCTACCCCCGTATGTCACTGCACATCAGCACAAGCCATATGAAACCCGGACTTGACCCCCGCAGTTGAGTGTAAATTTAGCTATGACTATACCCTACACAAGCCCAGTGTTGTTTTACCCATACTCCGGTGCTAAGTGCCCGTTTTATTTTGTTTGGCCTATCCCTCTTGCTCGTTTCCGCTAAGTACCCGCTTAATTTGTTTGGCCTCTCCCCTTAGCTAGTTTCTAGTTTGTAGTAATTTGTTTTCAAACATTGATTTGATTACCAATTAAGATTGCTTTTATGAAAGATACCGGTTGTTAGGGTTTAACTTTTAAAAAGAAAACAGAAAAGATAATACTGCATGTAAACATGTATGGAAAGTGCTCGAACTTGTCAGGTTACTGCAGATTCTGCTCATTTTCTTCTGGAGTGGGTCATGCCAATTGTAACAACTACTCTATTCTATTAAGTATTCTACATGTATTTTAAGAACCCCCAAAACAACATTTTTTTAAAATTGAATATATCTTGAAAAAGTTCCACAGGTAATTAAAAAAAAATCAGGAAAGTGTATTCATAAAATTTGAATTCTTCCAAAATAGAAATTTTGTCTGGTAGTGGCCACCGCCCCCTACCTCCGAGGATGGACAGACACCAATGGTTTGAACATATTTTAATGTATATCTAATATACAAAGGGTTCGAACACAAGTTCTTACAACTTACTAGGTTCTTACCCTGACAGACACCAATCAACCTAAGAACCAAGAAACTAAGCAAATAAACAATTTATAAAACAGTTAGATCATATGAAAAGGATAAACAAGATTAAGATGAATGAAACAACCACAAAATGTACAAAATATATCTTATTTCACCTCGCTTCAACACCGGACTTTTGCATAGGCCCCTGACGTAATAATTGTCATGCTGTAAATTTTGAATTTACCGGGTGGCAGAAAGAACAAAATTTGTAATTTTTTTTTTTTTTGTATTTACATATGTTCTGCCACCCGGTAAATTCAAAATTTACAACATGACATCTTTATAATTTTCTCACAATAAAATATTCATATATACCCTCTACCTAATAATACACATTAGGCAGGGAGTATATATTTGTATATCATGATAAAAATGTATAACGTCAGGTGCCTATGGACTATTGGTATAAGGTTTATTTCTTTTCAAATGGTTGCAATGTCTGTTTATGTTTTCAATTTTTTTTTTCTCTCAACTACCACGATACACGAAAACACAAGAGCTAACTAGCTAAAAAAAAATCATTGATTTAGTAATATTCAATCAGAAAAATAAACACATGACAACACTCATAGAATAGATCAATCGTTAAATGTAAAGGTATAAATTAACATAACTATATATTCACAGTCACGTCGGCTAGAGATCCTGCTTCTTTTAATTTGTAGCGCCGCCCTTTGATAACGGATCTGTCTTTTTTTATTAAATCGCTTTTGTAATTATAAAAAATATTGAAAAAAAAACTTGTCGATCCTGTTTGTTACCAACAACAGCAGTTGTAAAGAATATTTGTGAATGATATTGATTTGAGAGAGATAAAAATGTCCAGTTTTTGTTGTTGTTGTTTGTTATTTGTTTTTTTTTTTTTTTTTTTTTAGAAAAAAACCCCATGAAATTCTAAAAATACTAACTTTTTATATAAGGTTATTTTTGTCTTTCAAAAAGCAGAGAAGAAAATACCGAAAGATTTCATCCCAATGCGAAAAATTGTATACATTAATTTAAAAAAAAATGCAGTCGGTATAATACTTCTTTCCTTCAAATCAATAATTGATTATTTATTTTCAATTTTAAGATAATTCATAAGATTTGATTTCCCATATATTGACAGCATCAGCGTTCATCGTAAACCGGTCTTGGCAAGTTCAGTGTAGATACCCGGCCCTGTCTCGCATTACAAAATCGATTTGGGACTTGATTTGACCGTGATTTTAAATCAACAAAATGTTTAATGACAAATTAACTCTGTGTTTGTTTTATGACAATCTCCTAAGATTTCCTGTCAGACATCCTAAATCAGCGTCGTCCTATTTATCATGGCCGCTGATCCGCCATGTAAAGCCGTGATAGAAAGTCAACAAATTGTGTAAAGAAAGCGTGCCTTTCGCGATAGCCCTTCCATGCTGTGGTAACAAAATAATATTTGTATCTCAATAATGTTCCGTACAAACAAAATGGGTTTATGTTTTCGATACCGACTATTAAATTACATCACCTGGTATTATATGAAAAGTCTCGTCAGAAACAGCGTTTTACTGCCTTGTTTTGGACATTAGAACCAACCATCCAAACTAAATTATGGAAGGATAAAAAATGTTTTAAAAGATTTTTAAACAATATTTAGTTTTATACATTATTCTCATAATTTTAAAGAGAAAACTTTGGTTCCACATAATTGAATAAAATTGCACGTCCTCGGTTTTATTTAAACCCCCGAAGGTAAAAAAAAAAAAAGAAGTTTATTTGAAATACTTGGAGTAAAACAAAAATGAATTTACACATCCTTTTGCACATGATTTAACGCCATAATTTGATACAAAAACCATAATGTATTAAATTTTAAAAAGATTCCTTTCTGAAGAATGTCTAATCATTCCTGTGTGAACTTGTTCTCCGTCGTTTGGTCAGTCCGTCCGTTGTTCCCTCCTTCCCTCCTCTAGATATTACATATTTATCTTATCCCCATTTCCGATTGTGTTCATACAATCGTTGCTAAAACCGAATGCCCTATGAATATTATAGTAGTTTAGTTCAAATAACTTCAAGGACTGCACGGGCTGACGACACATCCGCGGATCAAGATAATTCTTTTTATATGAATCTAATGAGTTTGAAATTTCCAAGGGGGGGGGGGGGTGTCCGAACCCCCCAACCCCCTAGAGATTCGCGAATGCGACATACTTCCAAATAAGTTGTGTATATAGTACATGTATTTTAAAATCTGTTATATCTGATAAAAAAAAGTTAACACTTATATCATATGTTATAAACTATTTGACAAAAACAATTATTTAAATACTTCACTTCTACTCCAGCACTTATTTTATTTGGATAGTTGTCTTAAGAGTTTAATAAAATATTTTTTTCGTTGGTTAAGAGAGCATTTTGTTCGAAGCAAATTTCGGTCTCTTTGTTTAAGTTTGATTTCCCAGTTAACACCGTAACCGCTTCGTTGAAAATAAGTGATTCGCTTATCCCTCGTAACTATAACTTTAAAATCAAATTATTAAATTCCTTACTTGCCATGGATCATTTTCCGCCATTGCATTGAAACGTGACAATTAAAATATAAGTAAGATTATATATGGCGGCGAGAACATGTTCTTGGTGAATATTAGTTCAGTACAGTGAAACTTGGATTGGTCAAAGTAGAAATTCGAATTTTCCGCTTTTTCGTGATAAAGAGATCGGTATTTTTTGCAAAGAATATGAAAAAACTTAAAATGGACACATTTGTCAGCCGGAATAGCTCAGTTGGGAGAGCGTTAGACTGAAGATCTAAAGGCCCCCGGTTCAATCCCGGGTTCCGGCACGGAACAATCCGGCGGCTGACAGCCACACATTTTTTCTTTTTTTTTCTTTTCCAACTTCAATGTTATAAATAAATGATTTCCCACTATCGCACAACCGGCTGAAATACAACGCCATATCCAATTCATACATGTAATAATCATTCAATGGGTAAAAATAAATGGAATAGGATCTATGGAATATCTATAATAATGTTATTGTGATAAATTAGTAATGTATGAGCTGCAACACTGTCAATTATAATATTTCAATGATAGAAAAAATACAACTAAATTGAATCCTTATTTTTATTTATTTGTAGCGTATTACAGCAATTAATATTATTTCTTAATTTGCCTTCACAAGGATTCACAATCAATTCCATAATTTGAGCGTGTGAGGGAAATATGTTTTATAGAAAACACGTTACAACAAGTGTTTCCATATTTTTTCCAGTTTCTTATAGTAAATCTTGATTGGAAAACTTTTGATATCCAAACGTTCAACAAAAATTTCCAGAAAATGAGAATCTTTTTTGCGGTTTTCTATTTTTTTGGTGTGGGTGGGTGCATGCACCGTTCAGAAGATTGGGGGGGGGGGGTCTTATTAATCAGAACAAGTCCATCCTCTAAAGCTACATAATACAAATTAAAAATGAAGTGCAAGAAAAGACACGAATTTTCAAACACGTTGATTCGTTGTTGTGCATATATATGTTCAATATTCATAAAGGTATGTGTATGCTGCAGCAATACTTCGATAAGCACTGTGTTTACATAGAGGCTCATTAATTAGTGGGAAGAAATGTGATCTCAAATCAGCACAGAAAAAAGAGGAGCGCCAAGTTGTACATGTATATACGACCCCCCCCCCCCTCCCCCATATTTGCCTCAGCGTTTTATTTTAGCTAGGGGCTTAATTGACAGTCTAAGCCATGTCAATCAGTAGCCAACAAACATTTCACAAATCTTCCATATAATTAAAATGACCAATTAGATGATGCTCCTGAATAGAATAAATATTGGAATACTTGATGTGATATTTAGTATTTACCGGTTGGTATGATATTTAAGCATGTAATTTGTTTAAAATAAATATTTGTAACAAAAATAGAGTTTAGTGTTGCCTAATTTAGCTAAATGTACTATACAAGGTCCTTAACCTAAGAGACATAGTTGTTTTGCTAAAATGTATATAAATAAGAGCTATAGAACAAGTAATACAATTTGTGGAAGATTTGTGGTAGATTTGTAATGGAAACTGAGGCCACTGATTGGCTGGGCTAAGTTTCTTCAGTCTAAAGACGGCCAATCAGTGGCCTCAATTCCACTAAAAATCTACCACAAATTGGCCTATGAGATGATGCATGATTCTAATGAGAATAAATACAGGGAGTTAGAATCCGCCATATTGGATGTAGAATATATACACGTTGTTATTGTATTTTAGTGTAATTATAAAAAAAATCTTTGTATAACCCCCAAAAAGCTTCACTGCTGCCTGTTTTAGCAAACTTCTATACTGGAAGGTCCCAAGCCCTTTGTCTACAGTGTAAAAAAAAGCTATATAAGAAAATAATACAATTTGGGGAAGGTTTGTGACTTTGTGAAATGAGGTCACTAATTGCTGAAGAATGATATACCGGGTTCCGCACGGAGCAATCCAGCGGCTGACGGCCATACATTGATATCACGCGCGGATCTAGAGGAGCCAGGGGACCCCAATCCCCGGAACAATTAGAATTTATTTAATATAAATTTAAAAGTTACCGAAAATTGACCTCGGAACCCCCCCCCCCCCCCCACCGCATACAAAATTATCCCAGATAACCCCTTCAAAAAATTCTGGATCTCTGCATGTACACGTGTATGCATTCTCTCTCTCTCTCTCTCTCTCTCTCTCTCTCTCTCTCTCTCTCTCTCTACAGATATACACAGATATATATATATATATATGAATAAGTAAATAAAAATTGAATACCAGTAGATTGGCCATTGCGCATTGGGGTCCATAGGGAAGCTGTTTAAGATACTTTTAAAAAGTATTTGTATCATGAGCTGCATTATCTTCGGTTGTAGTACTTCAATGGAAAACAACTGAAGAGACCCTGATAGAAATAGAGTTTGTCATTAAAAATGTATTTTTGAACCTTGTTCAGGTCTATTTTCTACTGACTACTTTGAAGTAGATAAGTTCCCGTAGAATATCGTCAATATAAATGGAATAAATTCATGTAAGTTATAATAGTATTTTTATTATTATAACATACGGAAAATTATATCTTCTCATATATAATAAGAAATGGTTTACACGTCAAGTGTCTTTGATACATGTAAGTCTTAATAAAGGTTTAACTTACATGCTAAATTATCATATAAATTAACACATTTTACAGCAATTAAAATAAATTCTTAATTTTACAGCTCATATTGCTACACACGTTTTCAAAATGTATTCCATTATGTGAGCTTATTAGGAAAATTATGGTTTGCATAAAACACATTAATTGCATAAAAAATCACCTTTACATTTTCCTGTTTCGTTTTTGAAGGTCCTTATACATTGGAATTCTTTTATTTTCCAAACGTTCAGCGGGCAAAAATTTAGATGCCATGAATTACATGGTTTTCCAGGGGTGGGGGGGGGGGGGGGGGGGGGCTCAATGGTCAGAAGATTTTGTGGGATTCTTATATACATGTATTGATTAGAACAGGTATCCCCTCCAAAAATAGGATAACATAAAAATACACACTTAATGCAAGAAAATACATGATTTAAAATTTAAAAAAATGATTCTGTGCATGAATACATGTTCAATATCCATACATGAATTCATACATGAATGTGCATGCTGTTGTAGAGAACTTTAATAGGTGGGAAAGTGGGAAAGAGGATGTTTCCTCAAATTATACCCCCCCCCCCCCAATAAAAAAGGAGTAAATTTTTATAACATGTATATATGACCCCCTCTGTCCCTTCCCCATATACTTGCCCCCAGTGCTCCCAGGCTCTGGTGAAGAAATGCACTTGTGCAGTGCTATAGGATATTGCATAGATGCAGGTTATCGCTGATTTGAAATTAAGACAACATTGAATAAATATAGTGATAGCGTGCAGTTATTTTGTGTTGCTTTTGATCAACTGATTATATTGATGTTTGATTTACAAAATTTTTATAATTTTCAAACATGATACATATTTTACTATTTGATAACCGATCGTTGATAGAGTGGTGTCGTTTTCTATGCTATCGGTGTACGTGTCTGAATCGATCAATAATGCATGTATTGAAATATGTATCATGTCATTTAATCAATAAATAATACGTTTTCTGAACGTTCAAGTTTATTCAAACAATAAAAAATAAAAACATTTTTTTTTATATCAAACGATACAAATTTCAAAATGGCACGCATGAAACCCGCTGTTTTTTTTTTCTACAAAATGGTACAAAATATGTATACATATACATTATAGGTTCCGTAAGGGGAGCTTTTTTAAGAGAGAGAGAGAGAGAGAGAGAGAGAGAGAGAGAGAGAGAGAGAGATATGAATCGATCATGGTATATAATATATATAATAATCGAATTCTAAATGTTAATAATCGGCATTCGATGATATGTTGATCGATTTATATATCTCTTTATTTTTATATTATTCATTTCAAAAATACTTACAGATGTACTTTGGAATTAATACATGCTCGTGGGGAGGCACTTTAGATGTGCCTGATTTCAAGGTATAGGGTGTATATGTGTTAATCAAAGTTGTTTAGGTCTCCTTTTAACTAATTTTTCGTAACTTTCCATGAAATAAATTACATGTGTATATTATTTCAGAAAATCGATTTTGTTAGAGGAAAGGTTATTTGAATATCATGCATTTTGTTGGGGAAACATAATGAGAAAAGTGTTATTTATTTTTTAAAACTGAAAATGATATGATAATATTTACTCTGCTTTCTCTGTATAAAAAAGTAACCGAATCTGCATTTTGTAAAGCTGAAGCCTGGAAAACGAGTTCCCTCTTGATATTTCCCCATATCATACAAATGATAAGACGGAATTTCACGCGCAATGCCAACTTTTTTATCTGAGAAAAGCTCGCAGAATCAATGGTCAGGCACTGTGTTCTGAAAACGTCACACCCTGAGAGATTTTGGCATTTTGGAAACTTCGTGGCTCGTTGATTAGATAACTGTTATATATGAAAGTCTTTCATGTGTATATCGCGGCGTTTTATCTATTGTTTTCTCCCGGCCTCCACGTGGTATAAACGTGTACCCCTTATCTATTTAATCTAATTAGCTCTTAGACAACTATGGCACGCAAATATTTGTGTACTTTATCGTCTCACAAATATTACATATTTATCATGCTTACAGTCCTATAAAGCATTTTATAAACGCAATGAATATTCCAATCAATACCTGAAAAAAATAATTTTTCATTCATGCATTACGAATGTTGTGGTTTATCTTATGGGGCGTGTTTGTTTTCATTGTTATCGTTTTTACTCAGAAAGGCGGTACCTTCTATTGACAGGTGCTCTCAACGTCAGAAAACTGATTACCGTTGCTATGGCGACAACGTCTTAACCAATCGATCGAAGCAGTTCTATGTCAATCAATGACACTTCGCGCTTTACCGAGGCGCGGGAATTGCCCACCCACAATGGTTCTAGTAGATCTTTGAGCTATTCCCACGTGCAGGAGTTTCTTTACAGTGTAGTGTTAGTTAGGAGTAGTGTACAGTAGACAACATGAAGATGGACCCTACAAACCCTCAATCCCCAACAAATGGCTCGTTGGATGGAGATGTCCCTAATGATCCTGGGTGAGGAGTTTAGAACACATGCAAATTTTTCAGCTGATCTTTGTGTGTCGGTGACGCGCCGTTTCGGAAATTTCTCTCAATATTTCTTTCCGAGTTATCTAGGTCATTCATCACGGCTTTCATTTTAAATTTTCTCTTTGGTTTTTACAGGAAAATGTTTATTGGAGGACTAAGTTGGCAAACTACAGTCGGTAAGTCGTTAATTCTTTCTCCCGTCTGTTTTATTTTGGAATTGTAAAGCGTGGGATACGCTTTGTGAGTTCCCCCTTAATTGATCAATGGTCGACGATCGCGTTGATTCTATAGCTATTTTAAACCCCGCTGTCATGAAGTTCACTGAGAGCAATCTGACTTATCTTATGCTTGTTTATTTCAGAATCATTAAAAGACCATTTTGGCCGTTTTGGTGAAATTAAAGAAGCAATGGTCATGAAGGACCCAACTACAAAACGATCCCGGTATGTTTACATTTACGGTTGAATGAATCGCACGTAAATGGCCAGCTAGGAAATGCATATTTATAGTTCAGACAATTAATGGTCTCGGAAGTTGGATTAAGATGTCATGTTAATAAGAAATGCTTTGATCTTCCACGTTATGAGGATGTTAGAACAATTGTTCCCAAACTACTACAACCTTGTGTTTCTGCTACAGTACTTTTGGATAAGTCACTTTGGGCATGCCGGGTGCCTCACACAATAGATTGTTTACAGTCTAATTTAGTTCAGGTCCAGTTGTAACATTCCAGGTGAATTAAAAAAAAAAGTAGGTGTTGAATGAAATGATTACCACATGTATGTGTGTTTGTTTAGAGGCCTTTTAATATTTTGAATAAAGCTCCTAGCTGGTCATCCCAACTGTATTTTATAATTTATATAACCCAAAAGGCAAACCCGATAACAAAAAAAGGGTGGTTCTTTAAATATATTTCTTGAACTGTCTATTAACTCCACACAGCACATGCTAAAGTCAGCGGTTATTTATTTAACAGCGAATTTAGAGATTGATATCGGGCAAAAAACATAATTTTGCAATGCTAAGACCGTGTGTGTAGGAATGTTAAATGGGTGCTTGGTTAGGCGAGGTTTCTGAGATAAGGCTGGCAATGAATGCCATTGTTTATTTACTTCTTTTGTTTGTTCCAGGGGATTTGGATTTGTCACATATAAGGACCCCGCTAGTGTAGATACCTGCTTAGAAAACGGACCTCACATACTTGACAATAAAACGGTAGGTCACAAGGGTCGACTCAATGTGTAAGGGGAGATAGCCGAAAATTTACAACACATCATTAACAGGACTTTATTGGACACAAATGGCACTTTAAAATGTACCACGTTCAATGGTTTAATGTCTTTTTATTTCTGTAAATGTGTTTCAGTCAATATATTTTTAAGTTCCAATGTTGACTGTAAGTTCCAAGCGTACACAGTGATGGTTATTTATTTTCACATATGCCGATTCAACAAATTCCAGCCTTGCTCATGGGGCTCATACACACATAGGTTTCCCAAATTATATCAATTAATACAACATTTTTTTCTATCACCAATTAAAATAAAGCACATTGAAAGAAAATGAATTTTCAAAATGCATTAGGCAACTATTAAAAGAAGTGATACAACTAGACAATTGTATAGGCTAGTGTCTCTCTTTATCTTTCTCATGTTTATTTTAGTCGTTGTAAATAATCATGGACTCCCATTGTGACCTTTATTTGTT
>CM065922.1:24921319-24931319 GCA_033439105.1 Magallana nippona | reverse complement strand
GTGGGGATTTTGGCAGATGTGTCATGATGAGCTACAGGTTCTTTTAAGAAAACAAGCAAAAACCTTTGCGAAGTTCAGTATCTTGATGTGTATATATATATATATTTTTATGAAGTAAATGATTCTGTTGAGGAAGCAACTTGTAAGTAGGTGTTAGAATTTACCATTATGCCAGGAAGGGGGGAACTCTTCATTAAATATTACTGGGACTGTGAATGAATCGTTATACTGGGTAAATCAGGAGAAGTTAGTCTAAGGTACTGCAGGACAGACTATACTGCACTCAAGGGAAACTCCAGTGTATTACTGCACAGCATGCAATTCAACAATATTGGAGGAAACCAATTTATGATGGGTTTTTTTTTTTTTAAAAGGGGGGTGGTGTACACTATGAATTATACTCTGAATGGCTCTAGTCCTCCTCCTCTTTCAGTGTACGGAACATCTTGGCATCAATTGCTCTCAGAGAGTCTTGGATTGCACATTTATAAGGTCAAAAGGGTTATTTTAAACATAGAGGAAGTGAGTTGCATCTGTTTACAGGGTAATGCCAAGCTTTTGCTGGGGGTTTATGTTAGGTAGATTACCGAGATTAGGAAAAGGATTGGAGAGACATCATGCAGACAGCTGCTAGGCATCCACTTGTTTGGAGAAATTCATGCAGTTTGAGGAGATAAGTATGGATTTGGGATTTTTTGGGGGGTAGCAATATACAAGTGACAGGGAGCATGGTGAGTCTGCTCGTGGTTCTGGAAAGGGCTTTAACCAGGTAGATACTGGATTATGACGAATTATAGAAGAGGCTAAAGGGGACTTTCTCTTGCTAGAATGTAACGAAAAATTGATAGAATAGGATTAAGCGGAGACAGGGGAGAAACAAGAGGGTAACCCGTGTAAGGGAATTTCTCACAGGTGTCATTCTTGGTCTATTTTACCCAGAGGAGACCCAGGTATTAGGGAGCCCCATTGAGTAATTGTGTGACTGTCAAAGGCTAATTTGGAAAACTCCCCCTCCCTTTCTCTGTTAGCTGTGGGATACCTGACCAGTTGAAAAAAGATAGAAATGGTACAAGATAGAGAAAAAGAACTGTACAATGTGACTTGTCAATAGGTAATAATGTCCTGCAAGTTATTGCAAGTTGTTCTCTGATGACAGTAATTCGTTGTTCAAGCAGAAAATACCAGTACCAGAAAGAACAGCCAATAATCTGCCCAATTGTAAACACAGACATGAAGGCAACAAATGCCATTTTATACAGATTTGCTGTGTGAAGAAAAAGATGTATATTTTTAAAAAAAAAAGTCATCTATCAATTGAACATTCTAGCTGTGTATGGGGCTGAGAAAGGTAAATAAGATTATATTCATGCATCAATATATATTTATCTATAGAATTCATGTGTAAATATAACGGCAAGTCCTTTATACTTCGATGATCACTTTAACTCCAAGGTTTAAGTTTGGAAGCTTTTTTATGTACAGCAAATGAAATGTAAGAATAAATTCTCTGACATTTCAATCATTTAGCATTATAAAGAAATTAATTACATCCTATATATTGGACTGGGGTCTTTAAAATTGTGTATGTTAGATGAAGCTCTAGTGAAGTTCAGGATTGATCAATGTTTCACAAATGTTTGAATCTATAGATGGAGAGTTTTAATTGCATTTTTGTTGAGATGATGAGATCTCCAAGGCAATAGGTTCATTTACATCCCTCTCAGAAAAAAAAACCTTATTTTATTTCTATGTTTAAGAATTTCTGACAACTTAAAGAAACGGTTGTGCTCATCAAAGCAAGTATATGGAAGAAAAACTTCAGAAGTTATTAGCATTGTCATAAAGAATTTGATTTTTAGCACAGATGATTGGTAACTATATGATTGAATTGTGTCACTTTGAAAAGTCTTCAACTTTTTCATGTAGGTGAACAAAGACCCTTTTTCTTTTGAATTCTTTACACAGAAGGACTTGCTTCACAAGTATTTCATGGGAACAGGGTTCTTTCATAGAGTAGAATTCTTTTTTTGATCATAAGACTTGTTTGTTTCCATGCTACATTGAACAAGAGTTGGATAAAGAGTTGAATAAAAATGAATGATTGTATGAAAAAATCTTAATCTAAATTCTTTTTAAAAGATGTCAGCATTGGTTAAGGTTATTGCATGGGGTGATGTAATGCTAGAGAAAACTGAAATAAAGAGGATATTGTGATCAATCAAAAGATAAGTGAGGAGTAACAGATTCAAGGTGCACACATTGCCATAAATTTATTCCCCAGACAGAGAGTATACGAAGAATGTAGAACATGTAATCGATATAACAAAACCTGGCTTATTCGGTGATGTATACATGCATTGTTGTCTAATTTGTATGCCAATATTTGTGTGGAAAATGACAAGCAACTTTGTGAAAATGTGAAACTTCATAAATTATTGATTGAGCACGCTTTCAATTGGAGTATTTAACAATTGCTAATGACAGTTATAGTTTGTGCTCTGAATATGATAAGAAGAGTTAGGTAATCTAACCACTTCAGATAAAAGAGAGAGAAAGACAATGAGGAGAGAGAGACAGAGAAAGGAAAGGGGGAGAGAGTGAAATAAAGAGAAAATGAGCAAAAGGAAAAAGACCTAGCTAAGATAAAAAAGATGGATTTTAAGAGATAGATAGAGAAGGTTAAGGTCCATTAAGGAAGCATCATTAACCCTTTACAGACCATCCACATTCCATCTTCTGCCAAGTCCTAAGCAGTTTACTCCAGTCTCAAGAGGCTCTTCTGTAGTTGGGGTGTGAAACATCATCTGCTAAAAAAAATGTAAATGATGCTGGGCGACATGAAATGGTCATATTTTGTCTATTTCAATTTGCTGTGAGTTCTTTTAAGACAAATAATCTATAGGCTCGGTGATACAGAGAAAAACAAAATTCTATCAGTCCCTCCGGTTTTGGCCGTGATCATTTTTCAGCCCAGTGAAACCAATTTAGATGAAGATATGGGTCAGAGAGGTGACTTGACTCATTTTATCAAGCATATTTAAGATATTAGTTTTATCAGGAATTCCTTGCATCTGCAAATTTAGAGTACAGAAGTTAAGCTGTACCACTTTATTGATCAGATATTTTTTTGTTTGATGCATTTGGGTTGCTAGAGAAATCTCAATAAAAAGAGCATTTCCATGTTAAATTTTCAACTTGCATTGTAGATAAGACCTGATTTTTCATATGGCAAAGTCCCAATGTAGCCCCTTTACACAACATTTGTTCGTAATAAAATTCTGTCAGTGAAATTGCACAGAGAAAGTAACTTCCCAATCTATTACATTCTTGGTGTTGATGCGGAAACAAGAAGTACAGGAAAAGATGAATGGAAATTAGATTGTCTGAGCTAATGATCATTCAAATGTCTGAAAAAGTCCTATTGATTTTTCCCCTCTTAATTGATAAACCTAGGAGAAGAAGTCTTTTTAGATTTTTTGATCTGAAGGTTTGCCGTTTTTTGTCTTGTAGATGGTCACCAGGACAAAGAAGATATTTGTTGGAGGACTCTCAGCAGCCACAACGGTGGAAGACGTCAAAAACTACTTCTCACAGTATGGAAAGGTAAAAACACATGTTTACACTGTTTGTATATATATGCAGAGTCGTCTGGAAGGTGATAGTGCAGTTGTATAAATGGGGAGGGGGTTCTTATGTCATTTATATCCATAATTCAAGATTTATGTGCACCTTTAAATGCATTGCAAGCAAAAAATATTGGAGAAACACACAGCCTGCATAGAAATTTTGTTTGATAAGGTCGGGGTATATTGACCGTAGCATGAGAACAGCACATAAGCATAGGTGTGCATCACGTACCTGTTTACTTAAATGTTATATTGGGATAGGTAAGAACGAGATATTTTTGATTGCAAAAAAAAAAGACCTGAACCTGTTTGTCGTGTTTCATTGTGAGAGACCATGTGATTCGTCTCCTTTAGTCTGTCAAAATTTACATGAAAAAAGATTGAAAGTTGGGCCAAAAAATGAAAAAAGCAATAAAGTCTCCCAGCAGGTTATCAACAGGTTCTAGATTTACATGAAAAAGTAAAACGAAAAACCATGTCATTTCTCTCTTAGCTATGCCCCCTGAACATCATCAATAAAGATCGAAATACTAACCACAGGGGTAAAAAACCATTGCAAATAAGTTATACATGGAGAAAGAGTGATAAAATCAAAATGCTCTAATCAGTCTTGACCCTTTGGCCTGTTTCGGAGATAAGAATGTACATGTGAAGTCAGGTAGAGTAAGAGAAGTAAACTATGAGTCATCCTAATGATAGTTGTTGTCCCTGTGCTAATGACAGGCTCTATATAACAGGTGTACACAGCATTAGACAGTGTGGGAATATCTGTAACGCTCTGTCCACTGGTACAAGCTCTCAAAACGTTTTGAAAATTCGAGCGGTACATTTTGTTGGCAATGTAGAGTTAATTTGTCCACTGGTACTAGCTCTCTTGTATTCAGAAGATTCGAGCGGTACATTTTGTCGGCAAAATCTAGAATAAATTTCTTTTCTATCCAAGTTATCATTGTGGGGCCCTGTTCTTTATATGTTTTTTTGGGTGGGAGTCATAAAGAACCTCTAATCTATACACAAGCTAAATAGGTCTGAAGAAACGTATAGAGATAAGAGGAAATTTCTAAGGATTATTGTGACATTTGTACTTCATTCATTAGCTTTTTTTGCTCCCGCTTTCAATTGCTCAGTAAGTGTGGTATAAACTTGTCAGGGCTTGATATATATAGATCACACACACAGAAAGAAAAACAAAAAATGGTGACTAAAATTATCGAATTGTTGCCAGGCACTCTAAACCTCAGTAACTTGAGTATGAAATTTGGGGAGGGGGGGGTCTTCTAATAATGTACATGGGTGTAGATAAATTTATGAAGATGGCCTTGGACTTATTAAGTCATTGAAGAATGACATCTTCATAGAGATATTTAATATGGCTTGTACATCGAGGTCAATGGATAGATAAAAGGTCGTGATATTCAGGTATACACTGTCAAGAGATCATCATCACACATGTCAATTACTGCGCAGACATTTAATTACACTAGAAAATACAATCAAGTACACATGTAACATGTAGTAATGGACAAGTTGAAATGTAGGTCCAGCGGTCATCGGATGTATATTTGATGTATGTATGGTCAGCTTTATCCAAGCCTGGTTATTGAAGCGAGACGTGGCATGCGACATTAGGTGCAGTTTTGTAACCACTGGTCGAATTCAGGGGCCAGAGGTCATTATTTCACAGTGCGTATCTTGTATATATATCTCCTCTAACCCTGGACACAGTGTTGACCAATTGATAACCCTCACCTGGTCCTGTTTTGATGAGAAACATCCCTAGACTTAGTCATATTGTTATGGCTCTATTAGAAAAACAGAGATATATAAACGTGGCTCTTTAATTTCTATTATTGATGATTCTTTGATCACCTGTGCCTAATGAATTATGAATTAACAACATTGTTTGTCATGTGTAATACCTTTTTACAAGATTATTTATGATTACTTTAACTCGGAAAGAAATTCAGGCAGATTGTCCTCGGGTTAAAATAAGCTTGAATTAACTTTAGGTTGTTAAAGTCTTGATATTTTAATTCCTTTTGGCAGTGACTCATAGTAAATCATTTTTTTAAAATGAATATTTCAATCGTGAATGAAAACTATTACGTCTACCCAGTGTAGGTTTAAAAAAGGCTGACATAAGATGAGTTCCGGTTGTATATAATACATAAACTGTGAAAAGATCAACTGATTAACGAGAAATAAAAATCAGGAAATTAAATAATCATCTATAGAAAATTCTTCTGATTGAACATTATATGTAGGTTCTTTCTAATGCTTTCGCCTGTGTTAATTATCAGGCAGGCATTCAGTGTTGTTCAAGTGAGGAATTTTAAATGGCAGTGAACAGGATTAGGAAATGTTCAATTTATGTTATAAACCAATGGAACTGCCCTATATGAAAAGTTTGTAAATCATTGCCGCGATAGAAAAAGGCTGGGTTGATTTACATATACTGTAACTTTTTGGAATGTGTCTCTGAATCAGCCTTTATTTGGGACAACAAATAAATTGGGGGTGGTTGCGTAATTTGATTTCGTGGGATGTGAGGGGAAAAAACAGGAAGGGCTATTGACAGTTGGAGAAATTTTAAAGGAAACCTGACACCTAGTTAGATCGCATAATTGTGTATTCTTAAGGTTGCACTTTTGAATGTTGCTCAGTCTTCGTACTTTCTGTTGCTTGTCTATCTCTTTTTGCCTGTCATTTTTGTAAGTTTTATAGGCAAGTATACATCAAGTTGGGTAATTTAATGGATGACTGTACCAGTTCAGTTCAGGGGTTGTTTAACTCACTTGGAATAAGGTTACATCAACTGATCTATAAACTTAATTGGTGATCCTTTGCATTTTTCCTCACATCTCAAATCAGATAGCCATTTTCTTGCGAATAAAATAGGGGCTTCCTGTGCCCAGGCACTGTAGCTGATTGAAGTATAGGAATTCACTAAGATAAGGTCTGGTGCAGTGTTATTCTGGCTTTGTGGTTAAAATGTAAAGCAGTGTGTAGCATGAAATCAACAATGTGCTTTTAAAACTGATAATATCTTAATTGTCGTTGAGTTGATAGAATCAGTAATCAGCTCTGAATGAAGCTCCTTATCATCCCTCTGTTTGCAAGGGGGATAAAAACACATGCAATATTCATGCAGTTTTCAGACATGCAATTCCTGGAAGAGTGGATTAAAAGTGAGAAAAAAAAAGCAAAATTAGAGTATGAACTTGACACCTATTGATTAGGGAGGTAGAAACCATTGATAAGCCCTCCAAAGAAAGGCCACCAAGGTTTGTAGAATAATCACAGGGCAGAGAGAAACCTGGAACGACCTTTTGAACTGAACAGAATATCTTCAGCGCAACCTAAAAATATAGCATTGAAAGGAAAACTGAAAGAATCTCTCTTTATCTTAGGCTTGGATCAAGGTCATGTTGTGTCTACTGGCATGGAAAATATGATTAAAGATTTCGGTAGATTTTGTGAAAAAAAGAAAGTCAAATTACATTCATTGAAGCAGCTCTATTTGAGATGGGTATATGCAGTATTGATGTTCAGTTGCAACATGCTACTGATAAATTCTCGTTCTTGTTGCATCATGTCCTGAGTGATGCGATACTTGGTCTTTGTTCCCTTACAATGTTTAAAAAAAGCTTTCGATTTCAGGCATCACTAGTAGCCCTGTACCTCTACAGCACAAATTTAACATTCCCTTTGATACTGGCATTAAAACTTAATGTCGCTAATATATTATATTCCTATTACACACCAAAATCAATAGGCAATATTGCATAAAGGATTTGAAAGTTGAGAACGGCAATTGTTATTAATAAACAGTAAACCACTAAACAAAATCACTAACCATGGCTGGTTCTATGCCACTATGTGCAAGGTAAGGAGGGTGGAGCTCAGAATTTATTCATAATCAATTGCCGGTGTATTGAATTTCTGTAAGAGTTAATCGAAAGGTAAATGTTAGAAGTACGTGTACATAAATAATATGGAAAGAAACCAATTAGTGCGAGAATACACGGGAACATTTATTATGTAAACTGCGTGCGAGGACCCCATTTATAACAACCATGACAAAGAATGTAGTAATAATTCTGCAGTTATTAATTGGCCATCAGGCGTGTCATTAAGACAGTAATTTTGTTTGTTGTTTTTTTTCTTATCATCGGACCTATTCCTATTGAAATACCCTTATTGCACCCTTTTTTCGGGTATAACAGGTTCGAACAATGCTGATCTTATGATACAAAGCTTCGAAAAACCTTCATACATAATTAAATGGCAATCCGTGGCCTTGGACCAGCACACACAACCACCTGATCATTTGACCTGGCTTTTTTTTCTGCCATGACTTGAGGTTACTCATGTGTGACCATAATTTAACAAATGCGATACTAAAGCGACAGGTTTGATAAACATTTTAACTATTACGTTAGTTGTTTTAGCTGTTTATAGGAAGGCTAATACAACCCATTGTTCTGGGGGTTAAATGTGCCAGAGGCATGATTTCATAATATTCTTAAAACGGCCATTTAATTAATTCGAAATGGTGACTCTTTTGAAGTCATTAGATATGTGTTTGATGTGTTTAAAGAGTGCATTTGATACATGTAAATTATGCTTTCAATTATTTTTGACCAAAGCCGATAAAAAATTTAAGTTCTTGTACAAGAAAGAAGCAACTGATAATGGCATTGGTTAAGTCCTATCATTAGTGGTATGTGAAGAAGCTAGCATCTACATTCGCTGTCACTACAAAGAAAACCGTTCTTGTTATGTCGTAATTTAAGAGACAAGGACCTAAGTAACTTGTCATTATTGTGATAGTTAAATTATTAAAATTTAATGACAGCCACAGAAAATGAGATGGAAATTAAGGCAGAAGTCACCATAGGGCAAAAATGAGCGTTGTCATGCTAGGAAGCGATGGTATTACTGCAGGAAGACAAGTTGTATGGCCTCTGAGGGGAATTAGCTGAGTAGTATCCAAACGATGGATTGCATCTTCTCAGCTTTACAAAGTTATGGAAAACTCCTTGGTGTTAATTTATTGAAATACAAACTTGATGAAAAATTGCCTTCTCAATCCAGAGGAAATTTTCCTGTCATCAAGGTCTTAAGTATTTGAGTTGCTTTTTCAGATTAAGAATTTTTAGTGCAAAAAAATTTGCCATGTGGATTTAAACAGCGAAACATGATCATTTAATTCAATGTATTAATATATGTCTTTGCAGTTTGGGTTTTGATATCAAATGCGAGGGGTAAACTGAAGTTTTTGCTTTGAACACATTTAGCCTGAGTAATATACAATGAATAGTTGAACTTGATCAATTACAAACTAAGTGCTGCTTTTTGTCAATAGACAAGTTGTCGGTGACTTGAGCCCTGTTGACGTAAAGATCTTCGTATTTCTTACTCTACCTGATGCAAGAATGGTAGGTGATGACAAGTTAGGATACTATTTACCCAGAGGGAACAAGTACTTTTCTAATGAGTAGGGTCAGTAGTATGTATGCCACTAATCCGTTTAACTGGATGTGTAGGAACAGGGTGGTGGGGTGCTATAAATGTCACTGTTATCACACACACAGACAGGGCAATCTTACTCTATCTTCAGACACACACAGATTAGTCTGACATTCAATTGTTCTTCCTGCCTGTCAAAAATTGTTACTGTGTGTAGACTTGTAAACATTTTACACTTGGGGAGGCAAATCTATAAAAGATGCACCTGCAGTAATGAGTTCCATGCTTCCATGGAAAAAGAGGAAATTATTGGTGGGGGGGGGGGGGGGGGGGAGCTGCAGAAATTTTTTTTTCCAGTTCTGTAGTCACACGTTTCTGTGGCGGTCAGCAGTTTGTGAAGAAATCTATTGATCGAAGAACCTGTCCAATAAAAACGAACTGAGGTTAGGTTACCGACCAACTGGAATAGATCCTTAATTTGTACCAAGCAACAAACTGCTTCCTTATCGGGGCTGGTCATTCAATAAAGCATTGCCTGGTAATGAGAGTTTGTTAGAATTGATTTTACTTATCTCAGTGGTCCTTATAAGAACACTATCTACCAGGTCCAAGATAGGGACTTTCCTGTTTGTCCTGTCTTTGGGGAAATGGGTAATTAATGGCAGTGTAGCCCTGTTAAAGGTTGGGGAAACTCGTGGACAAACACTGCAATTACAAGGAGAAAAGAAATTATCAAAATCTTTATGTCAAATGTCTGTTTATTTGGTCAGTATCAGTGATGTATTATCCAAAATCAAGCCAGTAGACCTATAAAGACACCCCGTTTTCTTTATTGTATGGTACTGATAAAGGGAGGTGGACAGTTGTACATCAAGTACAAATTGTATTGCTGTAAGTGAATA